>CM023537.1:26096643-26627695 GCA_013350335.1 Chimonanthus salicifolius
ATCATTAAACCCTAAAACCATAATTCATCCTTCAAAATTTTAACCCTAACACCCCATTAAAATTTCCTCAATTATTTACCATGGGGTTCGGCCATACTACATGGCCGAACCCAAGGGCCTTTGATTCCTTCACCAATCCTCACTTCCAAAATATTTACATATATCCATTGCTTAATCAATTTAACTACATTACATAATGTCCTCCATTCCTTAAAACCCTAAAATTTTACATTACCTACATTTAATCATTAAGCACTTAAAACCCTAAACCATTCTTTTTGAGGTCATTAAAATTATCTTCCATCTCCTATGATTCTCTCATTTAAAATCTCTTTACAAATTCACCACATTCAATTATTTACAACACTAAAATTATAAACATTCTCCATAGCTTTAAACCTTAAAACCCTACTTAATTCATCAACCCTTTTTCCATGGGTTCGGCCATACTACATGGCCGAACCCTATGGTCCATTAATCCATTTAAAACCCCCACTTCCATGCTTGATTAATACCTAATTACACAATGCACTCAATCCATTTATTTTTCCTTAACCTAACCCTAATTTACCCATTAGGGTTTTGTCCACTTTCCATCCTTCAAATTGATGGATTTAAAATCCATGGCATAACATCATTTGGCCACCATTAAATTTACAAAATGAATCCCAAATCTTAAACCCTAAAAATCCAAATTTTCTTGTTTAAGAAAATACTTACAATCCACGCCTCCTCCGACTTTTGCCACTCCCGTCGGCTTCCTTAGCCTCCTTTCTCCTTCCTTTCCTGTTTGATCAGCTAGGATGCTTGATCAATGGTGACACCTCCAATCTTAGGATCGGCCATAATAGGGTTTCATTTGACAGAGGGAAGAGGATGGAGATGGGAAAAGAGTCTCAAAGTCTTTACCTTGAGGTGGTGGGCCAACCTTTTCTTCCTCTCCCTAAGCTCTTCTCCTTCTTTTCCAATTTTTCTTCTTCTTTCTCTTGCTAGGGTGGGACGGCCATGAGAGACCAAAATGGGGAGAGAGTGAAATGAGAGTTAGATGGAAAAGATGAGAAACAAGATAAACTTATCTTGTTTTGATTGGCTAAGATAAAGCTTCCCATTACTTCTCCCACCAACCCCTAAGATATTTCATGCTTTATGTCCCAACTACACTAAGCAACAATTTTTTACATGTTTGCAACGGTGGTTTTGGTCTCCCCTCTGTGACCACCTTTTTGGATAAGCTTACTTAATTATTTAATTAAATCACTACTTAGGTTAATTTAATTCCCATTAATTTAATTCCATGAAATCCACCCATGGTTGACCAAGTCAACCATGGTGGCCAGCCCCACCAAGCCTTGGGTCCACACGCCACCTCACTTGATGAGGTGGAGGTGGGTCCCATTGGACCATATCACCTTAGTCAACTTCAAATTGACTTAGGTGAATTGAACCCATTCAATTCATTCCAATTGGATCACCATTGGGCCCATGGCCCAATTACATTTTCATCTTACCCATTTACCTTAAAGCTTACATCATCTTGATCCATTGGGTCCCAAATGGGTATTGGGCCCAATTTGACCATCCTTAGCCCATTTGACCATCTGTGACCCTTTAAGTAAACTTAAATCCAATCCATAGTCCATTGGGCCCTAGTTGGGCCTTTGTCCATATTTTGATCCATTTACCATCTATTCCATTATATTTCCAATTTCCACCATTAAAAATAAATAATAACCCATATACTTTGATTTACAAATTTCGGGCCATTACATTAATCATTATTGACCAATTAAATGAATTTCATCCAACCCATGGTCCATTGGACCATACTTGGGCCTTTGCCCAAATTTTTGATTCACTTAACATTTATTCCATTAAAATTCTCAAATTCTATCATTAAAATAAATAATATCCACCTTTATATTAATTTACAAATTCCGGGCCGTTACAATTTATATGTCAATTACCCATTTAAATGTGTTTTACCCATTTAAATGTGGTTTACATATTTGCATCTGTAATGCCCCGCCCTCTCCGAGATTCAGAGTCTAATTTTTTTTTTAATAATAATATAATAGCACCGGAAGAGGGCGGACGACGTCACGATGTGAACTAAGTTCGGACTACCCAAGTCCGACCCTTAACTAGCCACCCATGTGTGCATGGACTAAACCATGAATAACAATCCACACATAGAACTAATCAAGTCATGCGGAATAAAACTAGACCAATTGCGGAATTAAACTGAATAGATAGCAAGTACAAGTCTCCCATTAAAACTGCTTACACCAAGCATCAAATATCAAACCATAAACAAACCATAGCAAAGTTACTAGCTATTACATGTCCATAAATTGTAATTCAAATGACAGTAAAATATAAATCCATTCCAACACTCAAGCGCTTAAGCTTGGCTCCCCTACTGGTCCTCGACCTTCTCTTTCCCTTTTTCTTTTCCTGCATTATCCTCTAAGGATAGAATTAGGGCGTTAGATCAACGCACCCAGTAGATTTTCCGATCAAGGCTACCACATGGTTAGTATATAAAACATGCATATAACATAGTATATGATCAACAAAACATCTGAAATCAATGCTATGTATGTAAGTGCAAATGTAATGAGTCCCACCCATCACAAGTGTACACAACTATCACTTGACGGGATTCTCACGTCAAGGTAATCCAGAGTACTCCACATTTCCTTTGAATAGAAATCTCATGTCAAGGTAAGCCAGAGTACTCCACATTTCCTTTGTATAGAACTCTCATGTCAAGGTAATCCAGAGTACTCCTCATTTCCTCTGGATAGGACTCTCATCATTAAGTTGTTCCATAATCATCACCCCATGCCATGCATGAGATGTCAATGTATATATATGTCATTTGTAAATATATATCTCATCATTCAAAACCAAGTTGAAACATAATAACAGTAACAACATATCTCATAAAAACCATGATAAAACCAATTATAAAAGTGGTTACAAGTAGCTAGGAAACTACGGAAACTTCGCTTAAGTGTCCGTTCCTTTTTAAGCTTCACCCAATCACGACTCGCACTCCATTCAACTTCCGTTTCCTTGTTTATACAACAACAAGTTAATACTTAATCTTCTTGATTTCTAATTAAGTTTAGATCCCATAAACCATTTTGTGTGGTTCGGCCATACTCATGGCCGAACCTCACCCACTTTGGGATTTAATCTTCCTTTTTCATTTGATAACTACTTAAACACTTCACCTTTCAAAACATGTCTTGGTAGGGTTCGGCCATACAACATGGCCGAACCTTATCACTTGGTTTTGGACCCCTCTTTTCAAGTCCTTTGATCAATCCCTTCATATTTATCATTTCACTTGTATTTACGATTTTGCCATTGGCCTAACCGATGCCTAATTTTGCTTCATAGTCAAAGCCCATATGACCAAACCACCTTAGTGTGGTTCAGCCATACAACTTGGCCGAACCTCACCAATCCAATTTGGGTCTTCTAATCTTTCATAATTAAGACTAGTTACCAATTTATCCATGTGATTAACTAGTCCTTAATCTTCCATCTTTTTCTTGGTTCCACAAATGCTTAAGTCCATCAAAGTCACTTCATGGGGTTCGGCCGTACATATGGCCGAACCCAATGGTTCTTCATTTCCATCTATTTTCATATTTTTAGAATTTTCAAAATATTACAAAACCAACAATAATTTCTACTCATATACTTGAATCCAAATACCCATTTAATTGTCCATGGGGTTCGACCATACACATGGCCGAACCCAATGGTTCCCTTGGTTCAATGATTCCATCATATGTACATAACTTAGGCTCTACTGTTTAACCATGATAACTACATGGTTCAGCCATCCAATGGCCAACCCAAAACAGTAACTATATCTCCATTTAAATCACATAAAAGCCCCATAATATTGTATGGTTTTTTCCTCTAAAAAACCATCACAAATACCATATAATTATCAGATTATTTCATGGGGTTCGGCCATCCAAAGTGGCCGAACCCAATGGTCCATTTTTATCATTTTAAACCACCTTCTTCTATGGTTTAAACCTTTGACAAATTCGGCCATAACATGGCCAAATTTTGGCATTCAAATCCATGACTTAAAACCCTTTATAATATTGGAAAAACCCTCCATAGTTATTTACCTTTCTTTATACAATTTGATTTAGCATGATCACCTTCTTTGATGGGGTTCGGCCATACCCTTGGCCGAACCTCATCCCCCATTTTTTTTTATCTTTGAAGGTTCTTACCCTTATAGCTTAGTGTTTGGCCATACAAAGACCAAACCATAATCCTTGATCATGTTAATTAACAAAACCTTAATGAAGTGCTTACCAATGCACACTCTTCTAATTTTCCTTGGCTCCTTCTTGCTCTCCTTTTGATCCTTGGCTGATTGTTTGCTTGAATAATGGTGAAAACACCAAAAGATAATTCAGCCAAGGAGGTAAGTTCTTGAGAGAGACGAATTCTAAGATTCTTTGTGATGGCATTCGGCCAAAATGAATGGTGTATTCCTTTTGTTAAACAGCCCCATATCCTCTCATCAACCCTCATCAATCTTTGATCAAACCAAGGAGGCATTTGGTGCCAACCAAGGCACCCCTTGACACTCCCAACGTTGGAGCCTTGGGTTTCCATATGAGATGGAAACCCTCCAAATTCCCATGAGATTTTTATCCCATCTCATTTAAATCCATTTAAACCCACGCATGGAGATTACCATTACAAGGTCACCAACGTGTGGGACTTGTTTTGGGTTGTTTAAGATCAAGACAACTCTTCTCCTCCCTTTTGACTCACTTGAACTCAAGACCCCTTTGATTTCCAATTTAACTCACCCAACTCATTAGCTCAACTCACCACATTAAATGCCATTCATTTAATGCACTTGAGTCAACTCAACCATTTAATTCAAATCCAACTCACTTCAGTCCCAACTCAACCTGATTTAACTCATATTTGAGCTCACTTGAGGGTCCACACGGTCAACCATGGTCCACATGGTCAACACGAGACATTGGGTCCCCATTTTAGCTTATTGACCCAATTGACGCCATGACCCAATTAAGGGTGGTTTATCCCTTTGAATGTGGCTTTACACGCTTGTATCAAGCCTACCCATTTATCATACATTTCATTTCCAATCAATTCAGCTTAACCATAATAAAATTGAGCTTACCCAATGGTCAAATAAGTCCACCATGACCCATTGGGTCCCAATTGGGTCCTTTGACCCAATTAACCATTTTGACCCAATTTGCTGTACATTACCCCTTTACTTAAACTTGATCCTTATAATATGTTCATAGGGTCTTAATTTGAACAATGGGCCCCACCATTTTCTCATTTACAATCACAACTATTAAATTTACCATTCCAGTGGCATTTTCATAAATATTCATATCATTGAGAAATTGGGGTGTTACAGCATCCAACCTACCTATTTATCCTCCATTTAATTCCAAATCAATTTAGCCTAACCCAATTAAAATTGAGCTCATCCAATGGTCAAATAAGTCCACCATGACCCTTTGGGTCCCAATTGGGTCCTTCGACCCAAATAACCACCTTGACCCAATTAAATGTACATTACCTATTTATTTTAATTTGATCCTTATAATATGTACATTGGGTCTTAATTTGAACAATGGGCCCCACCACTTTCTCATCTACGATCATATCTTTTTAATTCACCATTCCAATGGTATTTTTGTAAATATTGGTATCTTTGAAAAATCGGGGTGTTACATTACATGTATGTGATGGGTGGGACTCATTGCATAAGACATGGCATGGCATGATTTCATATGGTTTTGATGATATGATATTATATATGTTTTTGTGATACTAATCCATGTGATAGCCCTACTTAGAATTCCTACTGGGCGCGTTGTTCTAACGCCCTACTTCTACCCTAGTGAATGATACAAGAAAGGAAAGGGTCGAGGATCGTGAAAGAAGCCAAGCATAGGAGCTTGGATATATGAATGGATTTTATTTATTATATTTTGTTAAGTTATCATGGACATGTAACAGTTAGATATTTGCTATGGTTTGTGAATGGTTTGGTATGGATATCTAATCTAAGTTAAGTTGGTTAATGACTAAGTACTTTGCTATCTAAAATGGAATAGTGTTAGGTTCGATTATAATCCACAATTAGTTATGTTAAATTCCGCAATTATAAACTTAATACGTGTGAACCATCTTAGTGGACTTCGTCCATGCACACGTATGGTTGGCCAGTTAAGGGTCGGGCTTTGGAAGCTCGAACTTAGCTCGCGTCGTGACACTCCGCTCTTATCACTTTTGTTTATTAAAAAAAAAAATAGACTCTGATTTGGAGTAAAAAAGGGCAGGGTGTTACAATCTAGCCCTTAACCATCCACCATTGTCACTCTATGGGGTTCGGCCATACACATGGCCGAACCCTATAGTTCCTTATTTCCATTAAAAACCCTTTAAAACCTTATAACATTGTATGGTTTTTATCCTTCAAAAACCCATACAAATAACCAAGTCCTTTCATGGGGTTCGGCCATCCAAAGTGGCCGAAGATGGCCGAAACCTATAATCCATGTTTCTACCCTTTTAAACATCATCTTCCATGGTATGGTATCCATTATCATTTTCCATAAAACAAACCCTAGTGGGGTTCGGCCATACCCCTTGGCCGAACCTCACTCATTTAACTTGGGTTCTCTTTTAATCCTTGGTCTATTATTTTAAACCATCAAAATTCCTTGACTCTTCCCATGGGATTCGGCCATGTACATAGCCGAACCATGTCTTAACCATTTTCTTATTTACAAAGACTTAATAGAGCACTTACTAATTCCACGACTCCTCCAATCTGTTCTTCACGGCCGATTGTGAGCTTGATCAATTTAACTCCTCCAAAAAATGGTTCGGTCAAGAGGGTATAGGTTTGAGAGAGAAACGGCTTGAGTGGGATGTAAACTCTAAGCTCTTTTTCTCTCTTGTCTTTGTGAGTGTCGGCTAAGAGAAAGTGTGAGGGAGAGATGGCCAAGTGGGATTATCTTCCCTATCTCTACATGAGATAGAATTCTCAAGCCTCCAACGTGTATGCCATTTGAAATTTGAATATTTTTAAATGTAAAACTATCATTGAAATTTGACTATTTTTAAATGTAAAACTATCTCCATTATCTTTCCATGTGCATCCTTGTTTTGATTTTTGAAATTAGCCAAACCATCTCCATTATCTCTCCAACGTGAGCCTTTGAATTTGAAATAAAACAATACTCCTCCATTTGTTTGAATTTGAAAATTAAACCAATACTCCTCCATCTTCTCCAACGTGTATCATTGTTTTAAATTTGAATTAAACATAACTCCTCCATCTTCTCCAACGTGTATCATTGTTTTAAATTTGAATTAAACATAACTTCTCCATCTCACTTGTTTGAATTTCAAATATAAAACCGTCCACCCCATTTATTTTGAATTTGAATTTTAAACCACCTTCATCTCTCCAATGTTTAAATTTTGAAACAAACCAACCTCCTCCCCAACGTGTATCCTTACCTTTGTTTTGAATTTGAATTGATAATAACTCCTCCATCTCATTTGAATTTGAAATAAAAACCGTCCAACCCATTATTTGAATTTAAATTTAAAATACAAACCGTCCTTCCCATTGTTTGAATTTAAATTTAAAATGCAAACCGTCCAACTCAACTCATTTAATTTAACTCAACTCACTTGGTGGTCAACCAAGTCAAACACGACCCATTGGGTCCCAATTGGACATTTTGACCCAATTAACAACTTTGACCCAATTGAATACATCTTACCCAATTATTCCATTTGCCACCATATCCACAATCAGTTGGGTCTTAATTGGGCAATTGACCCAATCCTTTACCCATTTAGGGTCCATATCCATTAATTCACACTTTCAATGGCAATTTTCGTAAATATTGCTATATTAAAAATCTGGGATATTACATTACCCATCTAAGGTCCATATCCATTAATTCACAAATTAAATGGGCAATTTCCATATGTATATATTTATAACTTGAAAATCCGGGGTGTTACAATACAACCCTTTTTTTAAAATTTTCGTCCCGAAAATCGAGCGAAGTAGGTTTTCAAACAGATTACCTAAATAGCTCAGGGTGAGCTGTTCTCATTTCCGATTCAAGTTCCCAAGTGGCTTCCTCATTACCATGTCGATCCCATACTACCTTGACGAACTAAATCGCTCGGTTCCGTAACATCCTTTGTTCTGTCTCATGTTATCTCTTTTTCCTTGTGAGCCCATCTGCGATCTCCTGTAGATCAATGTACTCTGTTTCTGTGACACCCCGAATTTTAGAATTTATTAAAGAAAATAAAATTGTATTAATTAATTGAAATTAATGAAAATTAATCAATTAATTAGAGAAAATAAGAGGAAGAATAATTGAGGAAATTAATCTATAAATTAACCGTCAAGCGTCACGGTCGGAAATTAAATGTATAAGATTTAATTTAGAAGGATTGAGTGACATTGGGTCACTCCATGTCAAAAGAACGCAAATGTCACACCTTAAAAGAACTCAAGGACATAAGGGGAATGGAAGAGCCAAGATATGTTTTGACCAAGTCTCCACTTCCATCCCGTGAATAGTAACTGCGTGAACAGTACCGTGAATAGTGCCGTGAACAGTAACCCATTCCATCTTATGTGCGTAGGACAGTGGGTTGTTTCCACTTTCTATGCACATGGTACCCACTCCCCACTACCCCATACACACGGCAGTATTTCCCTCTCTTCTTCATATACGAACGACACTTCTTCCCCAACTTTTCTTTACACTGCAATAATCTATCTCCCATACCTTCCACTGAGAACACCCTGCACTGCTCCTCTCAAGCAAGAAAGGAAAAGAGGAAAATAAGGAAAGACGAAGAAGAAAAGAGAAAAAGGGATTACAGAAAGCATCTTGAAAGGTTGGTGCAATTTTCTAAATTAATATTTAGATTTAAATTAGAGTCTAGGGTGATTTAAAATCAACCCTAGACGATTTCGGATTAATGGCATGAAAATGGGACTAATTCGGGAATTTTCGGGTATTCTCTCCAATTCAGGAATCAGGTTCAGATCCCTAAAATTGTTTATTAAATTGGGATTGTGAAAGGGGATCGGAATTAATAAAGAAAAGACCATTTGTTTTCTTATTGTTAAATTAATGTTCTTGATATGCTTAATAAGTCTTTTCTTAACATTTTGTTATAAAAAGGGTAATAAAGATAACTGGGTTTTCAAGTAACCTTATATACATTTGGGGGAAATGGGTTTGACGATGGATAGCAGAAACTAAACGGCTATCACCGCCGGGGTGCGCAGAGTGATGTCAGTAGGGAAGTTTTGGCTGATCACGCCGGAGTTAAGAGCCGGAAGGAAACCCATTTCATTTTATCTCTCTCCCTCCGATTTTACGATTATCAGTGGTGAGAGGTTGCTGCAGTAACTCTGCAGCAATCTCCTCCTCTCAGATTCTACCAGCAGCGACAAATCATCTGGCTTTTTGGTTCCATGCTCGCAAGGTATTTGATTAAATCCCCCACCCAAACACTTGTATATAAATATCTTGAAAATGTAACAACAACCTGTTAGCAAGTGATTCAATGAAGTTGCTGAGACAACCTCTTGAAGCCAGTTATTCTAATCAACAAACAGAAATCTGAGTGTTGCAAGTATATGGCCACATGGCTTATGGTGTCCGTGTCATGTTGCTGGAACTATAGTTCCTGGAGCATCCTTTTTACTAGTTTTGGTTATTCCTGATTGTGTGCATATTCTTAAGCTTCACCCATCAGTCTAGATGCATAGAGACAAGACCTTTAGGTAAAGATGCAGTAATGGCACATAAGGTACTTAATGAAATGCCCCACGACATCCCATTCCAAGCTCTATGACAATGCCATTTATCTTGTCAATGGCCTTCATCATTTCATTTATATTTGTAACTGGACATGATCAAGTAGTTTAAGGTTGATATGGTCTATTTTGATTTATGAATGTAATCAGAGGATCGGAGGGTCTTTTAGGAGCTGTACGTACCCCTCAGTCACTCCTACACAAGATTCTGTTGACCAGGTAGGTTTTCCTACTTTATTGAAATGCAATGGGTGTGAATCTAATACCCTATTATAAATATGAAAATGATGCTTTGAGTTTCTTTGAAAGCCATGTGTCTTTGATTTATTAAATTGGGTGTATTTTCAATTGAAGTACTCTAGAATGATATGATATATGAGATACTTTGAAATGTACTTTATTAATACGTAGTGTTTTGAGAATAATATGGATTTCAGTTATTTGGAGTTTTGAACTACTTTGGGACTTAAACCTATGTATAAAGCATCCAGATGATTATGTTGAAAAGAATTGATGTGTTTAGTAATGTATGAAGTGTTTGTGATGAAAACAATACTTTCAAGTTCAAGAAGATAATTGATAATACATAACATGAATCATGGACATCAAATGCATTCATATTCCTCATGCATGAAGCATGGGATGGGAAAGACATGAAATGAAAACAAATGGACCTTAGGGTCATGAACTACTATTATGGGGTTGAGTAACGAACCAAAGTGCCGAATGTCCGAACGGACTTTGGAGTCGTATTATGATTTGACGAATCAAAGTGCTGAGTTGACCAGGGCAGACTTTGATGTCGTACGCGCGCGTGAAAGAAATAATGTCTTCCGGTGGAACCGGTTGAGTGGTAACAATGTGTATTCCCCAAGGAAAACAATGAGTGTGAAATGTGTACACGGGATGTTAAATACCCCGTTGTTATATATACGGGATGCTAAATACCCCGTGGTTTTATATGAGGTATTGAAATACCTATGCATAGGGCATGATAAGGGTATGCATATATCATGGCATCCATGGCATGACATGTTACATATTGATGAACATCTATATGCATTGAATGTGGTATTTGAAATAATAAGACGGGTGTGTCTTTCGTGAAAGGTTTTAAGAAAGTATTTTCAATTTGATACATTGATCAATGGTATATGATTTATACATGGTATTTTGGAGAGTATATGATGATTTAGACATGAGTATAATATCTTATGAAAAAGTATGCAAATATGTTTTTAAATATGATATCTCTATAATGCTTGAATTATGAGATTTATAGCATGATAAATATTTTAAAGGAAGTGATATCTTCATCTTGAGAAGAGGTAATTTGTGGTAAGATGTGGGTTTTACAACCTAAGAGTGATTTGAATAAAGTATTGAAATACTTATACATCATGTGATGTTTTAAGCATGTTTTTGTGTAATTTGAAGTACGATACGATTGGATTTTGATAAAAGTACAATTATGTACAATGTCTAGATATGACACGCCGTAGGGCATATTATATGATCGAAATTCCTACTGGGCACGTTGACTAAGCCCATAAATTTCCCCCTCTAGATTTATATGCAGGTTTTGGAAGATGTAGATGACATCGGATCAAGGGCTGACCGAACATGAATGAGATGGAGAGCAAAGAAGAAAGTCCAGAGCACTTAGCTATATATTCATGTTTTGAGAGTTTTGAAGATAATGTAATATTCATGTTTTGGAATCTATGTATTTTCAGTTTAATTGTTTTTGACTCATTATATTATTCTTTTGGGAATTCCTTATTTGCTATGAGATGTGTTTGGTTATTTATGCAATATAAAATGTTTAAATTTCTGCAGGATTATGAGAGAGTGTGCAAAATATTATGCACACACACTAGTTGGGCCAGTCAAGGGTCGGGTCTTCGGACTCGGACTTGACTCGCATCGTGGCGTCTCCACCCCTTTCCTCCTGTTCTCTTCCCGTTGTTATATATAAAAAAAAAAAATACTCTGATAAATAGGGAGGAAAAGGGAGGGACGCTACAGTTTCACTTTAACTGCTACCAAGATATTTTCCATACGTACTCGCTCAATACGTTCATTTGTCTACTCTCTGTGTGAGGTAGCTTGCCAATGCGAGCCTTTGCTTAAGGCTTTCACTGGTTCCCTTTTTAACTAGGTTTCTAGCTTCACTCTCTTGGAACTCCATTGCTAACTACATAGTCAGCTGGCCAGTCTAACTCGGCAGTCGTCCATAGTTTCCCATTCGAGTTTGATTAAACTCTTATCTTTTCCACTAAGTACATCTCAAAAATTAAGCATATCTTCATTTGCACATAAGTCACTATGTGACTCACACCTTTTGTTCCAAACTTCTACGATACCGAGTATCTCTTAACACTAACTTTCCTGTGATACAAGTCATAATACGTCTAACACCTTTTTCTTATAACGTGGGATGTAGATCGCAACATGTCCCAATCATTAGGACAATACGTCATCTATGGGGCCAAAAGGTCCATCATACTACCAACATGTCTACCATGGTACCAATACCCGACATCAATCCAAACCACGATGGGAACCATCATCCACGGTTATACACATCCATCCCTGGTATCTCTCTATCAGTGAGTATCATCTATCCATGGTTAATAACCATCCATGAATATAACCCTCCATGGGTATAATCCATTCATGGGCATAATCCATCCTTGGGCATATCATCTACCATGAGATTATTCTATCCGTAGGAACAACACTCGAATGAATCACTACGTGACTGTGGCAACAATATCAAATCACAAATATCCCCGATCCCTAGCAAGACTTAGGGTCCATGACTTACTAAGCGGAAGACCCACGTCCAACGTGATCAAGTCTACCCCGCCCTGCATCCCTTCACCCCAAGGGTGATTTAGTCAAGCTTTAAGGAGGTCGAACCACGTCTAACGAAGCTAGCACCACCCCCATGGGGTCAAATAGTACCTAGCTCTGCGCATCAACGCACATCAAGTGTGCAAAATAGTCGTGAAAGCGCCCTCCAGTGCATAGCATGCGAGGGACTTACTCCTCAACGGCAACCCTACGGGACCAAGTCTCCGTATTTCATATCGAGATTCCCACGGTCTCAATCATCAATATCACGTAAGGGACGCACCCATACCATGTCTCAATGTAATCAAGTGACCTCGTCACATACATCTCAGTGTCAAAGTCCTCATAAGCTCTTAAGTTTGCATACTTTATTGAAAATTATTCAAACTTCCATCACAATACAAGGGTTGGTAGGGTTAGAAAGAAAACCCTTCCAAGCACAAAACGTACCCACAACCCTTACAAAATCTCCTCTTTCCTCGACATTTTTCTCACCATTTCTTAGCCTAACCTTCCGTAGAAGACCCTGCATCATCAGCAAAATAGAAGAAGTTGTCAGGGTGTGTCGTTGACGTGTGCCCCAACACTCCACAAGTCAGACAGGGTATTATTCCCGGTCCCCCAATGTAAGGACAGTTAGTCCTCTCCTTCCCGTGCTCGTGAAGTCCACAAACAGGGAAAATAACCTCAAGGGGGTAGGGGCAGAAAGTACAGTTGTTCCCCTCTTGGTTGCACAACTCGCACATATACCCGGGCGCTATCTCCCCTACGGAATCTCCTATCATTGGGATATCTCCCATATTCTCTTTTGGAAAAGGGGCTGGAATCACTTCGACATCCTCGGGTGATCCTACCTGGACGTCTACGTTAACTTCCACAGCGTGGTCTGGCCTGCTGAAGTTGTTGGAAGAAGAAACCAGATCTATAGGACAGCTAGGGGTAGCTCTGTCCCACAACTCTGTATACTCTATGTTGCTCGACATATCTGTATCACAACAACAGAAGCATATCAATGACAACATCAGTTCTAATCAAACTAATCTTTGTTTTGGGGAATTTCCCTAATCATCATCTTGTATTTCTTGTTTTGGGGAGTTTCCTATGTATCACATAATGTCTCTTGTTTGGGGAAATTGCCCAATAAACATCTTGTGTTTCTTGTCTTTGAGGAAATTTTCCTAAATATCAAGTATCATTTCTCAATTTGGGGAAATCCCGATGTTTTCTTGTTCCGGGGAAATACCTCCTAATTTGCTATGTTTGATAAATCCAGTTATTGTGACTGTACTTCCTTTGCTATCATTCCTTGTTGTTCTCAGATTGAATGTTTCAGTCTCAGTCTAACGAAGTAAATTAATCCGGCCCCCGTGCAGCGGACTCCGAAGAGTCGGTCAGTTGGGATTCTTATCTGTCAGTGAGACATAATACCGTCTTAATCTTACTTAGAAAGATTCTTCCTTCCCGTTTCGCTCTGATACCAACTGTAACGCCCCGTCTTTTTTCACTATTCCGAAAATCAGAGTCTATTTTTTTTTTTCTTAGAATGAAGAGTGAGAGAGAGCGGGATGTCACGACGTGAGCTAGTCCGAGCTTCCGAAGCCCGAACCTTAACTGGCCAACCATATGTGTACGTGGACCAAGTCCACTAAAATGGTTCACAAGTACTCAAGTTAACATGCGGAATAAACATAAATGCGGAATTACAATAGGATAACTATCCTATTCCATTTTAGATAGCAAAGTAGTCCAACACTTAATAATGTTTGCCTTAAGTTAAATATCCAAAATCAACCATCCAAACCATAGCAAATATATCTACTTTATTTCATTCCCGACTACTAGTTACTCAAATACATTATCCATGAGTAACTTAAACAAAATGTAACTTAATCATTCAAGCTCCTAAGCTTGGCTCCGATCACGTCCTCGTTCAGTCCATTCCCTGTGTCATCAACTAGGGTAGAAGTAGGGCGTTAGACAACACACCTAGTAGGTATTCCAATTAGGGTCAAGCACATGGGTTAGTATAAAAATCCAGATATAATACATCATACCGTACTTGTAAAACATCGTATCCAAAATCATGTATGATAATAGAGATCCAATCATACAGATAAAACCAATAAGAGTGTATGATAATAGAGATCATAATCACGCTGATGCAATGCCATGCCATGGGTGCCATATGCCATGAGTCCCACCCATCAACCATACAAAACATCCTCTTGATGAAAGCTCCTCATCAAGGTATCAAACACATAGTATCCTCTTGATGGAAAACTCATATCAAAGTATCCCCATAGTGGTCTTCCGGACGCCCCGACGGAGTGTGCCCTCCGGTTACCTCTTGACGGGAAAATACACATGAAGGTACCCCTCACGACTTACGGACGTCCCGACGGAGCGTGGGTCTCCGGTTACCTCTTGATGGATAATGAACGTCAAGATACCCCCACATTTGTCTTACAAACGCCCCGACGGAGTGTGGTCTCCGGTTACATACCATCCCTCCCATGCCATGCATGAGATGCAAATGTCAACATACTATTCAATTATACAAATCATAGCATTTAAAATCCCATACTTGAAAACATATCACTTATACAAAATAACTCATCAAAAATATGAATTAAAACCATCATACATATTCCATGGTATCAATGAGATAGGAATCCTACCAATGACCACTATAGTGTCCTTACGTTTTCGTCTAGAAACAACTCACGATCGTACACCCCTTGTGAGGTCCCATTACCTTATAACATGCCAATCAATCAATCCCATGTTCCATTTGATTTACAATTATGTCTAAGTCCTTAAACATATCTTTGTGGGGTTCTGCCATACACCATGGCCAAACCTCACTCACTAGATTTTAGTCCCTCCTTTGATTTATTAATCAATCACCACTAAGTTAATCATTTAAACACTTAGTCCACAAAATACACCTTAGTGGGGGTTTGGCAATACAACATGTCCGAACCTCACTCTCTTGATTTTGGTCCCTCTTTGTAGTCCTTTGATCTTTTGAATTAGATCCAAGATCAAGCCATCCTTGATTTATAACTCTAATCACTTATACACTAATTATCTAACATTGATAACAACCTAAGTCCATAACAAAACATTTCCCATGGGGTTCGGCCATACACCATGGCCGAACCCATGGTCCATCATTTTCACCTATTTACAACTATGCCATTATTCTATCCATGGCTAAACATTTCATTCATTTAAAACATGCCTAGATTAATAAATAACTAATTAACATGATTCATGGGGTTCAGCCATACACCATGGCCGAACCCATGATGTCTCATTTACATGTTCTCCATTAAATCATTTACCATATTTAAGTCCATAAACAAGTCCCTCCATGGGGGTTTACTCATACCCTTAGGTCATCATTTACAACCCAAAGTCCATCAACATGATTTCCATTATTTTCATGATCAAAATGCATCTAAGTCCATCAACATGATTTCCATTATTTTCATTGTCAACATGCATCCAAGTCCATCAACATCCCTCCATTTAAAACATTAATAACCTTCCATGGGGTTTGTCCATACAACATGGCCAAACCCAATGGTTTGATAAATCATACCTCCATGATTTATCCTTTTAAAAACCTATTAAGATCATTAACCAACTTCCATGGTTTTCATCCTTCAAAACCCATAACAATTACTAACATACTTTCATTTTAAAACCTTTTAATATCCTTAACCCTTTCCATGGTTTAACCACCTTTAAAACCATTAATACTTCTCCATGGGGTTCGGCCATACAACATGGCCGAACCCATGGTCCAAGGTTCTTCACCATTATAACATATTAGATCATGTTTTCCAACATCTAAGACCTACTTAAAATTATCCAACATCTCCCATCATTATCATCCTTTAACACCTTTTAAAATCAATAACTTACATCTATGATTTTTCATCCTTTAAATCCATTAAAAATCACTAATATCTTTTCCATGGGGTTCGGCCATACAACATGGCCGAACCCTATGGTTCATCATTTCCTTTGAATGTATCATTCATCCATGATTGATTCTTTGATGGGGTCCGGCCATACATCATGGCCGAACCTCATCCCACCCCTTTTTGGTCCTGGATGGTTCTTGTATATACAATTTAGGATTTGGTCATGCAAGGGCTAAACCATGATCCTTGATCATCCACCTTTTCCAATATGGTAATGCATGAGTCCTTAGCCACAACAAGATTAGGGTTCGGCCATGAAATGGCCGAACCATGTTCGTTGGCCATCTTACTTAATAAATTCTCATTGGGTACTTACTGATACCGCGACTCCTCCGGTTTCTTTCACTCCTTCTTGTTCCTTTGGTCTTCTTCTTCCTTAGCCTCCTCTTCCTCCTTGATCCTTGTGAGGGGGTCGGCCCTAGGTTCTTGTGAGAGGAATAGGATCTTGAGATGAAAACTCTAGGTCCTTCCTCCTTTGTCTTTGAGAGAGGGAAAAAGAGAGAAGATAAAAACTCTAAGTGTTCTCCCTTAGCCAATGAGAGGGGTCGGCTTTGAGTGAGAGAGGGAGAGAGTGAGATGAAGCTAAGAAATCTCTTTGCTACCCAATGTAGTTCAGCCAAGGGTGGTATCCTTTGGTTGATACCCCTTTTGTAACTCCCATGGCTTTTCACCTCCCCATTGATACTTACTTTGGGGGTTTCATCCCATGAGATGAAACTCCCAATCTTATGCCCCTTGGGCTTCCATGTTCCACCATGTAGCCTTGTGTGTCTTTGTGCAACAACTCAACTCTCCAACTTCCTCATCTTGATCAATGAGGATCGGCCAAAGGTGGTGTCCTTTGGTGATGCCCTTTTGTAACTCCCATGCCCCTTTACCTCCCTCCTTAATGTTCCATTTGGAGGTTTCATCCATGAGATGAAACACTCCACCGTTTGACCCTTGGGTTTCCATCTTGAGATGGAAACCCTCCATGTTTCCAACGTGTGCTATGGGGTATGCCTTGAGTAGACTCCAAAACTTTTCACCTCCTTCATTAAAGCTTCCTTTGGAGTTTCATCCCATGAGATGAAACTCCCATGTTTCCAATGTGTAACCCTAGGATATGTTTGTGTAACAACAAAAACCCCTCATCTTCCCACTCCACTCACTTAAGATGAAGGTCCCATTAACTTCCCATCCAACTCACCATAACTCAATTATTTTTAATTCTTTTAAACTCAACTCACTTAACTCACTTAAAATCAGCTCCATTACTTATTCCATTTCCAACTTAATTCAGCCCCAATTAAGTAAGCTTCAACTCACTTGGTGGTCAACCAAGTCAACCACAACCCATTAGGTCCCAATTGGTCATTTTGACCCAATTGACAATTTTGACCCAATTAAATAAATCTTACCATTTAATTCAATTGAACCAAATCCACAATCCGTTGGGCCTTAATTGGGCAATTGACCCAACACCTTACCCATCTAAGGTCCATATCCTTTAATTCACAAATTAAATGGGCAATTTCCATAAATATTGATAACTTGAAAATCCAGGGTGTTACAATACAACCCTCTTTTTAAAATATCCGCCCCGAAAATCGAGCGAAGTAGGGTTTCAACCAATTTACATAAATAGCTCGGAGTGAGCTGTTCTCATTTCCAACTCAAGTTCCCAAGTGGCATCCTCATTACTATATCGATCCCATACCACCTTGACGAACTGAATCGCTCGGTCCCGTAACATCCTTTGTTCTGTCTCATGTTATCTCTTTTCCCCGTGAGCCCATTTGCGATCTTATGTAGATCATTGTACTCTGTTTCACTTTACCTGCTCCCAAGATATTTTCCATACGTACTCGCTCAATACGTTTTTTCATCTACTCTCTGTGTGAGGTAGCCTGCCAATGCGAGCCTATGGTCAAGGCTTTCGCTGATTCCCTTTTTAACTAAGTTTCTAGCTGCACTCTCCTAGAACTTCATCGGCTAACTACAGAGTCAGGTGATCAATCTAACTCGGCAGTCTCCCATCGCTTCCCATTCGAGTTTTACTAGACTCTTAAATTTTCCACTAAGTACATCTCAAAAATTAAGCATATCTTCATTTGCACATAAGTTACTATGTGACTAACCCCTTTTTGTTCAAAACTTCTACGATACCAAGTATCTTTCAACACTAACTTTCCTGTGATACAAGTCATAATACGACTAACACCTTTTTCTTATAACGTGGGATGTAAATCGAAACATGTCCCAATCATTAGATCAATATGTCATCTATGAGACCAACAGGTCCATCATACTACCAACATGTCTACCATGGTACTGATACCCGGCATCAATCCAAACCACCATGGGAATCATCATCCACGGTTATACACATCCATCCCTGGTATCTCTCTATTAGTGAGTATCATCTATCCATGGTTAAAAACCATCCATGAATATAACCCTCCTATGGGTTTAATCCATTCATGAGCATAACTAATCCAGGGCACATCATCTACCATGAGATATTCTATACGTAGGACCAACACTCGAATGAATCACTACAAGACTGTGGCAACAATATCAAATCATAAATATACCCCTACCCCTTGCAAGTCTTAGGGCCCATGACTTACTAAGTGGAAGACCCACGTCCAACGTGATCAAGTCTACCCCGCCCTGCATCCCTTCACCCCAAGGGTGATTCAGTCAAGCTCTAAGGCGGTCGAACCGCGTCTGACGAAGCTAGCACCACCCCCACGGGGTAAAATAGTACCTAGCTCTGCGCATCCACGCACATCAAGTGTGCAAAATAGCGGTGAGAGGGCCCTCCAGCGCGTAGCTTGTGAGGGACCCACTCCTCAACGGCAACCCTATGGAACCAAGTCTCCGTATCTCATATCGTGGCTCCCACAGTCTTACGGCTACTCTAAGCCTTACTCATGAAATCTATACACTTATCTCATCAATATCATGTGAGGGACGCACCCATACTACATCTCAATCTAATCAAGTGACCTCGTCACATACATCTCAATACCAAAGTCCTCATAAACTCTTAAGTTTGCGTACTTTATTAAAAATCATTCAAACTTCCATCGCAATACAAGGGTTGGTAGGGTTAGAACAATCCCTTCATAACGTACCCGCAACCCTTACAAAAGCTTTCCCTTTTCCCCGACATTTTCTTACCATTTCTTAGCCTAACCTTCCATAGAAGACCCTGCATCATCATAAAAATCGAAGAAGTTGTCAGGGCATGTCATCGACGTGTGCCCCAACACTCCACAAGTCCACAAATAGGGCAAATAACCTTAAGGGTGTATGGACAGAAAGTACAGTTGTGCCCTTCCTAGTTGCACAACTCACACATATACCCAGGCACTATCTCCCTTACAGATTCTCCTATCATTGGGATATCTCCCATATGCTCTTCTGGAAATGGAGCTAGATTCACTTCGACATCCTCGGGTGGTCCTACTTGGACGTCTACATTAACTTCCACAGCGCGGTCAGGCCTGCTGGAGTTGTTGGAAGAAGAAACCAGATCTATATGACAGCTAGGTGTTCCTCTGTCCCACAACTCTGTATACTCTATGTTGCTCGACATATCTGTATCACAACAACAGAAGCATATCAATGTCAAAAGTAGTTCTAATCAAGCTAATCTTTGTTTTGGGGAATTTCTCTATGTATCACATAATGTCTCTTGTTTGGGGAACTTTCCTATGTATCATATAATGTCTCTTGTTTGGGGAAATTGCCAAATAAACAACTTGTGTTTCTTGTTTCTAGGGAAATATCTCCTAATTTACTATGGTTTGATAAATCCATCTTATAGTGATTGTCCTTCCTTTCCTATCATTCCTTGTTGCTCTCAAATTGAATGTTTCAGTGTGAATCTAACGAAAAAAATTAATCCGGCCTCCTTACAGCGGACTCTGAAGAGTCGGTCAGTTGGGATTCTTAGCTGTCAGTGAGACATGATACCGTCTTAATCTTACTTCGAAAGATTCAACCTTCCCGCTTCGCTTTGATACCGATTGTAACACCCTGCCCTCTTTCACTCGCTTACCGTAAATCAGAGTCTATATTTTTTAAATAAACAGAAGAGTGAGCGAGAGCGAGACGTCACGACGCGAGTTAAGTCCATGCTTCCAAAACCCGACCCTTAACTGGCCAACCATACGTGTACGTGGACCAAGTCCACTAAAATGGTTCACACATATTCAAGTTAACATGCGGAATAATCATAAATGCGGAAATATAATAGAATGATAATTCTATTCCAATTTAGATAGCAAAGTAGTCCAACACTTACCAATAATTATCTTGAGTTAACATTCAAACCATAGCAAATATATCTACGTTATTACATTCCCGACTACTAGTTACTCAAATACATTATCCATGAGTAACTTAAACAACATATAACTTAATCATCCAAGCTCCTAAGCTTGGCTCCGATCATGTCCTTCGTTCCGTCCATTCCCTGTGTCATCGACTAGGGTAGAAGTATGGCGTTAAACAATGTGCCCAGTATGTAACAGTCCGGATTTTCAAGTTATTAATATATATGAAAATTACCCATTTAATTTGTGAATTATTAGATATGGACCTTAGATGGGTAAAGTGTTGGGTCATTGCCCAATTAAGACCCAACGGATTGTGGAAATGGTTTCAATAGAATTAAATGGGGCTTAATTAAAATGGTAACCCAATATATCTGTAAATAAGGGACACACACGCATAGGCTAAGATTTTCTCTCACAAAATCAAGGAGTTATATTCGACCAAGGATTGTCCTAAATTGGGCAAAAATGTGTAGATGGATTGGGATTAGGCAATGATATCTTATTGCCTAATCCAAATAAAGAAGATGTCTAAGATTAAAAATAGATTACATTGGTCGTGTATGAGCTATGTGCATGATGTGTTGGAGTATTTTTAAAGGGGTCTTTTCTTTGATTAAGAGTGAAACTAAGGGATTGCTAAATAATGAAGATGTCCAAATGAAGATAGGATTGCCTTGCCATGTGGGAGTTGTGCTCTAAAAGGAGTCCTTCTTTGATTAGAAACGGCACTAAGGGGATTTGCTAAAAGGAAGGGGCACACGACTATCTTCTAAGGATAGTACCGTGTGGAATTTTTATAAAAGAAGGGCAGCAAGGGCGCACGGCACACACAACATCAAGATTAGTCTCGGCATTATTCAGAGAAGGAGGAGGCAGCCAGCAAGTGTGAAAGATCAAGTAAAAGGAAAAAAAGAATCGGAAGAACGAGTCAGAGCGAAGGAAAACAGGAGGAGTCACGGAATCGGTAAGTAGTTTGATAATTTTGTTTAAAGAAAGGAACCATAGGGTTCGGCCATGGTGTATGGCCGAACCCCATGGAAGAAAATACAGAGATGAATATAGTAATTTTAATGAAAAGGATGAACCATAGGGTTCGGCCATGTTGTATGGCCGAACCCCATGGAAGGACTTTGGTGATTTTTAATGAAAGTTTGGAGGATGAAAACCATGGAATATTATGTATGTTTTTAAAGGGTTTTAATGGATGTTTTTGGTAAAGAACCTTAGACCATGGCCGAACCCCATAAGTAATTATGGAATTATGTTCATGAATTTAGATCATGGAAAAATGATGGGAAAGGTTTCTTATGATTTATTTTAAATGGATGGAAGGTTTGATGGTTTTAGATGCAATTAGATCATGAAAACCATGGAAGGAATATCAATGATTTTTAAAAGAGAAGACCATGAACCATAGGATTCGGCCATGGTGTATGGTCGAACCCATGGAGGATGGTTATTAATTTAGAAAGGTTTTAATGCGGGACTTTTGGATTAAAAAAAGGAAGGAACCTTGATTTATGGATTCAAGAATGGGAATTGATATAATTAGAAAGATAGACATCATAGGGTTCAGCCATGGTGTATGGCCGAACCCCATGAAGTAATTTTTAATGAGTCCCTCATTGGTGGATCATGCTTGGATTAAGGAATTGGTTATGGATCATTTTAAAGGGTTATTTGGAGTGTTATACATGTTTAAATAAATGAATGGACCTATGTTTTGGAACCTAAACATAAGTTGTTGGAGATAATGGCAACATTGTAATATAGGCTAAAAATTAAAGATCATGGGTTCGGCCATGGTGTATGGCCGAACCCCATGAGGAATGTTTTGGTTACGGATTTGAATAATGGCAATGATGTAAATAAGTGTGAAAATGATAGACCATGGGTTCAGCCATGGTGTATGGCCGAACCCCACCGGGAATGATTTATGGTTTTAATGTATGAAGGGTTAGGTTAATGGAATGATAGCCATGGATGGCAATATGGTAATTAAGTAGAAATAATGGACCATGGGTTCGGCCATGGTGTATGGCCGAACCCCATGGGGATTGTTTTGTGGACTTTGTTGTTAACAAGGTTGGGTTTATGGACTTAAACATTATTGTAAATCAAATGGGACATGGTTTTAATTGATTGATATATTATAAGGTAACGGGACCTCACAAGGTGTGTACGATTGTGAGCGGTTACCGGATGAAAGTGCAAGGACACGTTAGTGGTCTTTGGTAGGATTCCACTTCTTTGAAACCATGGGTTTTATGTACAATGTTTTTATCTTATTTTTGATGAAATTATGTTGTAAAGGTTATGCTTCAATTGTGGGTTTTAATGCTATGTTTTCAATATAAAATAGCATGTGTTTCATTGGCATCTCATGCATGGCATGGGGTGAAGGATATGTAACCGGAGGGGCCACACTCCGTCGAGGCGTCCAAAAAACCTATGTGGGATACCTTGATGTGCTTTTCCATCAAGAAGAAACCGGAGGGGCCACACTCCGTCAAGGCGTCCGAAAAACCTATGTGGGATACCTTGATGTGTTTTTCCATCAAGAAGAAACCTGAGGGACCACACTCCGTCGGGGCGTCCGAAAGACCTATGTGGGGGTACTTATATGTACTTGTGATGGGTGGGACTCATTGCATTTGACATCATGACATGGCATGGTTTATATGATTTTTGACATTATGATATTACTAAATATGTTTTGTACTAACCATGTGTTAGCCCTAATTGGAATACCTACTAGGGGCGTTGTTCTAACGCCCTACTTCTACCCTAGTGGATGATACAGGAAACAAGGGGAACAATGAACGTGAGGAGGGCCAAGCATAGGAGCTTGGATGCTTTTAGTTTATATTTTGATTAAGATACTCATGAACTTGTATTTTGAGTATCTAGAATTCGGAATGTAATAACTTAGATAATATTTGCTATGGTTGGATGTTTATTTGGATAATTATGTTATGTTAATTATGGATAAAGACTTGACGTACTTTGCAATCTAAAATGGAATAGAATTAAGTTCTATTATAATTCCACAGTTATCATTTAATCCGCATGTTTATATTGTTATGTGTGAACTGTTTTCATGGACGTAGTCCATGCACACATAGGGTTGGCCAGTTAAGGGTTGGACTTTAGAAGTTCAGACTTAGCTCGCATCGTGACTTCTCGCTCTCTATCACTCTTTGTTTATAAAAAGAAAAAGAAAAATAGACTCTGATTTTCGAAAAGCGTAGAGTGAAAAAGGGAGGGGCGTTACACGGTAGGTACTCCAATTAGGGTTAACACATGCGTTAGTACCAAAAATCCAAATATAGTATGTCAAACCATACTTGTAAAGCATCGTATCCAAAACAGTGTATGATAATAGAGATCCAATCACACTGATAAAAACCAAAACATTGCATGATAATAAAGATCATAATCATGCCGATTCAATGCCATGCCATGCTATCATATGCAATGAGTCCCACCCATCATAAACACATGGTATCCTCTTGATAGAAAACTCCTCATCAAGGTATCCCCATAGTGGTCTTACGGACGCCCCGTCGGAGTGTGGCCTCCAGTTACTTCTTGATGTGATAATGCACATCAAGGTATCCCCACGGTGGTCTTAAGGACGCCCCATCGGAGTGTGGCCTCCGGTTACCTCTTGATGGGATAATGCACATCAAGGTATCCCCACAGTTACGGATGCCTAGTCGGAGTGTGGCCTCCGGTTACCTCTTGATGGGATAATGCACAACAAGGTATCCCCACAGTGGTCTTATGGACACCCCGTCGGAGTGTGGCCTCCAATTACCTATCATCCCTCCCATGCCATGCATGAGATGCAAATGTCCACATGCTATGCAATTATACAAATCATAGCATTTAAAATCTCATATTTGAAACATATCATTTATACAAGATAACTCATCCAAAACAGGAATTAAAACCATCATACATATTCCATGGTATCAATGATGTAGGAAACCTACCAATGACCACTAAAGTGTCCTTCCGTTTTCGTTCGGAAACCGCTCACGATTGTACACCCCTTGTGAGGTCCCATTACCTTATAACATGCCAATCAATCAATCCCATGTTCCATTTGATTTACAATTATGTCTAAGTCCATAAACATATCTTTGTGGGGTTCGGCCATACACCATGGCCGAACCTCACTCACTTGGTTTTAGTCCCTCCTTTGATTTATTAATCAATCACCACTAAGTTAATCATTTAAACCCTTAGTAACACCATAAGTCCACAAGCACATTCCCCACAGAGTTCGGCCATCCACCATGGCCGAACCCATGGTCCATCATTTTCACCCATAATTACCTCTTTGCCATTCATCTTTCCATGGCTACTCACTTAGCTTACATATGCATAACTTAAGTCCAAACATCATTCCATTAATCTTACACTAACCAATCATTACATGAGTTAATCATTCACTTAGGCCATTTATGCAAATCTATATCCAAGAACATAATCCATAACTAAAACATTCCGCATGGGGTTGTGGCCGAACCCATGATCTTCCATTTTTACCCATATTTACATTCTTTGCCATTGTTTATATCACCTTATGTTTAGGTCCACAACATAGGTCCATGACTTGTAATAGCCCGAAATTTTAAATCAATATATATATATATATATATATATATATATATATATATATATATATATTTGGCATTTATTTACTTTAATTTGAATTTTGATGTGATGGAATGCCAAATGGATCAAATTTTGGGACAAAGGCCCAAGAAGGACCCAATGGGCCATAAAGTGAATAGAATTCGTCGGAAGGGTCAACAATGGTCAAAGTGGGCCCGATCACCATGTGGGACCCAATGGATCAAAATTGGTCCAAACTCTAAGGTAAAGGGTAGAAAATAATTTGGTTGGGCCGTGGACCCAATGGTGGCCCAATTGATTTAAAAATGGTGAATTGGAATTAAACCCTCTAAGTTAGTAATGAAATGAAATGGCATGACCAAGTGGGGCCCACCTTCACCTCACCAATTGAGGTGGCGTGTGGACCCAAGGGTGGTGGGGCCGACCACCATGGTTGACTTGGTCAACCATGGGTGGATTTCATAGAGGGAAATTAATGGGATTAAAATTAAGTAGGAATTAATTAATTAACTTAACCTAAGGATCAATTGAATTAGATTGATTAAGTTAATTATGGTCAAATGGTCAAAACCATTCCAACAAACACAAACCACCCCAAACAAACACAAACCACTTTGAAGAAACACAAGATTGAAACCATGGGTTTAAATGGTGGTTTTACCCCAGCCACCACCATTAATGCCATGTTGGTTGGTGGGAGGAATGAATGACAACCAAAAAAAAAAAAGATGAGATGACTTCCCATCTCATTTCCATCTAACCACTACACTCTCTCCATCTCTTTGCACTCTCAAAACCATCCCCTACCTTCACAAGAGGAAGAAAGAAGAAAACTTAGAAGAAAAAGAGAAGAAAAGAGAAGAAAAGAAAAGAAAAAGGCTAAGTGTTGACCCACAACCTCAAGGTAAACACTTGAGACACCTTTCTCATCACCTTCCCCTCTCCCTCTCTCAAGCAAACCCACTCAATCTTGGCCGATCCTAAGCTTGGAGAGCCTCACCATTTGATCAAGCTCATCTTGACCGTACATCAAGGAGAAGAAGAGAAGAGAAGGCTAAGGAGAGCAAAGAGGAAAGAAGGACCGGAGGAGTCGTCGGGTGGTAAGATTTTCTTAAAACAAGAATTTATGTTTTCTAGATAGGATATGGAATCCATTTCTTAGATTTAATATGGCCAAAAATGTTGTGGGCCATGGATATAAGATCCATCAAATGGTAGGATAAGAAATGGATAAAATGGAGGAATGGATTAAGAAATGGATGAAATGGAAGAATGGAATTTTTAATGGAATTTCAAGTCTTTATTAAGCATAGAGAATTTGGATTTTTTTAATGGATTCATGGGCCATAGGGTTCGGCCATGCCATGGTAAATGATGGATGATTTTTAATTAGGGTTTGAGGTCTAAAATTATGGAGAAGGGTTAATGATGTTGAGGTTTTAAGTGATTAAAAAGTTGTTGATTTTTAAGGAGTTTTAATGAGAAAACCATGAGGAATGTAAATAGGTATTTTAGTTTTAAAGATGGCATGGATAAAATGGACCATGAACCATGGGTTCGGCCATGGTGTATGGCCGAACCCTATGGTGTTGAAAAGTGATTTTTTTAAAATGGCTTTAAAGGATGGAAATGATGGATTAATATGTTAATATTTTGGAAGTTTTTAAAGGGCCAAAATGAATGAAGGTTATTGATTTTAAAAATGGATTGTTTTTGGACAAAACATTGGTCTTAAAAGGGCACCCATGAAGGTGAGCCATGAACCATGGGTTCGGCCATGGTGAATGGCCGAACCCTATGGTGATGATTTAGTGATTTTTAATGAAGGTAAAAAGAATGGAAAATGATGGAAAGAGATGATAAATTTAAATGGGGATTTAAATGAATGATTTAATTTCATTGGAGGTGGGAGTAAAAGGGGATAAAATGAACCCATGACCCCTTATGTGGGCCACATCTTAGGCCAAATATGGAATGAATTATGGGATTAAATGTTTTCAAATTTAATCAAAGTAGGTGGCTATTTTTATGGATATTAGGGCATAGTCAATGAATGCCTAATGGATCTAAGTTATGGATGAAATTTTGACTTAAAAATATGCATGAATGAGGAAATATTAAACCATGGAGGTCTAGTGGCAAAACCGTAATTAGTGGCCACATTGAAGAGCCATGGGTTTGGCCATGATGCATGGCCGAACCCTATGTATGTTAGACATGAAAATGGATATATTATGAATGAATAAATGAAACGGATAGTTGTTGCGTTTTAGGCTCGCAAATCGGAATATTTAAAATGGGCAAAATGGGAATTATGCATATGGTTAAGCCAATGAGAAATGTGGCTAAGTTAAGAGTTGATCTTGATAAACTTGTAATGTATTTAGGGATCATTAATGGATCTAAGGGTGTGATCAGTTAGGGACTTAATCATGAAATAAAATACGGACTAATTCGGTAAATATGTAATAAGGTATCGGGACGTTGCAAATGGTACGCGATAGGCGACCGGATTATCGAACGGAAACGTAACGGGACGCTAAACGGTATTCGGTAGGATTCCTACCTCTTTGTAAGCCGTGGATATGTGATGGTGATTTTAAATTATTTTGATGATTATGTGATTTTAAATTATTTTGATGGACTTTTTATTATGAATTATATGTTCATACTATGGTTTATATATATTGATATTATGCATTATATGGCTATGTATGATATATATTAAGTTATGGTTTATATATATATATATATATATATATTACATAACATAATGCACTTACATCTCATGCATGGCATGGGCGGGAAAATAATGAAACCAGAGTCCATGCTCCGTCGGGGTGACCGAGAATCAGACATGGGGATAGCTCTTATGCTATAACTGAGTCCATGCTCCATCGGGGCGACCAAGAATCAGACATGGGGATAGCTCTTATGCTATAACCGGAGTCCATGCTCTGTCGGGGCGACCGAGAATCATACAAGGGGATAGTTCTTATGCTATAACCGGAGTCCATGCTCCGTCGGGGCGACCGAGAAGCAAACATGGGGACACCTTGATGAGGCTTTGCTGTCAAGGGGGATACGATATTTTATGATGATACGGTGGATGGGTGGGGCACATGACATAGGCACCCATGGCATGGCATTCATCATATGTTTATTATATTATTGTCGGTATGCATGTTATCACTAACCCATGTGCTAGCCCTACTCAGAATCCTACTGGGCGCGTTGACTAACGCCCTACTTCAACCCTAGCTGATGACGCAGGAGATGGCGGAAACGGTGGACACGCCGGGAGCCAAGCTTAGGAGCTTGGGAAGCGGATATCTAGTTTTATTTAAGTTTCATTTTGGAGATGTAATTTAAAGTAGCTTAGCTCGTCGGACTGTATAATTTATATTTCTTGCTATGGTTTGGACTGCATTATGGACAATATCGTTTTGAGGCATAAATGTGAACATAGGGGTATTTTGGTAAGTTAATGTTGTATCTTCCCTTCTATCTAAAAACCGGTAGGATAGACTCTATTATCATACTCCGCATTCAGTTAGTTTCCGCGAGCTTACTTTCTACGCGTGAACCGTTCTTGTGGACTTTGTTCCCCGCACGCGTAGGGTTGGCCAGTTGAGGGCCGGGCTTTAGAAGCTCGAACTCAACTCGCGTCGTGACGTCCGCGCCCTTTGTCACTCTTCATTTAAAAAAAAAAAAAAATAGACTCTGATTTCGGTGAAAAAGGGGCGGGCGTTACATGACTAACATTTCATGCACAAACATTCTTCATGGTCTAGATACATGTAAAAACATCAATATTTCTCCATGGGGTTAACCACCTTTAACACAATTTAAACCAATGATGTTCTTCCATGTGTATGGCCGAACCCTATGGTTCATCAATTCCATTTAAAAATCATGCATCCAAGATTTAATCCTTTGATGGGGTTCGGCCATATACCATGGCCGAACCTCATCAATCCCTTTTTTGTCCTTGATGATTCTCATACATAAACTTAGGGTTTGGCCATGCAAGGGCCAAACCATGATCCTTGATCATTCACCATTCCATACATGGTTCATGCATAAGGTCCTTTAACTATCACAAGATTAGGGTTCGGCCATGATATGGCCGAACCATGTCCTTGACCAACTTTTTCTTACTTATGCAATCCTAACGAGTACTTACCGATTCCGCGACTCCTCCGGTTTCTTTCACTCCTTCTTGCTCTTTTAATCTTGTCCCTCCTTAGCCTCCTCTTCCTCCTTGATCCTTGGTTGAGAGTGCTTGAGAGGTCTTGAATGAAAACCCGAAGAGAGGGTTCGGCCAAACGGTGTAGGTTTGAGAGAGAGGAGAGAGAGCTTGAGATCAAAAACTACTCTAAGTCCTTTGTCTTTGAGAGTGGTCGGCCCTGTGTGAGAGAGGGAGATAAAACAAGGAATTCTCCTTGCTGCCCAATGTAAATCAGCCAAGGGTGGTGTCGTTTGGTTGATACCCCTTGGTAACTCCCATGACCTTTCATCTCCTCATTAATAATACATTTGGAGGTTTCATCCATGAGATGAAACTCCCATGTCTCCAACGTGTATGCCTAGGATATGTTTGTGTAACAACAAAAACCCGTCATCTTCCCACTCCACTCACTTAAGATGAAGGTCCCATTAACTTCCCATCCAACTCACCATAACTCAATTATTTTTAATTCTTTTAAACTCAACTCACTTAACTCACTTAAAATCAACTCAATTACTTGATTCCATTTCCAACTTAATTCAGCCCCAATTAAGTAAGCTTGAACTCACTTGGTGGTCAACCAAGTCAACCATGTCCCAATTGGGCATTTTGACCCAATTGACAATTTTGACCCAATTAGATAAATCTCACCCATTTAATTCAATTGAACCATATCCAACATCCGTTGGGTCTTAATTGGGCAATTGACCCAACACCTTACCAATCTAAGGTCCATATCCTTTAATTCATAAATTAAATGGGCAATTTCCAAAAATGTTGATAACTTGAAAATCCGGGGTGTTACAACAACTGTCCACCGCACTTACTATTATATTCCCCATTGGAGATACATCACTGGGACTTATATGCACAGCGGTAAACACTGAACTTGCTAGATTCAGATTTGAGTTCAATTGTCTGGTACTCGAGATGACTGAGTACGACATCATTTTTAGCATGGATTGGTTGGCTAACTTCCAGGCCAGCATTGACTGCCATCTCCGCAGGGTGATATTTTGGTCACCCGAGGGAAAGCGATACATGGTACATGCTGACAAACAGAGCATCCCTTTGACCATGAGACTACATGAAGGATTGAACCACCTTGTATGGAACAAAATCAGACTAGACAAGGCATCGGTGGCTGAACTACCCGCGGTAGTGAAAAACTACGTAGAGGTATTCCCGACAGAACTCCCTAGCTTGCCACAAAAGAGGGAGATTGATTTTGAGATCAAGTTGTATCCTGGCACTACTCCAGTGTCATTGCCGCATTACCAGATGGCCCCCGCTGAGATGTCAGAGCTAAAGAAACAAATTGATGAACTACTCAGACTAGGATGCATCCGGAACAGTGCATCATCTTGGGGAGCATGGGTATTATTTGTAAAGAAGAAGGATGGTACACTTCGAATGTGTGCAGATTATCGGAAGTTGAATCAGCTGACCGTCAGAAACAAGTACCTTCTACCCAGTATTGATGATATATTTGATCAACTCAGGGGTTCCAGTCATTTCTCCAAGATTGATCTGATGTCAGGCTACCATCAAATCCGGGTTAGGGATGAAGACATAGAGAAGACGGCTTTCAGAACGCGGTATGGACTATATGAGTATGTGATCATGCCGTTTGGACTTACCAACGTATCAATTGTGTTCATGGACCTGATGAACAAGATCTTCCGTCCTTACTTGGACAAGTTTGTAATTGTTTTCATTGATGACATTCTGATTTATTCTAAAAGTCGGGAGGAGCATGCTGAACATTTACGAATAGTTCTGGACACCCTGAAGAGGAATCAGTTGTATGCCAAAGCAAGCAAGTACGAATTATGGCTATCTGAGGTGAACTTCTTAGAGCATGTCATATCAACGGAAGGAATAGCCATGGACTCGGCTAAAGTGGCGGCAGTTAGAGACTGGAAAGCTCCAAAGAATGTGACCGAAATCCGCAGCTTTCTGGGATTGGCAGGTTATTATAGGAAGTTTATTATGGATTTCTCCAAGATTGCATCTCCACTTACCCGACTCACACAGAACGGAGTCAAATTTGAATGGTCTGATGTATGCAACCGAAGATTCGAAGAACTGAAGGAGAGGCTTACGACTGCTCCTATTCTGATTTTGCCAGAAAGAGGCAAGGGTTATGAAGTATATTGTGATGCTTCAGGAGAAGGACTTAGGTGTTCTCTCACTCAAAGTCAACACATAGTGGCTTATGGTTCAAGGCCGTTGAAAATTCATGCACGCATGATCTGGAATTAGCCGCAGTGGTCTTCACTCTCAAAAGCTGGAGACACTATCTTTATGGACAGAAGTTTGAGGTATTTTCATATCACAAAAGTTTGAAATATTTGTTTGATCAGAAGGAACTGAACATGAAGCAGCGCAATGGATGGAATACCTGCAAGATTATGAGTTTGCGCTTCGATATCATCCTTGCAAGGCGAACAAAGTGGCAGATACCCTTAGTCGCATGTCACATGCAACAATGGCCAGTTTGATTAGGAAGGAATGGGAAATGCTGAATACCATTCGAGAGTTCAATTTGTACATCAAGAACCATGGGAGTATGTATAATATGATCGTACGGTCCAACATGGTCTCCAAGATTGAACAGGAACAACGGACAGATCCGGAGGTGGAAGAGATATGGGCTAAAATGTCTGCTGGTGAGGTTATACCGGAATGGGAGTTATGACCGGGACAAGGTCTTTTGTTTCGAGGCAGGACATATGTACCTCAGAGCTGTAGAAGAGAGTCATTGATCGAGGCACACCAAACCAAACTCTCTATTCATCCGGGTAGCACCAACATGTATCATTATCTTAAGAGACACTATTGGTGGCATGGACTTAAAAGAGATGTGGCAGAGTTTGTTGCTCACTGCCTGACTTGTTAGCAAGTTAAGACTGACATCAGAAGCCACTAGGATTACTCAAATCCTTACCAGTGCCGGAATGGAAATGGAAACATATTTCCATGGATTTTGTGACTGTAACACCCCACCCTTTTCACTCTAATTATTAGAGTTTATTTTTATTTTTTTATAAATAATAATACTCAAGTGATCGTGGAGGAGTGTCACGATGCGAGTTAAGTTCGAACTTCTAAAGTCCGACCCTTAATTGGCCAAACCCATGTGCATATGGATTAAGTTCATAAGAATCGATCCACACATGGTACAATAAACTTGCGGAATATAATTAGTCTTAATCTAACTGAGGTTATAATAGATCCTATAATTACTCAATTTATAACTTAAGATAGCAAAGTACATGATTTATTTTCCAAAATTACTAAATAACCTTAGTCTACCATTCATTCCAACCATCCAACTAAACCAAACCATAGTAGCTACTTAACTACATTATTACGTGCCAACACATCTAATTATCAAATTACATTGTCCAAATAACTTAAATAAAAAGTCCGTAACAGTCCATTCAAAGTCCATTCAAATCCATTAAAATTGCCCAAGCTCCTATGCTTCGTTTCCTTCTCGATCCTCATTCTTCCTCTTTCCTATGTCATCCACTAAGGATAGAGATAGGGCGTTAGATCAACGTGCCCAGTAGGTTTCCGAATAGGGCTACCACATGGTTAGTATAAAACATGCAAATAATATAATAATACATGTGAGTCAAAATTCCATAAAATATGCTATGTATGAAATGAACATGTAATGAGTCCCACCCATCACCATTCTACATAGCCTCCTCTTGACGGGATTCTCATCGTCAAGGTACCCCACAATGGTCTTTCAGACGCCCCGATGGAGTGTGGCCTCCGGATTCCTCTTGATGGGATTCTCATCATCAAGGTACCCCACAGTGGTCTTTCGGACGCCCCGACGGAGTGTGGCGTCCGGTTACAACACCATCATCCCATGCCATGCATGAGATGTCTATGCAAACATGCCATTTGTAAATATAACTTTACAATCCAACAACTTATCAAAATTAACATAAAACAACAAATATCAAATGTGGTTACAAAAAGGTAGGAAACCTACACAATGATCACTTAATTTGACCCTTCTCTTGAACCGTCTCCCGTTTACAACTTATACACCGTTCAAGCAAATCCCGTGGCCCTATTTATATAACAGCAAGTCAAAGCTTTTAACCATAAGATTCCAACTTAATATAAGTCCAAAAAATCCACTTTGTGGGGTTCGGCCATACCCCATGGCCGAACCTCACCCATTTAAAACTTTGGTCACTCTTTTATTTAATTAAAACCATCTAATTAACCCAAACTTCCAAATGAACCTTGGTAGGGTTCGGCCATACATCATGGCCGAACCTTATCATATTGGTTTTGGCCCATATATCCAATCTTATGATCATTTCATCCATAATTACAACTATGCCATTTAGACTATCCTTTTGTTTAATTTATCTTAAACACCAATAGTCATACTTAATCTACTTCACACCTCAAACATACTCTGGTAGGGTTCGGCCATACAACATGGCCGAACCTTACCACTTGATTTTGGACCCCTCTTTTCAAGTCTTTTAATCAATCCATTCACATATACAATTTATCTTGTATTTACAGTTTTGCCATTGTTCTAACCAATGCCTATTTTTGCTAACTTCCATCACCTAAAATAAAACCATCTTAGTGGGGTCCGGCCATAACACATGGCCAAACCTCACCATCTTAATTTGGTCCTTTTAAATCCTTCACTTAACCATACAAGTTAATCATTAAGTCCATCAATCACCATTATTGGGGTTCGGCCATACTACATGGCCGAACCTCACCAATCTGATTTTTGTTCCTCATTCCATCATCTATGATGGCTGATTATATACCTATACTAAGTCCATAGACAAACCTATATTATTCTTAAATCAAAGCATATAATTATTACATAATTTCCATCATACACTTAATCCAATTATCCATCAAAAACAGTCCATGGGGTTCGGCCATACACATGGCCGAACCCTATGGTTCTCTTAATGAAAACCCTCCAATATTTATCTATGATGTTGATCAGCAAATTAACCATAACATTGACATGGTTCAGCCATGTCATAGCTACTCCAAAACAGTAAGCTTATCTACCTTTTAATTCCTTTCAAACCTCCATTTCATAATATGGATTTTGTCTCTCAAACACCATAAAAATCACCAAGTTTTCCCATGGGGTTCGGCCATCCAAAGGGGCCGAACCCTATGGTCCATATTTTGTTATTTAAAGACAGCATAATACCTGATATAAACCATTGATGGGTCTGGCCATACAATGGCCGGATCACATTTTCTTAATCAACTTATTTGACAAAGTTCATAGTGCACTTACCAATACCGCATCTCCTTCGGTTCTTTGACTCCTTTTAGATCCTTAACCTTCCCTCTTTCCTCTTGTTCTCCTAACTGAGATCAACCTCGCTGCAATCTCCTTGGAATACTTCAGCCAGATGATATGGATTTGAGGGAGAAAGAGAGAGAAAGGAAACTTTGATCTTAAACCTTGGTGCCAACTCCTTTGCTCAATGTGTGCTTTTGTCTTGGTGAAAGAAATCAACCAAGGACTGATTGTAAATCAGTAACCAGCTGCTGTTCTTGGTTTTGGAAAGATGGAGGACGACCAAGGGAGAGAGAGATAGAGAGAGTAAAATGAAACTTCTTTGGCTAATGCACTTCAGCCTCAAGTTAACCTCACATGTAACTCCCATATTAACCAATGCCCTTTATGCTTACTTGGGGGTTTCATCTATGAAATGAAACCTCCCCAAGCATCCAACGTCTCCTTTGGGTTGTATTTGTGTAATCCCCTCCTTAGCTCCTCTCTCATTAACAATTCAAATGGGGGTTTCATTTTAAGATGAAACTCTTCCCCTCCTCCAACGTGTAGCCTAACCATTTGAATTTGAAATATTATAATCTATTATGTAACTCCATAAAACAGCCAGCCCATTCATGCTCCATCTTTGGGAGTTTACATGCATGAAATAACCATAATTCCCATGTTTCCAATGTTGTGGCCATTGTTTGGCCTAAGTTAACCACCACCTTTCCAAAATGTAACTCCATAAAAACGGCACCTTCCATTTATTTCCTATCTTGGAGTTTCATGCATGGGATGCCCACCCATGCATCCAACGTGTGGACCACCTTATTTGAATATGAAAACCAGCCCTTCAACTTCATACTTCACTCATTTATAATTTAAAACAACTCACTTACTCATAACTTATTTCAAATTAACTCACTCACTTATAATTTATTTCCAAATCAGCTCACTTATTTAACTCAACTATATGATTTTATTTCAAACTCCAAACAGCCCCAATTTAATCAATCTTGGACTTACTTAGTGGTCAACAAACTCAAACCCGACCCATTGGGTCCAAATTGGCCATTTTGACCCATTTCACAAAATTTGACCCAATTAAATAAAACTTAACCCATTTGATTCACTTGGACCAACTCAACCTTCCAACTCCCCTTTAATTCTCATGCATAAAATAATTCTCATGCAATCCAACGTGTTTTACATCTTACATTTAAAACAAACCCCTCCATTTGGAGTTCATGCAAAACATAACACTCCCATACACTTCCAACGTGTATATGGATTTAAACTTTGAAATACAACTCCCCACCACATGTAACTCCCAAACCTCCACCAACATTTAACACTTAAGTAGGAGTTACATGCATAAGATAACTTCCCCATGCAGCCCACATTTCCATTGTTTAGAATTTGAATTACAAACACTCCACTCTTATTTACATACTTTACTCACTTAAAATAATTATTCCATCCAATTCATTTATTTAGCTCACCCAACTGAACTCATTCATTTAATGTAACTCAACTAATAAATTCAACTCAACTAAACCCATCACTTATTTCAACTCAAACCAACTCATATATTTAATGAAACTTAAACCAATTAAGCTTTGAGCTCACTCCATAATTAATCATGCCATTCACGACCCATTGGATCCCATTTGGGTATTGACCCATTTAACTACTTGACCCAAATAATTGTACATTACCCATTTAATTTCCATAGATCCACATCTACCATCCGTTGGATCTTATTTGGACATTTGACCCAACATTTACCCATCCAAGGTTCATATCCATTTAATTTACCATTTCAGTGGCAATTTCCGTAAATATTTCCATATTGAAAATTGAGGATATTATAGTGACAGGGTTGCCAAGGTCATCAAAGGGCAACGATGCAATATGGGTCGTGGTAGATCGATTGACCAAGTCTGTACACTTCCTTCCTGTAATGCCCCAATTTCTCAAAGATATTGATATTTACAAAAATGCCATTGGAATGGTAAATTAGAAGGTTATGATCGTAGATAAGAAAATGGTGGGGCCCATTGTTCAAATTAAGGCCTATTGTACATATTATAAGGATCAAATTAGATTAAATGGTTATTGTACATCAAATTGGGTCAAAATGGTTAATTGGGTCAAATGACCCAATTGGGACCCAATGGGTCATGGTGGACTAATTTGACCATTGGGTAAGCTCAATCTTATTATGGTTAAGCTAAATTGATTGGAAATGAGGTGAATGATAAATGGGTAGGCTTCATACAAGTGTGTAAACCACATGCAAAGGGCTAAACCACCCATAAATGGGTCATGGCGTCAAATTGGATCCATGGGCTAAAGAGTGACCCAATGGGCCGAGTTGACCTTGGTTGACCGTGTGGACCCTCAAGTGAGCTCAAATATGAGTTAAATCAGGTTGAGTTGGGACTGAAGTGAGTTGGAATTAAATTAAGTAATAGAGTTGACTCAATGCATTAAATGAATGGCATTAAGTGAGGTGAGTTGGGCTAATGAGTTGGGGAGTTAAGATTGGAACCCAAAGAGACCATTAATTCCATTGAGTCAAGTGGGGAGGTGAGTAGTTGTCTTGATCTCAAAGACTCAAAGACAAGTAATGGCACACGTTGGAAGTGAAGTGGTGCCTTGGCCAAGCCAAGGGTCACCATGGTTGGGGGCGGCTTAAGTGATGAAAGATGGAGGAGTCTTTCCATCTCATGGGATGCATTGGTTGGTGCCAAGGGATGCATTGGTTGGTGCCAAGGGATGTCTTGGTTTGTACCAAGTGACTCCTTGGTTTGATCAAAGAGTAATGAGGGTAAATGAATGGTTTTTGGGGCTGTTATATAAAGGAGATAAACCATATGCTTGGTCGATTGTCACTCAATGAAACCATAGAATTCATCTCTCTCCCCCTCTCTCAAGAACACACCCTCTTGGCCGAATTATTCTTGGGTGTTTTTCACCATTGATCAAGCATATAATCAACAAAGGAAGGGAGGCTAAGAAAGCTAGGGAACAAGGATAAAAAGCAAGGAGAAAGGCTTAGAGAATTGGTAAGTAATTCCATGGAATTTTGTTTAATACAATGTGTTAAATGGAACATAATTTGGCCATGGAATGGCTGAATGCATCATGGGTTCAAACCTTGGGTAAAGTTGGTTTAAATGATAAAAAATGGAGCATTGGGTTCGGCCACTTTGGATGGCCGAACCCCATGAAGTTATTTGGGCATTTGGATGGTTTTGAAGGGTAAAAACCATACAATACTATGGTGATGTTTACATGTTTTAATGAGGTTAAGTATTTGATAAAGAAGTTCAAATCATAGGCCATAGGGTTCAGCCATTGGGGATGGTCGAACCCAATGAAAGGATTTAATAGACTTATGGTTAATTTTAATGGTTTTGAAAGATAAAACCATACAAGTTATGAAGGGTGTTTAAATGTGTTGAATGAAGATAAGTTTATTACCTTGGGTCGGCCATGGGTTGGCTGAACCATGTAGTTCTTATGGCTAAAAGTTTTGAGCCTAAGTTATGTACAAATGATGGAATTATTGAACCAAGAGAACCATTGGGTTCGGCCATGGGTATGGCCGAACTCCATGGACCATTTTTGGGATAAATGGACCCTAGTAGGGGTGTTTGGATTTAAGTTCATGAGTATGAATTGTTAAGTGTTGTTATGATATTTTAAAAAGTTGACATAGATGAAAGAATCATAGACTTAGATGCTCATTGGTTCATCAACAAGAGTGGTAAGTGGAGCATCAAAACCAAAAAGGGGTGAGGTTCGGCCATGGGGTATGGCCGAACCCCACCAAGTGATTTGAATAGCATTTGAATGTGATTAGAATGGATTAAGAGATCCAAATGGGATTAGTGAGGTTCGGCCATGTTATATGGCCGAACCCCGCTAAGGTGGTTTTTATGGATCTTGTTTTTCTAAGCAAGATTAAATATGGTTAGGTCAATGGCAAAATCGTAAATACTAGTCAAATGATAAAAATGAATAGAGAAGGATTAAAGGACTTAGAAGAAGGGCCAAACTAAAGTGGTATGGCCGAACCCTACCAAGGTATGTTTGTAATATGTAATGTTTAATGAGGATTAAATAAAGGAGAGATCAAATTAAAGTGGGTGATGTTTTGCCATGGGCATGGCCGAACCCCACAAGATGGTTTATGGGGTTTTGGACTTAGTTAGAAATCAGATGGTATATTGTATTGACTTACTGACATGAAATAAGGTAACGGAACTTGAACGGCGTGCCAGTCGTGATCAGGTGAAGCTCAAAAAGGACGGACACTTAAGCGAAGTTTCCGTAGGTTTCCTACCTACTTGTAACCACTTTTATAATTGGTTTTATCATGGTTTTTATGAGTTATATTGTTATTTTTTTATGTTTCAAATGGGTTTTGAATGATGAGATATATATTTACAAACGATATATATACATTGACATCTCATGCATGGCATGGGGTGATGATTATGGAACAACTTAATGATGAGAGTCCTATCCAGATGAAATGAGGAGTACTCTGGATTACCTCGACGTGAAAGTCCCAATGAAAGAACACTGTGAAATAACTCAATGATGAGAGTCCTATCCACAGGAAATGAGGAGTACTGTGGATTACCTTGACTTGAAAGTCCAATGAAAGAACACTGAAATAACTCAATGATGAGAGACCTATCCACAGGAAATGAGGAGTACTGTGGATTACCTTGTCGTGAGAGTCCCAAAGAAAGAACACTGTGAAATAACTTGATGGCTATGTATACTTGTGATGGGTGGGACTCATTACATGTGCACTTACATACATAGCATTGATTTTATATGTTTTTGATGATCATATATTATGATATATGCATGTTTTTATATACTAACCTTGTGGTAGCCCTGATCGGCAAACCTATTGGGCGCATTGATCTAACGCTCTAATTCTATCCTTAGAGGATAACGCAGGAACAGGGAAAGGGAAAGAGAAAGTCGAGGATTGAGAGGGGAGCCAAGTTTAAGCGCTTGATTATTGGAATGGATTTATATTTACTGTCTTATGAATTACATATTATGGATATGTAATAGCTAGTAAACTTTGCTATGGTTTGTGAACTGTTAGATGAACCTTGATTTGGTATAAGTCGTTTATAATGGATGACCTGTGCTTTGCTATCTAAGAATGTATGGTTAACTTAGGATTGATTATAATTCCGCATATTTGATTTATTCCACAATCAGTTATGTTTATTCCGTATGATTTATTTAGTTCCATGTGTGGATCGATTTTCATGGTCTTAGTCCATGCACACATGGGTGGCCAGTTAAGGGTGGGCTTTGGAAGTCCGAACTTAGCTCGCGTCGTGACGTCGTCTGCCCTCTTCCGGTGTTATTATATTATTATTTAAAAAAAAAAATTAGACTCTGAATCTCGGAGAGGGAGGGGCGCTACACTTCCCATCAAGATGACAGATTCATCTGAGACTTTGGGACGACGGTACATGAAGGATATCATCAGACTACATGGTATCCCCAGGACTATTGTGTCCAACAGAGATGGCCGATTCACCGGCAGGGTGTGGCAGAGCATGCAGTCGGCTATGGGGACAGATTTATTGATTAGCACAGCGTTCCATCCACGGATTGATGGACAGTCAGAGAGGACAATACAGACATTGGAGAATATGCTGAGAGCATGTATGTTAGATTCAAAGGGTGGATGGGAGGACCACTTACCACTGGTTGAGTTCTCTTACAACAACAGTTACCAGGCAAGCCTCCAGATGGCTCCATTTGAGGCGTTGTATGGTAGACCCTGTGGATCACCAGTGTGCTGGACAGAGGCCGGTGAGCCTGTACTTATTGGACCCAAGCTAGTTACAAAGACCACGGAACAAAGTAAGTTGATACGACAACGTCTACTTACTGCATAGAGTGGTCAGAAGAGCTACGCTGACAAGAGAAGGAGGTTCCTTGAATTTGGAGTGGGAGACTTAGTGTTCATGAAAGTCTCACCATGAAAGGGACACATGCCATTTGGGAAGAAAGGGAAACTGTCGCCTAGATTTGTGGGACCGTTTCCAATCCAAAAGAGGGTGGGGGAGGTGGCTTATCAATTGGCACTTCCTCCACAGTTGTCATCTTTGCACGATGTATTCCACATTTCTATGTTAAGGAAATACAATCCTGATCCTTCGCACGTGTTGAATGTGCAATATATTGATGTGCAAAGCGACGTGACTTATGTTGAAAGGCCGGTCAGAGTGATCGGAAAAGAACAGAGGGTGTTACAGAACCGAGCCATTCAGTTCGTCAAGGTGGTATGGGATCGACATGGTAATGAGGAAGCCACCTGGGAACTTGAATCAGAAATGAGAGCAGCTCATCCTGAACTTTTTGTATGAATTGTTTGAAACCCTACTTCGCTCGATTTTCGGGACAAAATTTTCAAAAAAGGGTAATATTGTAACATTTCGGATTTTCAATGCAATTATTATATTGGATATTATCTATTTTAATTGTTAAATTTAAGATTTATAGATGGAATGAATGTTAAATGGATAAGAATTGGGGCAATGGCCCAATTATGATCCAACGGATCATGGATAAAGTTTGATTCTAATCAATTGGGTAAATGTAGTCAATTGGGTCAAATACTTAATTGGGGCCCAATGGGTCAAGATGAATTGATGTTTAAGGTAAATGGGTAAGAAATTGATTTAATCGGGTCATGTACCCAATTAAGACCTAAAGCACGGGATCCACCTCATCAAGTGAGGTGGCAAGTGTATGAGGCGACATGTAAGTGGCATAGCCAAGTGGGATCCAAATCCACCTCATCAAGTGAGGTGGCGAGTGGTCTATGGTCACATGGAGGTTGGCTACCATGGTTGACTTGGTCAACCATGGGTGAGTTCATGGGTGAGTTCAAGAGGGTTAAGTGAAGTGAGTTGAATTAAGGAATTATTTAATTAAAAAATAAATTCAAGTCTTGAGCCGATGGATGAGTTCAAGTGCTTGAGTTAGGGGAATGAGTTTCATTTAAGGTGAGTTGAGTTGCAAGGGATGTGAAGAGACTCTCATTTGAAATGAGTTAAAGGGAGGTGGAGGGTTTCCATCTCATGGGAGAGGAAACCCTAGACAAAACCATTGGGAATGGGAAGAAGGGTCCAAGTGTAAGCCATGTGTCTCCTTGGTTAACCAAGGGACACATGGGAAAGACCACACCTTAATGTGGGTGGTTGGGAGGTTAGGGTAAGACAAAGGGCTCACACCAAAACACCTTGGCCGATCCTCTGTTGGAGACAAAAGAGATAAGAGTTTCATCTCATCCTCTCCCTCCCTCTTGAGCAAAAGAATCCTTTCTCTCATCTCTCTCCCTCTCTCTACATCCTTGGCCGATTGCACCTCTAAGAAACTTAGAGATCTTCTTCTCTTCTCTATCTCTCTTCCTCTCCATTGCTACACCTAAAGCACTAAGGAAAGGTTGGTCTTTCACATAAAAGATATTAGCTCAAGGGACACTCCACAAGTGTGGCCAAAATCCATCCATTACATTCAAGAGAATTGCATCATCTCTCTCTCTCCTTCTCCCATTTCGGCTCTAGAGGAAGAACAAAGAGTAAGGAAGGAGAAAGACGGAGGAGCAAGATCAGACCTAAAGAAACAGGGGAGACGCGGAAAATGTACGTATTGTTTAATGAGGATTAAATGATTAAAAGAAGCTAAAGGAACCATGGTTTCGGCTACGGAATGGCTGAAACCATGGATTTCCATATTTGATGGAAAGGATTGGCTAAACCGTTGCAAGCCATGACGGTGGATATCCATTCGAAAATTGAATACGTTTTGGAATAAGTGATCGAAACTGTTGAATGATCAAAGAATCGATATCCATTCAAGGAATGGGTAGGTGTTGAGGACCAATGACCAAGGAATGGAATGAAGAAATATGGATGATGTTTAAAATGTTTTAAAAGAATAAGGAAATAAATTTTAAGAGAAAGGATTAAGTCTAACATCAAACAAATGAGGACTGATTTCGATTGACACTGTCGACGGACGGGTATCACCATCCGCAGATGGGTTTCGACCGTCCACAGATGGATAATGAACTAGACTTAGGTTTTTCAGTGGACGGATAAATAACTGGACAAAGGCTCCTGCGGATGGGTATCACCGTCTGCGGACGGGTCTTTATTGTCCGCGGACGGATAATGAACATAACATGGTGCTGTTGTGGAAGGGAAATATGCATGTAGGATGGTTGTCTACCGTCCGCGAGACGGTTTTTATCTTCCGCGGACGGGTGTGGAGCGTCCACAGGACGGGTAAAAGATAATGAACTGGACAGCGGGTAGCGGACAACGGGTACCAGACCTTGTCTGTGTACTGTTTGCGGACTAGTATCACCGTCTGAGGACAGGTTTCTATCGTCCGAGGGTCGGGTTTCAACCGTCCACCGACGGGTAACAGACTTACGTGTTTTACTGTCTACGGACGGGTCACAGTCTGTAGGACGGGTTTCTGCCATCCGTAGGATGGGCAGCGGACGGGTGACCGACTGATTTTAAAAAGTGAAGTTTTTCTATGATGTTTTTCCTTTTTCAAATGATTAAGTTTAAATGGAGGAATGTAAGGTATGCTTTAAATTAAATAAATAATTAATTTAACTATTTTATATGATGGAATTAATTTAAGGTAACGGGATATCACAAATGGGTGTACGATCGGCTTTGACGAGATCAATGATCGGTTTTGACGAAAACGCATGGATAATAATACTTGGACGTGGGTAGGAGTCCTACCTTGTTGAAACACTTGGATTATGTACGTGCAATGGTTTTCATTTCCATGATTGATGATCTAGTTTTCGTATCAAAATGCCTATGTTTTAAGAATGGATTTCAATGCTATTATGTTTAATATGAAATAGTATGTTTGCACTCACATCTCATGCATGGCATGGGAGGGAACATATAAAAGGAGTCCATGCTCCATTCGGGGTATCCGATAAACAAACGTGGGGAGGGATCCGCACTGATTCCGATTGAGAAATGGTATATGATGTTTGAAATGAAAGAGGAGCCCACGATCCGTTCGGTGGGACCGATAAAGCATACGTGGGGAGTCATGACTATGAATACCTTGATGTGGTTTGTTCATCAAGAGGATTATTTATGTGATTGAGATATGGTTGATGGGTGGGAAATCATTGGCATATGACACCTATGGCATGGCATTGAATTGCATGATTTCGATATTATGTATCTATACTGATTTTTATACTAATCCCATGTGTTTGACCCTACTCGGAATACTTACTGGGCGCGTTGACTAACGCCCTACTTCTAGCTTAGATGATGATACAGGGAGTGGACGGAACGATGGACGCGAAAGGAGCTAAGCTTAGGCGCTTGGATAATTTAGGCTTACTTTATTTAAGTTTGTTTTGGACAATGTAATTTGAGTTATTCGCATTTTGGGATTGTAATAACTTAGAACTATCTTGCTATGGTTTGGTTATATTTTTGGACATTGGAACTTAAGTTAATTTATGTGATGGACTTCCTTGCTTAAAAATGGATAGGAATAGCAACTCTAATGTTACATTAATTCCACTTTACATTTATTCTGCAAGTATAGCCTTAATGCGTGTGAACTGTTTTAGTGGACTCGGTCCACACACACGTATAGTTGGCCAGTTAAGGGCCGGGCTTTGGAAGCACAGACTTAGTTCGTGTCGTGGCGTCCCGCTCTCTCTCACTCTTTATTTCAACAAAAAAAAATATACTCTGATTTTCGGTGAGTGAAAAAGGGCAGGGCGTTACACCAGCACCCCCTAAGGATGGATCTGCTTTGGATAGTTTTTCGTGATTTTTTTGAAAAGCTATACTTTTGGTATTTTTGTCTAAGCATCCATAATGCCCCCTTAGTAAAAACCATATGTACTCAATGCACATTTTTTTTATCAATGAAATGATATGGTTTAGTATGATGTGTGTATTGCTATGTAAAAATATCATTTATCTCTTGTGTATGATAAATTAACATGTAGGATTGAATGAGTTGATTTTGTATTGGCATGTTAGGGAGAAAAGGGATCGGGTTGTTATATTACACATATCCTTGGAGTATGGGGGAGCACAAAATATGTGCTAATTAGCTACTGTCACTAGTTATGACAGCTTAAGGGGGAAAAAAATGAATGCAAGCTTAGAATGAAGCTTAAACTTAGGGGCAGCTAAGTTTATGGGAGAGCTGAGGAGAAAAATCTAAGAAGATAGCTTAGAGAATGGGGGAGTAAACTCGAAGAAGCTAAGGACATTAGCTTACCCCATGAAGAAACTAAGCTGAAAATCAGCTTGACCAAAGGCAAATAAACCTTGTTGCACGACAAAGTGTGCACTGAACCATTGGGGAGAATCATAAGTTGAAATAGACCTCAGTTAAGCACTAATGGAAAATGCATGGGGGAGTGCTTATTCTTGCTGAATACCTACTAAACCTTTGTCAATTGAATGACAAAATGGGGGAGAAAATAGTAGAAGACAAAAGACAAAAGCCGATGTGCTCGGGACTCTAAAAAGAGAGAGCTATAAAGGAAATAAGAATGGGGGAGAAAATCTTATTTAGTCCATGGATGCTTATGGTTTGGACTAATCCATCTAATGAGTGTCTAGTGTCGCTTGCTTTTGAACATGAAAATGAAAATGAAGCAAGTAGAGCAAGAATATGAAGACCATAATCTTGCTATCCATTTGAGTATACATGTATCTGATGTAATAATTTGTATTCAAATGTATTGTAATAAAGGGTGTGCTTGTCATTGGGTTAGCTTCTAAGTTTTGTCATGAAATTGACAAAAGGAGAGCTCGTTAATGCCCCTGCTTGGCCAAGTCCCTGTTTATCAAATTTCATTACTCAGGTAGAAACACTTACAAAGAAGTTTGAAGACTCAAAGATGATTAAGAATGAAGATCATGCTCCATCAAGATCATCGCCATGGCAATCATAAAAACAGGTATATGGCCATAGATGACCTTAGGTGGAACCCACACCTGAGAGAGAACTATTCCTATGCTTAGTTGCACATGTTGGTAATAAACATAACTTGCCTAGAGAGGATGCTGAACAATAAATTAGAAGTGAAGTTGGAAAAATGAATTATATTCATTGTCAGCACGACCAATCTGTCTCACCGACCTCTCGGTGTAGCCAGGAACGACCCATCGTGGTTTAAGACTGGTCGGCCAGTTTGACATAAGTCCTGGAACTTCGAACTGCCATTCTTGATATGCCTCTGACCGAGCGTCTCATATGCACCGACCCCTCGGTGATGAACTTGAACGACCCCTTGTGGTCGACGACTCATGGGTATAAAACTTATGAATTATTGACTGTGACCTCATAAGGGTTCTTGATAAAACAAAAATCTCGGTATATAACGACCGACCCCTCAGTAAAAGGCTACAGGTCGTTCTGGGTAACAGGTTTCCCAAGTGGAAACTACTATCAAGCATGTTTTTGCAGCAGAACGAGCCTCTCGTATGGACCGACCCATCGGTGCCATAACTGTAGACCCATCGGCGACACCGACATGTCAGCTAGAAAATAACTATGCCGTTGGGGTGCATTTAATGCACAACGGTCAAGTGGTTGAACAGTAATAAATATCTACACTGGCCCATCGGTGCCACCGAACACCGACCTGTCTATAAATATGAGTGTCGTGTGATCATTTTACTATCTTCCTTGAACTGAAAAGAGTTATATACTCTAAGGAACGATCAACACTCTTGTGGGAAAGATCATAAACAACCAATCTATTGATTGTGCTTGCAAGTGAGAAAGAGAGGAGGAGAGAAAGATCATAAACAACTAATCTTCGGATTGAGTTTGCAAGTGAGAAAGCCATAAACTAGGAAATCTTTGGTTAAACCAAGTTTCCTTGTCATCTAGAGATACTGATTGCTACACAACGACTACAAGAAGGAGCGTCAACACAACTTGGGTGGGATCTTCAAGAAGCACACATCAGCGAGAAAGAGCTTTAAAGCAAGTGTTTCTTGGTTTTAATTTTCTTTTTAAAACCTGTAACCCAAAAGTGGATTCAGGAGAGGTACTCCTGAACCACTACAAAAAACTTTAGAGCGTCGTCTCTGGCACAGTGGTGGGTGGAATTCCTAGCCAATTGAGTGAGGTGGAATTCCTACTCTAATTGTGAGTGTGTAAGTCCCCACATAGTGAATTTTAGGATAGCTCAAGTTGAACAAGTCCTAACAGTGGATATAGGTTAGTGAACATAACCACAGTATATCTTGTGTCCTTGTGTTTGTGGTGTTAGATCCAATTTCTTGTGTTGATTGTATATCACACTTGTTGAACACACACTCACTCGATTGTTATATCCGCTGCACTTAATTAATCAATTAATTTAATTTCAAAAAGGACCAACAAAATTAGATTGAGCTATTCACTCCCCCTCTAGGGTCAGTTGCATTGTTCTAGCACCCTTGAAAAGGGAACTTTTAAGATCTCTTGGGCAAACCCAAGTCGTTGGATCTGTCTGCATACGTCAATGGAAATCAAAGGCTAGTTAACAAACTATCTGAAAAAATCTGACACCACAGTTGCGTTGTGAACACGGGTTTTTGCTAGGGTGGTAAACTAGATTTTCATTTTAATAGCCCAAAATCTTCTGATTTTACAAAATTTACGTTTTATAAAAAATAAACAGTCTAAGTTTCTCCAAACTTTGAAATCCACTTCCTGGTGTTTTAAAAAGTTATATTAAAACACAGATTGACTGTGATTCAAGTTTGCAAATTTTTAGATAACCGGGTATACGACAAATCGGGGCTTTTAAATGAAGCGCGTCTAAAATTCAAATTTTGGATAAACATTAGAAAATTCCAGAAATACCTCTAAGTGAGTACTCAAATACGTAGCGTGTGTGAATTTTTCAGTTTCCAAATTGGCCATTTGAGTGGTCTCATACACTCTGGCTGTTTTAAAGACACTATTCATGATTTTCAAGTAAAACAAACGACATTTGTGTAATGCATAAATTGCCCTCCGAACTTTGTCGGGCTGGATCATTAAGCAAACGAGCTTTGGTTGGGTCATATTATACCTTTCGGGAAGCTCTCTCTACACTCTATCATTTTAATCGGTCACAAAGCCAAGTTAGTGGTTTTAAAATTTCGTCATTTTTCTAATTAAGGATCAGGTTATTACGATTTATGTCTAAAATTTCTTCAAGAAGAAACCTAAAGTTGTACTAAGGAATACCTAGAGTTGTAGAAAACACAACACAAGAAGATGGAGGAACCAACATCCAACCTCTTTTCTACTCTAAATTTTTATTTAAGAAAAACAAACCAAGACCTATCTCTGTCTCCAAACAATTACATATTAGTAGTGTTAAAGAATGGATTCTACAAGGATTCCATGTCTCTACCTTCTCTCTTGTTCATGTTGGAACTCCTCACTTATTCCGTGAACTCTATAACTAGTAAAACAGATTCCTAAATATAGCCATAAAACAATAGAAATTCAGCAACTTAAGCAAGCTCTATTTTCTAGGTCCATATGGACTATGTCCTAAACTCATTTATATAAAGATTTTATGTGAACCAGTAGCCAAATGGTTTTGGCCAATTTAAATGCATACTTTATTGTTATATGCCTCTCAAGTTGATCAACCTTTGGAGACATCTAATTTTCTGTAATAATTAAGGGCAATGCTTAAGTTATAGTCCTCAAACATCATTTTTTTTGGCCATTTTTTCATGGCTTTTGAGCTTGGTCCAATGGTCATTGGCCTTCCTTGAATATTTTTTTTTTGAATTTTGTGACTCATCCTATGAGTATACTTTATTTTTAAAAGAATGTCGTGCATTAGCTCCTACTATTTGAACATAATATAACCAACCGAAGCAATTTGAACTTAATTTTGGCCTTGATTGGGTCAATTTAGATTTCACTTCTATGGAAGCCTTAATTTGATCCTACCCACCATTATACTAGTATGCTTTTATAGATGCATGGTTAGTAGGCTTTAGCCAAACCACCGTCTAGGTCAGAAATTTAAGAGACTTAATGGTTACCATCAGTTCCATTTGAAATGAGATGAAACAACTCTTTTACACATTTAGAGGCTGAGGCGACCATAGCTTCCTATCTGAAAGATTCTTTGAATGATAAACTAGGATAACAGTCATTTTACTATACATGTGTGTGCATAGGTTCAAATCTTCATTGCTCCAACCGTTACAAACCAATGTCATAATATTTAAAATATCATGGAAGAAACCAATGTTAAAATATTTAAAATGTCATGGTGCATGAGCATATAAGATGAAATGGGCTCTGTTAGCTAAGAATATTCATTTTTACATATTTGGGTTGTATTCATCTTGTTATAAAATTTTGACACATTGCATTTGTTAGTGCCCTGGCTTGGCTGAGTCACCTTGTTGTCAATTCTGTGACTCAAGAGAAGCCATGCACTGACATGAAGACTTAAGGATGGTGAAGATTGAATCAAGTGTATAAGCATTGGAAGATCAAGTGAAGATTCAAAGGCATCACCATGTGTATGGAAATCACCTCAGGTAAATTGACCATAGATGACTCTAGGATGGACTCACACCTCTAGGATGACCATACCTAGGCTTAGATATCACATCTAGATAATTTAATTAAACCTAAGTGGACCATTGACCTCCAACAGAACAAGAGAACTCGAAATGGTAAAACTGTTTTGATTGTCAGGTCGATACATCGAGTCTTCCGACCCATTGGTGAAGACATGAAAAACTCATTGTGGTCTTTGATACATCGACCAGATTGACAAAGGTTCTGGTTGGAGTCCACTGTCATATTGGGTTGCTCTCAGACCGATAGTATCATGCACACTGACCCATCGATATGGACAGGACAGACCCATCGGTACACACGACATGTTGACCTGGGTTGATTGAGTTCTGGATGTTAGAACTTTGTATTTTTGTGTTACTTTCAGATAGATATGATCGTGGTAATCGACCCATCAAGAGTAATAGGGTTAATGACCCCAAAGGAGTGCAGGGTTAATGACTCGAATCAACAATACAAATTACCCACCCAAACGTGGATGCTCATGCATGACGAGCCAGCAAATATCTCACGCATGAATGCCATTAACATGATCATAATTGTTAGTGCCCCTGTTTGTCGAGTCCCTGTTTGTCAATTCCATGACTCGGGAAAAGTACTTGCTAGAAGATTTAAAGACTCAAGGTTGATCCAAAGAATAAAGATCAAGTCCATGTCTCCAAGATCATCGGTGTAAGGCAATCACACAGGTAAAATAGCCATAGCTGACCTTAGGAGGAACCCACACCCATAGGAAGACCTTGCCTAGGCTTAGTGGAACATATTGGTAATAGATATGTAGCCTAGGTGAACCCTGGACAATCACAAAACCGGAAGGGACAAAAAATGGAAATATGGTAAACTATAAGGATGACCAGTCGAGTCCACTGACCCCTCGGTGAGATAGGACATACCCATCGTGGTCATCGACCAGTCGACAAAATTGACAAAGGTTCTGGAACAAAAGGATTTTCATTTGGGGTTTCTCACTAGTAGAGTGTCTCATACCATCAACACATCGATATGGGCAAACCGACCCATCGGTGGCAATGACCTGTCGATCAGGATTGTGCTTGAGTTTTGGAACTAAGAACTCTGGGTACTCTTAGAACAGACCTATCGATGGCATAAACCCATCGAGAGTAACAGGACCGACCCATTGTTGTACCAACCCGTCGTCCTGGGTTTGACTAGTTTCTAGACTTGAAACTCTGTCAGCATGGTTTTACCCCTCGACGAGATGGTTGACAAGAAAGGCATATCAGTAATAAAATCATCGACCCATCGATGACACTTGTTTCTGTACCATTGGAGTTCAATAAATAAACAACGGTCGGGTGGTTGAATGGTAACATTTAAGTTCACCGACACATCGGTAGATGTTGAGCACTGAAATCTTAAATTTTTACCCCTAATTATTGGACCAATTAGCTCTCAATTTTGTGTATATTGGTGCATTTAATACAATTTCTTAGTTTTGTAGACTAAAAATGGAGAATATAGGAAATCAATCTAAGTCAGTGGATAATTGCTAGTGTTGAGCCTAAAATAGAAGTATCTGGAATTTTAGTAATTAATTAGGCCACTTTTAGGTTTTTCATGTAAATTGGTTAGTCTAGATCCGGTTATGAGAGTCTAGGCTTAATCAATATTTTAGATTTTAAAGTGGTGGAGTTAATTATTTAATTCTAGGAGAGAGAACATGCAATTCAAGTGCCAAAGACTGAAAATCAATATCAAATGGGCTAGAGATCCACTTCAATTGGGCCAAACTAAGCTCTACATGCCAACATTGGGCCAGGCCACTAGCAGCCCAAGCGCACATTACAAGATGGGCCAGGCCAATATGCACTCCAAAGTCCAACAAAGGCCCAAGTCCTCAAGCTCAAGTCAAAGATCTACTAGAGGCCCATGTGCTCATTTATAGGTCCAAAACCCAAGTCCATAACCCATTCAAACGCCCAAGCCTTGTCCATCTCCTTATCAATCTCCTCTCCAATGCAATCTTAACCACTCATCTTCATCCCTTAATCCAAACCATTCATCTCATGCATCAAAATTACGTAAACCTTAGATCCACCTATCAAATCCAACCCATACATGCATTAACATTAGATCTAGACCATCCAACCCATCCAGCATCTAGATTTACCTTAGGATCACATGCATTCATATATCACCTATGCATCCATTCAATTAGATCATCCATCCACCATCTAAATCATTAGATCTTAGGACATTTCATCACATCCATTCATATCATTCATAAACCTAGGAAAAACCCTAGAGCCACCTTACTTATCCAATGCATACATTCATCATCTTAGATTCAAGCCATGCATTTTATCATCCATCTTGATCAACCTTTGAATCTCAACCCTCCATTAGGAATCCAACCATTTATATAATTTATTTAATCAACTTAACTTAGACCCATTAGATCTAGGTTCCATTCAATCATAGACATTCATTCATAAAAAACCCTAGATTTAGAACAACTTGGAACCCAAGCAACTAAAATCTCTCCATGCACTTGACCCAAATTTCCATCTAGGTTCATGCCACATCACCTACACCTCATCACCCCTCCTCCAAGCAATCCAAATTCGCCCAAGGCAATGAGACACTTGTCAATTTCGTGTGAATCCTTGTGGAGGAAGAAATGGAGAAAAAAATGGGATTTGGAAGACAAGTTTTGACACAATTTTGGTATTTTGACCATAACTTTCCACTCCAATATCCGATTGTGTTCATTCTTGTTGCATTAGAAAGAAGACTTCAAGGGTTACAACTTTGTACCTTAAAAACTTTTATTATTCGAACATTTATTATGTCAAAATAGAACTGTAAAATGGTACATTTGTAGAAAAATGGGATTTGCACTCCACTTTCCAAACTAATCATAAATCCCATTTTTTTCTCCACCATTGCTTAGCCACCAAGCCAAGCCACCCAAATTTCGAGTATACCCTTTTGTGTGCCCTAGTTTTCAATCTTACATCCCATCCATCCAAATTTCATGAGATCTAATCCAAGCCATCAATACATAACTTAAACCTAGATTAAATGCCAGCCATCCATTCCAACCCTGAGCCTATAAATTGAGCACCAAGCACACCATAAAATTAGAATTTGACCTAGAGCTTGAGAGGGCCAAGACTGGAGCAAAAGACAAGAAGATAGCACCATTCGAATTTACAAAGTGAGAGTTGTAAGTTTTATTTTTTAAGTTGTATTTCTTGTATTTAATTTATAAGTGTCTATACTGAATTCTTCCATGAAATAAATACAAAACATCTATTTAGAATCCTGAAACATCCAAGTTCTAGAATTCTTTTATGATTATTTTGCTTTTAATTTTAAGTTTGCATCTTTTGTTTATTTAATTTAACATGAACAAATGCATTAGTTAGGATCTTGATTGTACATGTTGAATCTTGATTACTAAGGTTTAATTAATTAAATTAAAAGTTGTGAATCTTATCTTTATTAGTGAGTATGAATTGCATTTCAGATCTTTACACGAATTTCAAATCTAGGTTTTGTATTTGTTTACATATTTTGGGCGATGAGCGGTCTATTCCAAACAACCAACCTTTACGTTACTGCACTTTTAATTTCAGTCATTTATTTTCTTGCAATTTAATTTTCTATCTTTTAATCATGCTAGATTCTATATTTGTTGTATACTTTTTGTTCTGCCTAAATCTTGTATGTTTTATTCTTTTTAAATTCTTTAATTCATGTTATTCTTTTATTCTTTTAATTGTTTTTATTTACACACTCTCTCAAAATCCATTCAATTAAAGATTGGAGATATGGTATTTTAATCTTATAACTTGTAATTTTGACTATGATTAAGATTATCATTTAATTCACCATTTTAGTTCAAGGACAATTAATTCACACATCTTGTTTGCTGATTTTCCAAGTTAGGTATATGACTCATATAAATGTTCTACTTCTTGAAATAATTCATTTTAAAAGAACACAAAATTAATTTTAATTCATATATTTTGAGATTTTCCTTTGGGTTCGACCTCGCACTCAATCGTTATACTAAACATGGTTCATTCTCTTGCGAGATTTACAAATTTAAAACATCAACAGTTGGAATGACCAGTTAGTACTAGAAAGTTCGAAAAACTAGTTTGCGTTCTCTATAAATACCTCTCGAATGGCAACTGTTTTGAGGGCCTTTGGAAAAATATTTATGAGCCTCATCTACCACTCTTATCAGAGAAATCAATAGGCTCAAGGAAGGATCCTCTTCTCTCTCGTACACATATAGGTGAATCATTCAAATGAACCAATCTCCATAGATTGAGTTTGAAAAGTGAGAAAGAAAGGCAAAGGCAAACTCTCTAGGATAGACATAGGATTTCCTATTTCCTAGAGAACATCTCCCAAGGACTGTGATTGCTCTACACAGCTGGTTGTCGAGATTGTACGAGGACACATTGGAGATAGCTAAGGAGCACAACTACAATTGCAAAGGTCTTCAAAGGCAAGTGCTCTTTGTTTGATTTTATTGTTTAAATAATTAAACTTGTGAAGTAAATTAAGGAGGGTGTACTACGGACCCATTATAAAAAAATAGAGGGTTTACTCTAGGGATTGGAACGGGGTTCCAATCTATTGATTAGGTGTAAGTCCTAATCTATTTAGTGCAGTGTAATTCCCCACTTAGTGAATTCAGGATAATCCAAGGTTGGGTGAGTCCTTAGAGTGGATGTAGGAGGGTTTACTCCGAACCACTATAAACTTGGTATTTTGGTGTTAAAGTTATTATCTTGATTTGTGCTTAATAACATTTGCTAACACACACACTCTTGATTAATTGTTCTATCCGCTGCAAATTTTTTAATCAATCAATTAATTTTTTAAAGGACCAACGAATTTGTGATCACCCTATTGTTGATGTGCAAATTTTACATTTATAATCTCACAAGCGTATGAACCAATTGACAATATAACATATGAGTGCAAGGTCGAACCCACAAGAAATCACAAAATATATGTTATAAATTAAATTAGTACCTTTAAAATGATGTAATATTGAGAAAAATGAATTAAACCTATATTTGAAACAAAATAAAGAAGACATATTTTATTTGGAAAACCAAGTGAACACCAATTTTTATTTAACTTGTGAATCTAATCAGATCATGCTATTTTATTTTTAATTGGTGAGTCATGAATATGTAGTCTCATTCTTAATTAAAATTGCAAAGTTCAAGATTAGAATACTATATTTACAATCCTAGTTAAAGAATCTTTTGGAGAGAGATTGTTTTGATACATGGATTGAATAATGAACAAATGAATAAAATACATAAACAGTGAATAAAAATGTAACCAAGATTAATTAACAAAAATAAATCAAACACTTTGAAATACAATATGTAACAAAAGTAAGTAAACAAGTACAATCAAATTAAATAAACATACAACGAAGCAATCATTCAAAAATAAATAAGAGAAAATAAATGACATAGCAAAATAAAGTAAAAAACGAAAATAAATTGACAAGTCAAATAAATGATAAAATAAAACAAAATATAATTTAAAGATTGTTATGGAATTATTCTCTCATCGCCCAAAATGAATAAACAAATAAGAAACCTAGGTTTGAATTCAACACTTAGAATTCAAAAATCAATTTACACCATTTAATTAAAATTCATACTCTTTAATCTAATTAAAGTTTAGTTATTAAATTCAACATTCACAACGTAAGTCCTTTAATTAAACAAAAAATATAAATTTAAAATTAAAAGAGAGCATCAAACGAAATCTTGAATAAATGGACTTTTCAGGATTCTAATAAAAAATGTCTCTTATTTATTTAATGTAAGAATTCAAGAAGAAGAGTTGGAAAAAAAAACATGAAAGACAATTGAAAGTCCCTTTCTAGGAGCTAGAACAACATGATTGACCCAAGGAGTGGGTGGGGGGTGGGTGGGGGTGAATAGGTCAATTTAAAATCATTGGTCATTTTTAAAATTGCTTGATTGATTAGGTGAAGCGCATCGGATATAACAATCAAGTGAGTGTGTGTTAGCAAAGTGATTAAACAATCAACACACGAAAATAGCTCTAACACCACAAACACAAGGACACAAGATATATAGTGGTTTGGTTCGCCAACCTACATCCACTGTTAGGACTCACTCAACCTTTAACTATCCCCAAATTCACTAAGTGAGGACTTGCACCCTCACAATTAGAGTAGAAATTCCACCTCACTCAATCGGCTGGGAATTCTACCCACCACTGTGCCAGAGACTACGCTTTAGAGTTTTTTATAGTGGTTCCAGGTCCAATCCTCCTTAATCCTATTTTGGGACAAAGGTTTTAAAAACAAAATCAAAACCAAAAAGCACTTGCCTTTGAAGCTCTTTCTCGTTGATGTGTGCTTCTTGAAGATCCACCGAATGTGTGCCGACGCTCTTCCATGTAGCCGTCGTATAGCAATCACAATGTCCAGGTGCCAAGGAAACTGGTTTTACCAATGTTTCCTAGTTTGTGCCTTTTCTTTCCTCCCCTCTTTCTCGCTTTCAAACTCAATGAATAGATTGGTTGTTTATGATTCTCAGCACAAGAGTGTTGATCGTTCCTTAGAGTGTGTAATTCTTCTTAGTTCAAGGAAGATAATAAAACGATCACACAACACTTATATTTATAGGGGAGTCTTAACGGTCTTTCAAACTGTCTAGTACAAACAGGTTGGTGGCACCGATAGGTAGGTGTTCATATTTATTACCGTTCAATCACCAGACCATTGCTCATTAAATGCACTCCCAACGGTATAATTACTTCCCGGTCGACAGGTCGGTGTCGCCGATGGGTCGATAGTCATGGCACTGAGAGGTTGGTCCATATGAGAGGCTCAGTCTTGGGCAACACCATGATGATAGAGTTTTGAGACAGAAACTAGCCATACCCAGACCGACCTATAACCTTTTACTTAGGGGTCAGTCCTGGTACTCTCGATCGGTCTTAAACTACCGATATGTCTGTTTCCTCAAGAGCCCACTTGAGTTCAAAATCCAGAACTCACAAGTTTTTCATTAATGAGTTGTTGACCATGAGGGGTCGTTTTAGCGTTTCACCAAGGGGTCAGTGCATTATGAGACTCTCGTTCAGAGACTTTCCTAGAATGATAGTTCTATGATCTAGAACTTATGTCAATCTGGCCGACCAATTTTTGACCACGATGGGTTGATCTTGTCTCCACCAAGGGGTCGGTGAGAACGACTGGTCGAGCTGAAAGTGAAACCAAATACATATTTCCAAGTTGGGTTCCAGTTCACTATCAAGCTTCCTCTCTAGGTTGTTTATGATTTTACCATTTGTTCAACTAATCTTAGGGATGGTCCATTCTAAGGTGTGGGTTCCACCTAAAGTTATATATGGCCAAATACTTGTTTTTGTGATTGCCATAATGATGAACTTTGAACCTAGTAGAGCATGATCTTCACTCTTGATCATCTTGAGTCTTCAAGCTTCTACAAAGTGCTTCTTTTTGAGTCATGGAATTGACAAACAGGGACTCGGCAAGGCCGGGGCACTAACAATCTCCCTCTTTGTCAATTTCATGACAAAACCTAGAAGTTAACCCAATTAGAAGCCCACCCTTATTACATCACATTTGAATACAAAATATTAAATCAATTATATGTACATATTCAAATGGAAACAACAAGACTATGATCTTTGCATATTATTGTTTAGTTTGCTTGATATCATGTTTTCCTATTCAAGCACCTGAGCAAGCAACACTAGAAAATCATTAGAGGGGTTAGTCCAAAACATAAATGAGCATCCATGGACTAAACAAGATTCGTATTCATTCTCCTCCATTCACCATGATTTCCTAGCAACCAACACTACCCACAGCTTAAGCTTATCACCAAGCTTATCCAGGCTAACAGTGTTGAGAAGATTTTCTCCCCCAATCTTCTTGAGTTTGATCTCCAAAACTCCAAGCGTAGACATTCTCCCCATGTCCATTTGCTTCTTCATTGTCTTCCCCTTTATGGTTCTCACTTTCTAGAGGCCCAAGAACTTCGGCTTCACCAATTGTACCCTAAAATTGGTTTTGATGTCTTATAACTTCTACTAATTTCTCCTCCATTTTGTCATTCAATTGACAAAGGTTTAATAGGCAAACATCGAGTTCAAACACTCACCCATGCTTTTTGCATTTAGTGCTTTTATGAGTTTTTCTTCCAACTCATTTTAACTTCTCAATTTATCAATGCATGCTTCTTATATTTAAGCATTAATCTCCTCCACAGGCAATGCAAATTTCCATTGCCTTACTGTTTTTCTACTTCTTCCTCCCTTTAAAGATATGTGTTGTCTTAAAGATGTTCTCTCATTGGGGTCAAGCTAACTTGCCTAGCTTCCCAGTTTGGAGTTTTCTCCCTGATTCTCTAAGCTATCTTCTTTAGCTTTTTTGACTCAGCTCCCCCATAAACGTAGCTGCCTCTAAGTTCATTTTTCTCCAAGCTTCCTTTCAAGCTTGCATCATCCGTCCTCCTTACACTATCATGACCCGTGACAGCAGCTAATCAACACATATTTTGTGCTCCCCCATACTCCAAGGATGTGTGTAGCATCATAGTCCGATCCCTATCTCCTTAACATGCCAATACAAAATCAACTCATTCAAACTTGCATGTTAGTCTATTTAACAAAGACCATGTTAACAATACAAGAGATATAAGGCATTCAAATACAACAATACACACATCACACTAAACCAAATAATATCATTTCATTGAAAAACAAAATGTGCATTGATTACATATGGTTTTGAGAAGGGGGATCATGGATTCTTAGATAAAATATCAAAAGTACTTTATCCTGAGGAGGTGCAGGAGGAGTAGGAGATGGAGAATCTGGAACTCTGTCAAAGAGGGAGACAACAGAAACTAGATCCTTGACTGTCCACCTGATACTATCTAGACTTCTTTCAAGATAGGCTTCTTATTGCACAGATTGACATTAACTTGGAAAAGGATATTCATATTCTTCTTCTTCCTCAGAGTTTCTCCAAAAATCCTCGAAACGATGACTTTCATCCTCACTGGTGTCATCAGGAATATCAACATGGTCTTCATTACCAGTTTGAGGACCATTCTCCTCTTCTGCTTCTTCTCTTCTTTCTTCTCGTCGTTCTTTGACGAAGATGACATCTTTGTCAATGATAGGATCTTCTTCAACCTCTGGTTTGGTTTCTTGTTGATCCTGAACATATGCAGGATTTTCAGAGCAACCCAGGGCAAGACCGAAAAGTTGACCTTGTGGTTCGTTTGGCCCATCGACTGGCACAACTGGTTTCTCCTTGTTATACAGAGGGTTTAGGACGTGTCTGAGCTGTCATCCTCCTAGGCATAGTTTTTCCTAGAGGAGATCCTCAAACAGTGGCTCGGAGATGGATGAGACGAAGACTAAGCCTAACCTGATCTTTGAAAATCACAAAAACCGTGATTTTCAGGCTTCTAGAGACTAGAGGAACGAAAACCCTATGGTTTTCTGGTGGGAAATCACTTCGAGAGGTCTACGAGAGGAGTAATGAGGCACCACCATACCTTCGCGGGAGGAGAGATGACAATTTCGAATTAATTGTCAGTTTCGCATAAAGGGTTCCTTTAAATTCAAACATTTTGTCTTACTGACGTGTTGTTTCCACCGACAGGTCGAACCTTTTGATAATTCCCCCTCTTTTCTACAGTGCTCGAATTAGCACAATACCGATAATTTAGTCACACTGACTAGTCTATTTACTGAGAGGTTTGGATTGCCAAGCAATCATCCCTGATTTGTGTAATTTGATGAAATCCTATTCTAAGCAAGGCTACATAGATCTATACTAATATGATGAAACGCTGATATGCCAACCAATAGATCATCAAATCTTTCAAAACATGCACAAGATCAAAATCCACGTTCCAAAAACACATATAATTCAAAGATACCTTGAATAGAATGTATGGTTTTCCAAGTAGAATATATACTATAGCCAGGAAAAGTACATTTCAGACTTGTAGTTAGCCAATTTTTATCTCCTCATGTCACAACACTTTTTGCTATGTGAACTCGCATGGTCTCTTTTGAGTACATTTGTAGTGGTCTAAGATATGTAAGTGAATCTTAAACCAAAACAAAACATGATTCATGGTCTATCTCCTAGGTACAAAGATTGTTGAATTTGGTGTTGCATAGACACCCCTATGATCGTACCTTTGATGACCAAACTTGGGATCATTCAACTCTTTTAAGACATGATTCATCTATCTTAATAAAGAGCCTTTCCTTCTATCCACCTTCCTTAGGTTTCTTTTAAGGTTAGGTGTTGGTGGATGCCTTTTAAGCATAGGCTTTACTGGATTGTTCCTTTTAGCTAGTCTTACCAAGCATCTCTTCCAATGGTAGCAATTTCTTTTGAAGTGCCCCATCTTGTGACAAAAATGGCACTTTCCCGTTGAAGTTGATAGATACTTGTTTTTCCAATAACCCTATGGTTCATAGGTTCTTTGCTGGATGAGGTACTATCACCATACTTTTTACCCGAACCTAGGAGTCATTTAAGTCTTTCATCTCCTTGGGTAAACTTAACTTGGAATTTTTCTTAATGAATTTTTAATTCCTTAACTTCTAAAGATAATTTTTTAACATCCTCTTTAAGAAGTTTATTATGTTGCCACAAATTCTAGATATCCTTGTAGTGAATATTTATCTCTTCTTGAAGGTTTTTATTACTCTCTTTAAGTTTTATATTTTCAGTATTGGACAGTTCCAGCTTAGAGGTTAGAAGAGATTTTCAGTTTTAAAATCTTCCACTTGAGTAGAGAGGTTCAGGCTTTTATTTTTGACCTTGTTTAGTTTCTTGGCCAACTCGTCACTCTCAAGGAATAAGGCATTGTAGGAGGCTTAAAGATTTTCACCATCTTCATTCTCATCTTCCTCCATCACAATTGCAAGATTTTCTTGATCACCAATGATCGAGGCTGTAAGACCTTTTGATATAACAACTTTTCATTGGGCCTCTTCATCTGAATCACTCATTGATTCAGAAGTTTCCACATGGGTCACACCCACATTCATAGCCTTCTTTATTTTATCTGAGGGACATTCATTCATTCATGAAGTGTCCTCTCCCCTCACAATTGAAACAGGTCCGCTCTTTGGTCACCTTTTTTCTATCCATTTTCCTCTGTTTTCTTCTTGTCTTCTTGAGTATTTTTTACTCGTTTCACCCTTACCCATTCTTCTCAAGTTATTTATCTTAACAAAGTTTTTATAAAACTTTTTGGTAAACATTACCATTTCATCACTTGATAGTTCATCTTCCAAAAAATTTTCTTTTTCTTTTGTCTTCTTTTGTTTTAAGGAAGATTTCAAGGTAATGGATTTATCCTTTGATTGTTCAAAGTGTAGTTCATAGGTTTGCAGTGAACCAACTAAATCATCAATATTCATTAAGGACACATCTCTGTTGTCCTCCATGGCTACCACTTTGGGCTTGAATCTTTCTGCAAGATTCTAGACAATTTTTGTACATACCTTGTCCTTGGGTATCCCTTCACCTAAAGCGTACATTTGATTTACAATGTCGCTTGTCTTGGAATAGAAATCCATGAAGATTTCATCCTCCCTCATTTTAACCGTATCAAATTGGTTTTGGAGGATCTGAAGTTTGGACATCTTAACTATTGAGGTGCCTTCATGAGTTAATTCGCCTATATTCACTATCAGATACTGCACAGTTAAGGGCATTCATGACTTTGCCATCAGTTGTCTAAGAAGCTTTTTCAACAAGGTTCCAAGAGGGCAAAGGTTTGGCTGTTAACAACACGGTTGTGGTGGATGCTATCGTTTTCTCTTCCATCGGTTCCTGCCATCCAGTCGTTACAATATCCCATACCGATGAATCTATGGAAACAAAGAAACTTCTCATTTTGGCCTTCCATGAGGCATAGTTTGTTCCATCGAAGTAAGGGGGTTTGGATATTGCATGACTGTTTCCCATGGTGTTCTAGCTTGGATCAAATCGGATGATTAAATCCTTGTAAAAAGCAATAGGCTCTGATACCAATCAAAAGCTCCCTTCAATGGAGATAGAACAAAATGATTGACCCTAGAGGGGGGGTGAATAGGTCAATCTAAAATCTTTGGTCCTTTTTAAAATTACTTTATTGATTAGTTGAAGCGCAACGTATATAACAATCAAGTGAGTGTGTGTTAGCAAATGTGACTAAACAATCAACAAAAGAAAATAGCTCTAACACCAAATCACAAGGTCAAGATATATAGTGGTTCGGTTCTCCAACTTACATCCACTTTTAAGACTCACACATCCTTGAGCTATCTCCAAATTCACTAAGTGGGGACTTACAACCTCACAATTAGAGTAGGAATTTAACCTCACTCAGTCGGCTGGGAATTCCACCAGCCACTGTGCTAGAGATGACGCTCTAGGACTAGGAACTTATAAGGGCTTTCGACAAAATAGACATATCGGCAATCAAAGACCGATTGAGAGATACAGGACCGACCCCTCAGCAAGGGGCGATATATCGTTCTGGGTAATAGGTTTCCTAAGGAAAACAACTGTCAAGCATGTTTTACACAAGAACGAGCCTCTTGTATGGACCGACCCATCGGTGCCATAAGTGTCGACCTATCAGCGACAACGACATGTCAGCCTGGAAGTAATAATGTCGTTGAGGGTGCATTTAATGTAATAGCCCATAATTTTTAAATCAATATAAATGTGGATATTATTTATTTTAATGATGGAAATTGGGAAAATTGATAGAATAGATGGTAAATGGATCAAAGTTTGGACAAAGGCCCAAGTATGGCCCAATGGACCATGGATTGGATTTAATTTATCTTAATGGTCAATGATGGTCAAATTGGGCCAAGGGTGTTCAAATTGGGCCCAATAACCACTTGGGACCCAATGGATCAAATTGGTGTAAGCTCTAAGGTAAATGGGTAAGATGAAAATGTAATTGGGCCATGGGCCCAATGGTGATCCAATAAGAGGAATGGATTGATTAGGAAATTAGTCATCTAAGTTAATGTTAGTTGGACCTAAGTGACATGGCTGAATGGGGCCCACATCCACCTCACTAAGTGAGGTGGCAGGTGGACCCAGAGATTGGTGGGGCCGGCCACCATGGTTGAATTGGTCAACCATGGGTGTATGTATGAAGGCAAATTTAAGTAGATGGGATTAAGTTAAAGTGGGAATTAATTAACTTAACCTAATGATTCAAATAATTAATTAGTTAATTAAGCTAAGTTAAAAGAATGGTCAAATGGTCAAATGGGAAGACCAAACAATCCATTTCAAACATGAAAAAACGTTGGCTAGTATTGGTTGGGTCAAAAAGCATGAAAAATATCTTGTGTGGTAGGTGGAGGAGTTAATTACTCAATCAAATGAGATAACTCTCATCTCATTCTCCAACCCCTCTTTCATTACACGTTCTCCCTCTTGTTCCATCTCAAAACCGTCCCTCACCCAAGGAAGGAAGAAGAAGAAAAACCAAGAGAAAGAAGAAGAAAACTTGGAAGAAGAAGAGAAGAAAAGAGAGGGAAGTGCAAGGATAAGCCACCACATCAAGGTCTACTATCTTCTTTTCTCATCTCCATCCTCTCCCATCTCTTTCTCAAATCAAACCCTACTATGGCCAAACCCAAGCTTGGAGGTTGTCACCATTGATCAAGCATCTTAGCCGATCAAACAAGGAGAGGAAGAAGAAAGGAGGCCAAGGAAGCCGACGGGAGTGACGAAAGTCGGAGGAGGCGTCGGATTGTAAGTAATTCCTAAACAAGAGATTTGGATTTTTAGGGTTTAAGTTTTGGGATCCATTCTTGTTAAATTTGATGGTGGCCAAATAATCATAGGCCTTGGATCTCAAATCCATCAAATGGAAGATGGAAAAGTGGATAAATTAGGTTAAGGAAAAATAAATACATTAAGGACATTATGTAATGAAATTTATTTAAGCATGAAATGTGTGTGATTTTTGGAAGGAATTATGGTGAGTAATTAAGTAAGTTTAAATGGGGTTTTTAAAATCAAAACCATGGAAGGGGGACTTATGATTTTAAGATGTTAATGAATAAATGTTAGTGAAGTTAAAGAGTTTTAATGAGGAAAAAGAATGGACGATGATTTAGGGTTTGTAAGTGTTTATTGATTAAATGTGGTAGTTCTTTTTAAAAGGATCTTGAATGAAAATCATGGAAAGATGGTTTATGTTTTTTTTAAGGTGCTAATGATAAAATATGGTGATTTGTAAAGGGTTGCTAAATGAAGAAATTCATGGAAGGAATGATTAGGATTATTAGGGTTTTTAGTGATTAAATGTAGAAAATTTTTAAAGGGGCTTAAATGAGGAAATGCATGGGAGGTGTGAATGGTGTTGGTAGCCTTAAAAGGCATGGGGAAACTTTGATGAATTAAGTGTTTTAGAAACCATGAAAAGAATGGGAAGTATGGCATGACTAAATGAGTCATTAATGGACTCAAGAAAATGTACCAAAATGATGGATCATGAACCATGGGTTCGGCCATGGTGAATGGCCGAACCCTATGGTGATGAGATGGTAGGTGATTAGGTGATTTATGAGGGTTTTAAAGAATGGAAGCTATGGAGGATAATTAATGATTTTTAGAGCTATGTGGTTGTAAGTTTGAAGGGTGTAAAAATAGGGAGGAATGGTTGAGAATGGGATAGTTTAAAAATGAATTTTTAAGTGTGGGAGATAATGTTTTAAAAATAAAACCGTGGAGAGATTTTAGGGATGGAATGTTTTTAAATCCTATGGTAGTGTAATGGTGGTTTTTTAATGGGTTTAAAAGGATAGAAAATGTGGAGTAAGGTGTTAATGTATTGGAGGCTTAAAAAGGGGCAAGTGTTTGTAAGTTTTAAAGGGATGTTAGTGAAGAAAAGCATGAAAGGTGGTTAAGTGATTTCAATGGGGAAGGTTGGTAATGTTGATGAACTCAAAGTGATAAACATAATGTTGATCAAAGGGGTTAATGATTTTGAAGGCTTTGAATGAAAGAATAATGGTAATTTTAAAAGGGGTTTTTAAATGAGGGAATCCATGGATGAAGGTAAATGTTTTTTTTTTTATGGTCTTAAATGTCACCAATGAATGATGAACCCATGACCCATTGGTGGGTAGACTTATGGATTAAATTTGGTATTATGTATGTGAGAAATGAATGAGGGTTAGAGTATTTAAATGGCTGATTTTCTAGTATTGTTATGTTATGGTTAATGAGACATCAATGGACCCATTTTCTGGACCAATTAAGGACTAATATCAAGGTGTATGCATATGGATTAATTAATGGGGATTAGATTAAGTAAATGGCTACTTTTAATAATTTTTATGTCATGATTGATGGGTCATGAATGGATCCAAGTCTATGATCAATTATGGACTTAATTAGGCATGGATGAATGAGTGATTAACCATGGTGAAGAGGTAGTGGCAAAACCGTAATTAATGGCCAAAATGAGGAACCCCATGGGAGATGACCATGGACTTAGGGGTTCTAAGTAACAAACTTATGTAAGGTTAAATAAAGTCTAGGGGGCTGATTTTTAGACTTATGTGATTAAAATAGTTGATAGATTAAATGGGACCCACAAAACCTAGTTAGTGAGGTTCGGCCATGGTGTATGGCCGAACCCCACTAAGGTATGATTAATGGACTTAAAAGGTTAAAAACATGGACTAATTGATATGTATAATAAGGTACCGGACATCACAAGCGGTGCGTGATAGGTGACCGGATTATCGGACGGAAGCGAAAAAGGACGCTAGTCGGTATTCGGTAGGATTCCACCTTTTTGTAAGCCATGGGTTGAGTGATGGTTTCTTTGAATTATTTTGGAAATTATATGGTTTGTTTTAAGATGGGTTTAGGATTTAGTATTATGTGATGTTTTCCTTTAATTTATTTTGGTAATCATGTGGTCGTTTTTAAGATGGGTTTTGGATTTTGGTATTGTGTGATGGGTTTCCTTTGATTTATTTTGATAATCATGGGATTGTTTTAAGATGGGTTTATGACTATGATTTATATATATTACATGGCATGTGGCATATACATCTCATGCATGACATGGGAGGGATATGGTATGGGAAGGATGAAATTAAACCAGAGTCCATTCTCCGTCGGGGCGACCGAGAAGCAAGCATGGGGATATCTTGATGTGTTTCATCCATCAAGAGGGATATTATGAGATATAACCGGAGTCCATGCTCCGTCGGGGCGACGGAGAAGCAAACATGGGGACACCTTGACGAGGCTTTGCCATCAAGGGGGATGATTTGTGACTGTTTTTATCTTGACGAGGTTTTTGCCGTCAAGGGGATGATTTGTGACTATTTATATCTTGACGAGGTTTTTGCCGTCAAGGGGATGATTTGTGACTCGTTATATCTTGATGAGGTTTTTCCGTCAAGGGGGATATGGCATCATGATAGTAAAGATGATGGGTGGGATTCATAACACAGACACCCATGGCATGACATTCATCTTATAGTTTTCCTTATATGATTTCATATGTGGTTGTTATTACTAATCCATGTGCTAACCCTATTCGGAGTCCTACTGGGCGCGTTGTCTAACACCCTACTTCTACCCTAGCTGATGACACAGGAGATGTCGAAAACGAAGGACGAGACGGGAGCCAAGCTTAGGAGCTTGGGGAGACAGACTACTTAGTTTATTCAAGTTTACTTTGGAAATGTATTTGATAGCTTAGCTCGTCGGAATGTAATATTTTAGATTAATTGCTATGTTTTGGATTTTGTTGTGGATATTATGTTGTTGATGTATTTTGGTAATTAAATGAATGTATCTTCCCTGCTATCTCAAATTTGTAGAATAGTCTCTATTGTTAATTCCGCACTTAGTTTTAATATTCCGCAAGCTTGCTTTCTACGTGTGAAACATTCTCCGTGGACTTCGTTCCACGCACACGTAGGGTTGGCCAATTAAGGGCCGGGCTTTAGAGGCTCGGACTTAACTCGTGTCTTGACGTCCGCGCCCTTTGTCACTATTCATTAAAAGAAAATAGACTCTGATTTCGGTGAAAAGGGGCGGGCGTTACAGTTGGTATCAGAGCGAAATCGGAAGAATAAATCTCTCGAAGTAAGATTAAGACGGTTGCATGTCTCACTGGCAGCTAAGAATCCCAACTGACCGACTCTTCGGAGTCCGATGCACGGGGGCCGAGTTAATTTACTTCGATTGACTCAAATTGAAGTATTCAATCTGAGAACAACGTTTGACGAAAAGGAATGATAGCAAGGGAAGAAAAATTCATTATAAGTTAGATTTATCAAACATAGCAAGATAGGGTTTACCTCCCCCGAAAGTGAGAACACAATACTTTGATGCTTAGAAATTTTTTCCCCAAAAACAAGGTATAATCACTTGGAAATCTTTCCCCTGAATTGATGAAACAGTGATAACTTTATCAACCGTAACAAAAATAGGATGTATTTCCCCACTATCCCTAAGTTGAACAACAAACAGTAGGAGTTTAGAGATCCCCCCCCCAAGAAACAAACGAAAACCAAGTGTGCTTATTTGGCAACTTCCCCTAAACGAAATACATTGTACTATGCATAAGAAATTTCCCCAAAACTAAATATGATTATTTGGTGATTTCCCCCAAAATGAGAAAACAAATCTAGTTTTCCCTGATTGATGGAACAGTGATGAATTTATCAAACGTAGGAAAATTTCCCCGATCTCACCAAATGGAACAAGCATTGAGACTTAGGAAATTTATTCTCAAAAACTAAGTGTGCTAATTTGGAAATTTCCCCCAAAATACATTGTGGTATACATAAGAAATTCCCCAAGGTCTAGATTGGTTTTATTGGTAACTGTTGTTGATGATTTTTGTGTTCTATTTATATTCTATGATACAGATATGTCAAGTGTCGGGGAGTATACGGAATTATGGGATAAGAGAACCCCTAGCTGTCCCATAGATTTGGTGTCTGCTTCTAGTATAGCAGTTAGGCTGGACTTTCAGGAGGGACCTCCCAAGGAAGATGAAGAGGATTTTGCATCTCTTCTTGAAGAGAATGTGGAAGACTTTCCGATGGTAAGAGAGTCGGTAGGGGAAGTAAAACCCAATTATATGCGCGAGTTGTGCAATCAGGTTGGGCACAACTGCACATACTGCCCTACCCTTTTGAAGTGGTATGCCCGGTTTGTGGGCTACATGGACACGGGAAAGAAAGGACTAACTGTCCTTATATTGGAAGATCAGGGATAATACCTTGTTTGACATGTGGAGTGCTGGGTCACATGTCGATGTCGTGCCCTAACAGTTCTTTTGTGTTTGAGGATGATGCAGGGTCTTCTACGGAAGACTAGGCTGGGGAGTAGTAAGAAAGGTCATTCAAAGAGGATTATCTTGTAAGGGTTGCGGGTACATGTTATTTTGAAGGGTTTATTTTAACACTACCAACCGTTGTATTATGATAAAAGTTTGAATGATTTTTTTTTTTAAGGAAGTATGTAGCTTATGAATTTATGAAGGAACTAAGACAACAAATGTCCACTACACTTACTGTGTTATTCCCTATTGGTAGACAAGGACGACCATTGGTGGGTATGTAGATTCCCTGATAGATACAGTTTGGTTCCATAAGTTGTCACATGAGTCTTGTTATAGACATTTGATTTCGTAGTTGACGCATGGGTCGTATGTTAGACCTGTTAGCCCTATGATAGACAGAATAGTCCTACGAAGGTATTAGTTATGCCCATGAATGGATTATACCTATAGGAGGGTTATATTCATGGCTGGTTACTAACCATGGATGAGGGTTCCCATGGTGGTTTGGATTGATGCCGGGTATTGGTGTCGTAGAAGTTATGAACAAAAGGGTTAGTCACATACTGACTTATGTGCAAATGAAGAGGTGCTAAGTTTTGGAGAGGTAGTTAATGGGAAAGATAGGAGTCTAGTGAAACTCGAATGGGAAGCTATGGGTGACTGCCTAGTTAGTCTAGCTAGCTGACTCTATAGTTAGCCGATGGAGTTCCAGGAGAGTGCAGCTAGAAACCTAGTTGAAATGGAATCAGCAAAGGACTTGAGTGTAGACTTGTACTGGCAGGCTACCTCACACAGAGAGTAGACGAAAGAACGTGTTGAATGTGTACGTATGGGAAATGTCTTGGTAGCAGGTGGAGTGAAATAAAATACATTAGTCTACATAAGATTGCAATTGGGTTCATGAGGAAAAGAGGTAACATGAGACATAATAAATTCTGCAAGAATGAAATGCATAGGTTGATATGAGTGATGTGATGTAATTAAAAGGTACTTGACACGATTGAACGGGAACAACGAATAGACCAGAAATGGAGGAGATATGGACTAAGATGTATACCGGTGAGGTGGTACCGGAATAGGAGTTACGACCGGGACAAGGTCTTTTATTCCGAGGTAGGACATATGTGCCTGAGAGCTGCAGAAGAGAGTTGTTGGTTGAGGCATGCCAAACCAAGCTCTCTATCCGTCCGGGCAGCACCAAAATGTATCATGACTTTAAGAGGCACTATTGGTGGCATGGACTCAAGAGAGATGTGGCAGAGTTTGTTACTCGCTGCACTAACTGTCAGCAAGTTAATGTGCGGCATCAGGAGCCACCAGGTTTACTCAAACCCTTACCTGTACCGGAGTGGAAATGGGAGCATATCTCCATGGACTTAGTGACAGGGTTGCCAAGGTCCTCCAAAGGCAACGATTCAATATGGGTCGTGGTGGACCGGTCGACCAAATCTGCACATTTCCTTCCTGTCAAGACGACCGATTCATAGGAGACCTTGGGTCGAAGGTACATTCGGAATATTATAAGACTACATGGTGTACCCCGGACTATTGTGTCCGATAGAGATGGCCGGTTCACTAGCAGGGTGTGGCAGAGCTTGCAATCAGCTATGGGGACTGATGTGTTGACTAGCACAGCATTCCACCCACAGACTGATGGACAGTTCGAAAGGACAATACGGATATTGGAGGATATGTTGAGAGCATGTATGCTGGATTTTAAGGGTGGATGGGAGGATCACTTGCCATTGGTGGAGTTCTCTTACAATAATAGTTACCAGGCAAGCCTCTAGATGGCTCCGTTTGAGGCCTTATATGGTAGGTCGTGTAGATCGCCAATGTGTTGGACAGAGGCCTGGGAGCCTGCGCTAATTGGACCGGAATTTGTTGGTTGCAGAGACTACAGCGCAGAAGATCAAATTGATACGGTAACATCTACTCACTGCACAGAGTCATCAGAAGAGTTACGCCGACAAGAGGGTGGGGGTAGCTTATCAGTTGGCGCTCCCTCCACAGCTATCCTCTCTGCATGATGTATTCCATGTATCCATGTTAAGGAAGTATAACCCCGATCCTTCACATGTATTGAACGTACAAGACATCGATGTACAAAGTGATGTGACGTATGTGGAGAAACCGGTCAGGGTGATCAGGAGCGAATAAAGGGTGCTGCGGAGCCGTGCCATTCAGTTCGTCAAGGTGGTATGGGAACGACAGGGCAATGAGGAGGCCACATGGGAAATTGAATCCGAAATGAGAGCCGCTCATCCGGATCTTTTGTATGAGTTGTTTTGAACCTCTACTTCGCTCAAATTTTCAGGACGAAAATTTCAAAAGAGGATTGTATTGTAATAGCCCAAAATTTTTAAATCAATATAAATGTGGATATTATTTATTTTAATGATGGAAATTGGGAAAATTGATGGAATAGATGGTAAATGGATCAAAATTTAGACAAAGGCCCAAGTATGGCCCAATGGACCATGGATTGGATTTAATTTAACTTAATAGTCAATGATGGTCAAATTGGGCCAAGGGTGGTCAAATTGGGCCCAATAACCACTTGGGACCCAATGGATCAAGTCGGTGTAAGCTCTAAGGTAAATGGGTAAGATGAAAATGTAATTGGACCATGGGCCCAATGGTGATCCAATAAGAGGAATGGATTGATTTGGAAATTAAGTCATCTAAGTTAATGTTAGTTGGACCTAAGTGACATGGCTGAATGGGGCCCACCTCCACCTCACTAAGTGAGGTGGCGGGTGGACCCAGAGATTGGTGGGGCCGGGCACCATGGTTGAATTGGTCAACCATGGGTGTATGTATGAAGGCAAATTTAAGTAGATGGGATTAAGTTAAAGTGGGAATTAATTAACTTAACCTAATGATTCAATTAATTAATTAGTTAATTAAGCTAAGTTAAAAGAATGGTCAAATGGTCAAATGGGAAGACCAAACAATCCATTTCAAACATGAAAAAACGTTGGCTAGTATTGGTTGGGTCAAAAAGCATGAAAAATATCTTGTGAGGTAGGTGGAGGAGTTAATTACTCAATCAAATGAGATAACTCTCATCTCATTCTCCAACCCCTCTTTCATTACACGTTCTCCCTCTTGTTCCATCTCAAAACCGTCCCTCACCCAAGGAAGGAAGAAGAAGAAAAACCAAGAGAAAGAAGAAGAAAACTTGGAAGAAGAAGAGAAGAAAAGAGAGGGAAGTGCAAGGATAAGCCACCACATCAAGGTCTACTATCTTCTTTTCTCATCTCCATCCTCTCCCATCTCTCTCTCAAATCAAACCCTACTATGGCCAAACCCAAGCTTGGAGGTTGTCACCATTGATCAAGCATCTTAGCCGATCAAACAAAGAGAGGAAGAAGAAAGGAGGCCAAGGAAGCCGATGGGAGTGACGAAAGTCGGAGGAGGTGTCGAATTGTAAATAATTCCTAAACAAGAGATTTGGATTTTTAGGGTTTAAGTTTTGGGATCCATTCTTGTTAAATTTGATGGTGGCCAAATAATCATAGGCCTTGGATCTCAAATCCATCAAATGGAAGATGGAAAAGTGGATAAATTAGGTTAAGGAAAAATAAATACATTAAGGACATTATGTAATGAAATTTATTTAAGCATGAAATGTGTGTGATTTTTGGAAGGAATTATGGTGAGTAATTAAGTAAGTTTAAATGGGGTTTTTAAAATCAAAACCATGGAAGGGGGACTTATGATTTTAAGATGTTAATGAATAAATGTTAATGAAGTTAAAGAGTTTTAATGAGGAAAAAGAATGGACGATGATTTAGGGTTTGTAAGTGTTTATTGATTAAATGTGTAGTTCTTTTTAAAGGGATCTTGAATGAAAATCATGGAAAGATGGTTTATGTTTTTTTTAAGGTGCTAATGATAAAATATGGTGATTTGTAAAGGGTTGTTAAATGAAGAAATTCATGGAAGGAATGATTAGGATTATTAGGGTTTTTAGTGATTAAATGTAGGAAATTTTTAAAGGGGCTTAAATGAGGAAATGCATGGGAGGTGTGAATAGTGTTGGTAGCCTTAAAAGGCATGGGGAAACTTTGATGAATTAAGTGTTTTAGAAACTATGAAAAGAATGGGAAGTATGGCATGACTAAATGAGTCATTAATGGACTCAAGAAAATGTACCAAAATGATGGATCATGAACCATGGGTTCGGCCATGGTGAATAGCCGAACCCTATGGTGATGAAATGGTAGGTGATTAGGTGATTTATGAGGGTTTTAAAGAATGGAAGCTATGGAGGATAACTAATGATTTTTAGGGCTATGTGGTTGTAAGTTTGAAGGGTGTAAAAATAGGGAGGAATGGTTGAGAATGGGATAGTTTAAAAATGGATTTTTAAGTGTGGGAGATAATGTTTTAAAAATAAAACCGTGGAGAGATTTTAGGGATGGAATGTTTTTAAATCCTATGGTAGTGTAATGGTGGTTTTTAAATGGGTTTAAAAGGATAGAAAATGTGGAGTAAGGTGTTAATGTATTGGAGGCTTAAAAAGGGGCAAGTGTTTGTAAGTTTTAAAGGGATGTTAGTGAAGAAAAGCATGAAAGGTGGTTAAGTGATTTCAATGGGGAAGGTTGGTAATGTTGATGAACTCAAAGTGATAAACATAATGTTGATCAAAGGGATTAATGATTCTGAAGGTTTTGAATGAAAGAATAATGGTAATTTTAAAAGGGGTTTTTAAATGAGGGAATCCATGGATGAAGGTAAATGTTTTTTTTTTTATGGTCTTAAATGTCACCAATGAATGATGAACCCATGACCCATTGGTGGGTAGACTTATGGATTAAATTTGGTATTATGTATGTGAGAAATGAATGAGGGTTAGAGTATTTAAATGGCTGATTTTCTAGTATTGTTATGTTATGGTTAATGAGACATCAATGGACCCATTTTCTGGACCAATTAAGGACTAATATCAAGGTGTATGCATATGGATTAATTAATGGGGATTAGACTAAGTAAATGGCTATTTTTAATAATTTTTATGTCATGATTGATGGGTCATGAATGGATCCAAGTCTATGATCAATTATGGACTTAATTAGGCATGGATGAATGAGTGATTAACCATGGTGAAGAAGTAGTGGCACAACCGTAATTAATGGCCAAAAATGAAGAACCCCATGGGAGATGACCATGGACTTAGGGGCTCTAAGTAACAATCTTATGTAAGGTTAAATAAAGCCTAGGGGGCTGATTTTTAGACTTATGTGATTAAAATAGTTGATAGATTAAATGGGACCCACAAAACCTAGTTAGTGAGGTTCGGCCATAGTGTATGGCCGAACCCCACTAAGGTATGATTAATGGACTTAAAAGGTTAAAAACATGGACTAATTGATATGTATAATAAGGTACCGAACATCACAAGCGGTGCGTGATTGGTACCGGATTATCGGACGGAAGCGAAAAAGGACTCTAGTCGGTATTCGGTAGGATTCAATTTTTTTGTAAGCCATGGATTGAGTGATGGTTTCTTTGAATTATTTTGGAAATTATATGGTTTGTTTTAAGATGGGTTTTGGATTTAGTATTATGTGATGTTTTCCTTTAATTTATTTTGGTAATCATGTGGTTGTTTTTAAGATGGGTTTTGGACTTTGGTATTATGTGATGGGTTTCCTTTGATTTATTTTGATAATCATGGGATTGTTTTAAGATGGGTTTATGACTATGATTTATATATATTACATGGCATGTGGCATATACATCTCATGCATGACATGGGAGGGATATGGTATGGGAAGGATGAAATAAAACCGGAGTCCATGCTCCGTCGGGGCGACCGAGAAGAAAGCATGGGGATATCTTGATGTGTTTCATCCATCAAGAGGGATAGTATGAGATATAACCGGAGTCCATGCTCCGTCGGGGCGACCGAGAAGCAAACATGGGGACACCTTGACGAGGTTTTGCCATCAAGGGGATGATTTGTGACTGTTTATATCTTGACGAGGTTTTTGCCGTCAAGGGGATGATTTGTGATTGTTTATATCTTGACGAGGTTTTTGCCGTCAAGGGGATGATTTGTGACTCGTTATATCTTGATGAGGTTTTTCCGTCAAGGGGGATATGGCATCATGATAGTAAAGATGATGGGTGGGATTCATAACACAGACACCCATGGCATGACATTCATCTTATAGTTTTCCTTATATGATTTCATATGTGGTTGTTATTACTAATCCATGTGCTAGCCCTATTCGGAGTCCTACTGGGCGCGTTGTCTAACGCCCTACTTCTACCCTAGCTGATGACACAGGAGATGCCGAAAACGAAGGACGAGACGGGAGGCAAGCTTAGGAGCTTGGGGAGACAGAATACTTAGTTTATTCAAGTTTACATTGGAAATGTATTTGATAGCTTAGCTCGTCGGAATGTAATATTTTAGATTAATTGCTATGTTTTGGATTTTGTTGTGGATATTATGTTGTTGATGTATTTTGGTAATTAAATGAATGTATCTTCCCTGCTATCTCAAATTTGTAGAATAGTCTCTATTGTTAATTCCGCACTTAGTTTTAATATTCTCCAAGCTTGCTTTCTACGTGTGAGCCATTCTCCATGGACTTCGTTCCACGCACACGTAGGGTTGGCCAGTTAAGGGCCGGGCTTTAGAGGCTCGGATTTAACTCGCGACTTGACGTCCGCTCCCTTTGTCACTATTCATTTAAAAAAAAAAATAGACTCTGATTTCGGTGAAAAGGGGTGGGCGTTACATTTAATGCGCAATTTTCGAGTATTTGAATGGTAATAAATACTAACACCGACCCATCTGTGCCACTACTTGTTGGTCCTGGGCAGTCAATATGACCGTTAAAACTCCTTTATAAATATGAGTGTTGGTGATCATTTTACTATCTTTACTGAGCTTAAAAAGACTTAAACACTCTAAGGAACGATCAACACTCTTGAGACAAAGATCATAAATAACGAATCTTCGGATTGTGTTTGCAAGTGAGAAAGAGAGGAGGAGAGAAAGATCATAAATATCCAATCTTCGGATTGCGTTTATAAGTGAGAGAGTTATAAACTAGGAAAGCTTTAGTTAAACTAAGTTTCCATGACACCCAGAAGATTGTGATTGCTACACAACGACTGCAAAAAGAAGTGTTGACACAATTTGGGTGGGATCTTCAAGAAGCACACATCAGCGAGAAAGAGCTTTATGGCAAGTGCTTCTTGGTTTTTAATTTTCTTTTTAAAAATCTATAACCAGAAAGTGGAGTAAAGGGAGGTACCCTAGAACCACTATAAAACACTCTAAAGCATCATCTCTGGCACAGTGGTGGGTGCAATTCCAAACCAATTGAGTGAGGAAGAATTCCTACTCTAATTGTGAGTGTGTAAGTCCCTACAAAGTGAATTTAGGGATAGCCCAAGGTTGTAAACGAACAGGACAAACTGGACGAATAAGACAAACTAGACGAACTGAAAAAACTGGACGGCGTGGACAAACTTGGCAAACTGGACAATCTTGACAAATTGAACGAAATGGACAACTTGGAGAAAGTGGAAAAACTTGACAAACTCAATGAATTTACATATTGCAAAACTAGACGAACAAAACAAACTGGTTAAATTGGAAAAAACTGAACGAATTGGACAAAGTGGACGAACAGAACAAGCCGGATGAAATGGACAAACTGCACGAACTTGACAAACCGTTCATACTAGACAAACTTGATAAACTGGACAAACAAGACCAACTAGTCAAACTGGACAATCGAGACGAATAAGACAAACTGGAAAAACAATACAAACTTAACGAACAAGAGCAACTGGAAAAGTGGACAAATGAGACGAACTGGATGAAATGGAGAAATTGGACTGATTGGACAAACTGGACAAACTGGACAAACTTGACAAAGTGGACGAAATAAAAAAATCAGAAAATTAGAAGAAGTGGATAAACTGGACGAACTGGACTAACTAGACCAACTAGACGAACTGGACAACTAGAAGAATTGGAAAAACTGTACGAACTAGACAAACTAGGTGAACTGGATGAAATGGAGTAATTGGACAAATTGGATGAACTCGACAAAGTGGACAATTTGGACGACCTAGAAAAACTAGTCGAACTGGACTAACTAGAGCAACTAGACGAACTGGACCAACTAGACGAACAGGAAAAACTAGACGAATTGAAAAAAACTGGATGAACTGGACAAACTAGACAAACTAAATGAAATGGAGAAATTGGACAAACTGGACGAACTATACAAACTGTACGAACTAAAAAAATCAGGAAAACTAGATGAACTGGACAAACTGGACGAACTGGATGAACTGGACAAACTGGACAACGTGGTCCAACTGGACGAACAAGACAACTAGACGAATTGAACCAACTAGACGCATAGGACAAACTAGACGAACTGGGTGAACAAGACAAAATAGACCAACTGGACAAACTGTACAAACTGGACAAATTGGATGGATTGGACAATTGGACAACATAAATTAATTGGACAGGACAAACTGGACGAACTAGACTAACTAGACCAACTAGACGAACTGGACAACTAGAAGAATTGGAAAAACTGTACGAACTAGACAAACTAGGTGAACTGGATGAAATGGAGTAATTGGACAAATTGGATGAACTCGACAAAGTGGACAATTTGGACGACCTAGAAAAACTAGTCGAACTGGACTAACTAGAGCAACTAGACGAACTGGACCAACTAGACGAACAGGAAAAACTAGACGAATTGAAAAAAACTGGATCAACTGGACAAACTAGACAAACTAAATGAAATGGAGAAATTGGACAAACTGGACGAACTATACAAACTGTACGAACTAAAAAAATCAGGAAAACTAGATGAACTGGACAAACTGGACGAACTGGATGAACTGGACAAACTGGACGAACTGGATGAACTGGACAAACTAGACAACGTGGTCCAACTGGACGAACAAGACAACTAGACGAATTGAACCAACTAGACGCATAGGACAAACTAGACGAACTGGGTGAACAAGACAAAATAGACCAACTGGACAAACTGTACAAACTGGACAAATTGGATGGATTGGACAATTGGACAACATAAATTAATTGGACAGGACAAACTGGACGAACTAGACTAACTAGACCAACTAGACGAACTAGACAACTAGAAGAATTGGAAAAACTGTACGAACTAGACAAACTAGGTGAACTGGATGAAAGGGAGTAATTGGACAAATTGGATGAACTCGACAAAGTGGACAATTTGGACGACCTAGAAAAACTAGTCGAACTGGACTAACTAGAGCAACTAGACGAACTGGACCAACTAGACGAACAGGAAAAACTAGACGAATTGAAAAAAACTTGATGAACTGGACAAACTAGACAAACTAAATGAAATGGAGAAATTGGACAAACTGGACGAACTATACAAACTGTACGAACTAAAAAAATCAGGAAAACTAGATGAACTGGACAAACTGGACGAACTGGATGAACTGGACAAACTGGACGAACTGGATGAACTGGACAAACTCGACAACGTGGTCCAACTGGACGAACAAGACAACTAGACGAATTGAACCAACTAGACGCATAGGACAAACTAGACGAACTGGGTGAACAAGACAAAATAGACCAACTGGACAAACTGTACAAACTGGACAAATTGGATGGATTGGACAATTGGACAACATAAATTAATTGGACAGGACAAACTGGACGAACTAGACTAACTAGACCAACTAGACGAACTGGACAACTAGAAGAATTGGAAAAACTGTACGAACTAGACAAACTAGGTGAACTGGATGAAATGGAGTAATTGGACAAATTGGATGAACTCGACAAAGTGGACAATTTGGACGACCTAGAAAAACTAGTCGAACTGGACTAACTAGAGCAACTAGACGAACTGGACCAACTAGACGAACAGGAAAAACTAGACGAATTGAAAAAAACTGGATCAACTGGACAAACTAGACAAACTAAATGAAATGGAGAAATTGGACAAACTGGACGAACTATACAAACTGTACGAACTAAAAAAATCAGGAAAACTAGATGAACTGGACAAACTGGACGAACTGGATGAACTGGACAAACTGGACGAACTGGATGAACTGGACAAACTAGACAACGTGGTCCAACTGGACGAACAAGACAACTAGACGAATTGAACCAACTAGACGCATAGGACAAACTAGACGAACTGGGTGAACAAGACAAAATAGACCAACTGGACAAACTGTACAAACTGGACAAATTGGATGGATTGGACAATTGGACAACATAAATTAATTGGACAGGACAAACTGGACGAACTAGACTAACTAGACCAACTAGACGAACTGGACAACTAGAAGAATTGGAAAAACTGTACGAACTAGACAAACTAGGTGAACTGGATGAAAGGGAGTAATTGGACAAATTGGATGAACTCGACAAAGTGGACAATTTGGACGACCTAGAAAAACTAGTCGAACTGGACTAACTAGAGCAACTAGACGAACTATACCAACTAGACGAACAGGAAAAACTAGACGAATTGAAAAAAACTGGATCAACTGGACAAACTAGACAAACTAAATGAAATGGAGAAATTGGACAAACTGGACGAACTATACAAACTGTACGAACTAAAAAAATCAGGAAAACTAGATGAACTGGACAAACTGGACGAACTGGATGAACTGGACAAACTGGACGAACTGGATGAACTGGACAAACTAGACAACGTGGTCCAACTGGACGAACAAGACAACTAGACGAATTGAACCAACTAGACGCATAGGACAAACTAGACGAACTGGGTGAACAAGACAAAATAGACCAACTGGACAAACTGTACAAACTGGACAAATTGGATGGATTGGACAATTGGACAACATAAATTAATTGGACAGGACAAACTGGACGAACTAGACTAACTAGACCAACTAGACGAACTGGACAACTAGAAGAATTGGAAAAACTGTACGAACTAGACAAACTAGGTGAACTGGATGAAAGGGAGTAATTGGACAAATTGGATGAACTCGACAAAGTGGACAATTTGGACGACCTAGAAAAACTAGTCGAACTGGACTAACTAGAGCAACTAGACGAACTGGACCAACTAGACGAACAGGAAAAACTAGACGAATTGAAAAAAACTGGATGAACTGGACAAACTAGACAAACTAAATGAAATGGAGAAATTGGACAAACTGGACGAACTATACAAACTGTACGAACTAAAAAAATCAGGAAAACTAGATGAACTGGACAAACTGGACGAACTGGATGAACTGGACAAACTAGACAACGTGGTCCAACTGGACGACCAAGACAACTAGACGAATTGAACCAACTAGACACATAGGACAAACTAGACGAACTGGGTGAACAAGACAAAATAGACCAACTGGACAAACTGTACAAACTGGACAAATTGGATGGATTGGACAATTGGACAACATAAATTAATTGGACAGGACAAATTGGATGAACTAGACTAACTAGACCAACTAGACGAACTGGACAACTAGAAGAATTGGAAAAACTGTACGAACTAGACAAACTAGGTGAACTGGATGAAAGGGAGTAATTGGACAAATTGGATGAACTCGACAAAGTGGACAATTTGGACGACCTAGAAAAACTAGTCGAACTGGACTAACTAGAGCAACTAGACGAACTGGACCAACTAGACGAACAGGAAAAACTAGACGAATTGAAAAAAACTGGATGAACTGGACAAACTAGACAAACTAAATGAAATGGAGAAATTGGACAAACTGGACGAACTATACAAACTGTACGAACTAAAAAAATCAGGAAAACTAGATGAACTGGACAAACTGGACGAACTGGATGAACTGGACAAACTGGACGAACTGGATGAACTGGACAAACTAGACAACGTGGTCCAACTGGACGAACAAGACAACTAGACGAATTGAACCAACTAGACGCATAGGACAAACTAGACGAACTGGGTGAACAAGACAAAATAGACCAACTGGACAAACTGTACAAACTGGACAAATTGGATGGATTGGACAATTGGACAACATAAATTAATTGGACAGGACAAACTGGACGAACTAGACTAACTAGACCAACTAGACGAACTGGACAACTAGAAGAATTGGAAAAACTGTACGAACTAGACAAACTAGGTGAACTGGATGAAATGGAGTAATTGGACAAATTGGATGAACTCGACAAAGTGGACAATTTGGACGACCTAGAAAAACTAGTCGAACTGGACTAACTAGAGCAACTAGACGAACTGGACCAACTAGACGAACAGGAAAAACTAGACGAATTGAAAAAAACTGGATCAACTGGACAAACTAGACAAACTAAATGAAATGGAGAAATTGGACAAACTGGACGAACTATACAAACTGTACGAACTAAAAAAATCAGGAAAACTAGATGAACTGGACAAACTGGACGAACTGGATGAACTGGACAAACTGGACGAACTGGATGAACTGGACAAACTAGACAACGTGGTCCAACTGGACGAATTAGACAACTAAACGAATTGAACCAACTAGACGCATAGGACAAACTAGACGAACTGGGTGAACAAGACAAAATAGACCAACTGGACAAACTGTACAAACTGGACAAATTGGATGGATTGGACAATTGGACAACATAAATTAATTGGACAGGACAAACTGGGCGAACTAGACAAACTAGTTGAACAGGACAAACTGGACCAACTGGACAAACTTGACAAATTAGAAGAATTGGACAAACTTGACAAATTGGATGAATTGGATGAACTGGACAAACTGGACAAATTGTACATATTAGAAAACTAGACAAACATGACAAACTGGACGAATTGAAAAAACTGGATGAGCTGGACAAACTTGGAAAACTAGACAATCTTGATGATCTAGACGAATTGGAAACCTTGGACAAAGTGGAAAAACTGGATAAACATTTATGATTCTCAGCACAAGAGTGTTGATCGTTTCTTAGAGTGTGCAACTCTTTTTTAGTTCAACGAAGATAAGAGTCGGTGTTTTCGTCTAGTTGGTCCAATTTGTCTTGTTTGTCTAGTTCGTCGAGTTGGACCACTTTGTCTAGTATGTCTAGTTCGTCCAGTTCGTCCAGTTCTTCTAGTTTTTCTGTTTGTCAAGTTCATCTAGTTTGTCCAATTTCTTTATTTCATCCAGTTCGTCTAGTTTGTCCACTTCGTCTAGCTTTTCCAATTCAACCAGTTTGTCCTGTTCGTCTAGTTTTCCAATATGTCCAGTTCATCGAGTTTGTCCAATTTATCAAGTTCGTCAAGTTTTTCAAGTCTTTCCACTATGTCCAGGTTGTCGAATTCGTTCTATTTGTCCAGTTTGTCTAGTTTGTCCGGTTCGCCCAGTTCGTTTAGTTTTTTCAGTTCGTCAAGCTTGTCTGATTTGTCTAGTTCGTTCAGTTAGTCCAATTGTTACACTTTGTCTAGTTTTTCTAGTTTATACACTTCATTTGGTTAATCTAGTTTGTCCCGTTAGTCCAATTTGTCATGTTCATCCAGTTCATCCAATTTGTTTAGTTCATCCAGTTTGTCCTGTTCTTTTAGTTTTCCAGTTCATCCATATTGATTATTGTACAACCACCTGACCGTTGCGCATTAAATTTACTCCCAACAATATAAATACTTGACAGGTCGGTGTCGTCGATGGGTCGACATGGCACAGAGAGGTTGGTCCATACAAGAGGTTCGGTCTGAGGCAAAACCATGCTGAAAGTAGTTTCAAGTCTAGAAACCTATCTTACCCAGAATAACATGTTGCCCTTTACTGAGGGGTGGGTCCTAGTACTCTCGATCAGTCGAACTACCGATATGTCTGTTTCCTCGAGATTCCACTTGTGTTCGAAGTCCAGAACTCACAAGTTTTTCATCGACGAGTCATTGACCACGAGGGGTCGTTTCAGCCTTTCACCGAGGGGTCGGTGCATACAAGACTCTCGATCAGAGGCTTTCCCATAGTGACAGTTCTATGATCCAGAACCTGTGACAATGTAGCCGACCAGTCTTTGACCATGATGGGTCGATCCTGTCTCCACCGAGGGGTCGGTGAGAACGACTGGTCGAGCTAACAATGAAACCATATTCGTATTTCCACGTTGGGTTCCAATTCACTGTTAAGCTTCTTCTCTAGGCTTTTTATGATTTTACCATTTGTTCAACTAAGCCAAGGGATGATCCTCTTTGAAGTGTGGGTTCCACCTAAAGTCATCTATGGCCAAATGCTTGTTTTTGAGATTGCCATAACGATGAGCTTTGAACCTGGTGGAGCATGATCTTCACTCTTGATCATTTTGAGCCTTCAAGCATCTAGCATGTGTTTCTTCCCGAAGATGACATCTTTGTCAATAATGGGGGTCTTCTTCAACCTCTGGTTGGGTTTCTTGTTGATCCTGAACATATGCAGGATTTTAAGAGCTCAACCGAGGGCACGACAGAGAAGCTGACCTGTTGGTTCGTTTGGCCCTTCGACTGGCACGATTGGTTTCTCTTCGTTCTACAGAGGGCTTAGGACGTGCCTAAGCTGCCATCTTTCTAGGCATAGCTTTTCCTAGAGGAGATCCTCAAACAATGGCTCAGAGATGGATGAGACGAAGACTGAGCCTAACCTGATCTTTGAAACTCACAAAAACTATGTTTTTCAGGCTTCTAGAGACTGGAGGAATGAAAGCCCTATGATTTTCAGCTGGAAAATCACTCCGAGAGGTCCTATCGACTGGTCTAAGGTACGGAGGAGAATGAGTGATCACCAAACCTTCGTGGGGCGGGGGATGACAATTTCGAATGAATTGTCACTTTTACAGAAAGGATCTCTTTTAATTTAAACTTTTTGTCTCACCGATATGTCGTTTCCCTCAACAGGTCGTATTTTACGATAGTTTTTACCCATTTCTACAGTGCTAGATTAAGCACAGTACCGACATGTCTGTCACACCGACTAGTATATTCACGGACATGTCGACTATACCAAGAGATTTAGATTGTAGAATACTCATCCCTAATTTGTTCAACTTGATGAAATCTTATTCTAAGCACGGCATACATAAATTGATTCCAATGCATAGATATGCCAAACATAATTCATCAAATCATTAAACATGCACACAATTAAACTTCACATTCCAAGACACATACAATTTAAAATACTTTGAATGGAATTTATGGCTTTCCAAGTAGAATATGTACTATAGCCAGGAAGAGTACATTCTAGACTTGTAGTTAGCCAATTTTTATCTCCTCATGTCATAACACTTTTTGCTATGTGAACTCACATGGTCTTTTGTGAGTCCATTTGTAGTGGTCTAATATATGTAACTGAATCTTAAACCAAAACAAAACATGATTAATGGTCTATCTCCTAGGTACAAATATTGTTGAATTTGGTGTTGCATGCACACCCCTGTGATCGTACCTTTGATGACCAAACTTGGGATCATTCAACTCTTTTAAGACATGATTCATCTATCTTAATAAAGAGCCTTTCCTTCTATCCACCTTCCTTAGGTTTATTTTAAGGTTAGGTGTTGGTGGATGCCTTTTAAGCATAGGCTTTACTGGATTGTTCCTTTTAGCTAGTCTTACCAAGCATCTCTTCCAATGGTAGCAATTTCTTTTGAAATGCCCCATCTTGTGACAGAAATAACACTTTCCCGTTGAAGAGTGAAAGATACTTGTTTTTCTAAACACCCCATGGTTCATAGGTTCTTTGGTGGATGAGGCACCAAGACCAGACCTACCACAATGTTGTTTACCCAAACCTAGGAGTCTTTTAAGTTTTTCATCTCCTTGGGTAAACCTATCTTGGAATTTTTCTTTATGAGTCTTAACTTCCAAAGGCAGTTTTTTAACATCCTCTTCAAGAAGTTTATTGTGATGCCATAGATTCTCGACATTCTTGCAGTGAATAATTATTTCTTCTTAAAGTCTTTTATCATTCTTTCTAAGTTTTATATTTTCAGCATTGGACGGTTCCAACTTAGAGGTTAGAAGAGATTTTTTAGTTTTTAAATCTTCCACTTGATTAGAGAGGTTTAGGTTTTCATTTTTAACCTTGTTTAGTTTCTTGTCCAACCTCTCACTCTCAAGGAATAGGGCATTGTAGGAGGCTTGAATATTTTCATTATCATCACTCTCATTTTCCTCCGTTACAATTGTGGGATTTTCATGATCACTAATGTTCGAGGCTATGAGACCTTTTGAAATAAAAACTTTCCATTGGGTCTCTTCATCTGAATCGCTCTCTGATTCATAAGTTTCAACATGGGTCACACCCACATTCACAACCTTCTTTATTTTATCTGAGGGACATTCATTCATGAAGTGTCCTTTCAACCCACAATTGAAACAGGTCTTCTTGGTCACTTCTCTCTCCATCCCTTTTCCTCTATTTTCATCTTTCCTTCTCGGGTATATTTTACTCGTTTCACCCTTACCCATTCTTCTCAAGTTATTTCTTTTAACAAACTTTTTATAAAACCTTTTGGCAAACATTGCCATTTCATCACTTGAGAGTTCATCTTCCGAAAAATTTTCTCTTTCTTTTGTCTTCTTTTGTTTTAATAAAGATTTCAAGGCAATGAATTTATCCTTTGGTTGTTCAAAGTGTAGTTCATAGGTTTGTAACGAACCAACCAAGTCATAAATATTCATTAAGGACACATCGTTGTTGTCCTCCATGGTTACCACTTTGAGCTTGAATCTTTCTACAAGAATCCGTACAATTTTGGTACATACCTTGTCTTCGGATATCCCTTCACCTAATGCGTGCATTTGATTTACAATGTCTCTTATCTTTGAATAGAAATCCATGAAGACTTCATCCTCCCTCATTTTAACCGTATCAAATTGGTTTTGGAGGATCTGAAGTTTGGACCTCTTAACTATTGAGGTGTCTTCATGAGTTTTTTCAAGAACTTCCCATGCCTCCTTTGCAGTTTTATAAGTCATAATTTGCATGTATTCACTATTAGATACTGCATAGTTAAGGGCATTCATGGCTTTGCCATCAACTGTCTGAGAAGTTTTTTCAGTAAGGGTCTAAGAGGCAAAAGGTTTGGGTGTTAACAACACGGTTGTGGTGGATGCTACCATTTTCTCTTCCATGGGTTCCTGTCATCCAGTCTTTAAAATATCCCATACCGATGAATATATGGAAACAAAGAAACTTCTTATTTTAGCCTTCCATGAAGCATAGTTTGTTCCATCGAAGTAAGGGGGCTTGGATATTGCATGACTGTCTCCCATGGTGTTCTAGCTTGGATCAACTCAGATGATTAAATCCTTGTAAAGCGTACTAGGCTTCGATACCAATTGAAAGCTCCCTTCAATGGAGATAGAACAACACGATTGACCCTGGAGAGGGGGTGAATAGGTCAATCTAAACTCGTTGGTCCTTTATAGAATTACTTGATTGATTAGTTGAAGCGCAGTGGATATAACAATCAAGTGAGTGTGTGCTAGCAAATGTGGTTAAACAATCAACACAAGAAAATAGCTCTAACAGCACAAACACAGGGACACAAGATATATAGTGGTTCGGTTTGCCAACCTACATCCACTGTTAGAATTATCTCAACCTTTAGCTGCCCCCAAATTCACTAAGTGGAGACTTAGACCCTCACAATTAGAGTAGGAATTCCACCTCACTCAATCGGCTGGGAATTCTACCCACCGCTGTGCCAGAGACGATGCTCTAGAGTTTTTATAGTGGTTCTAGAGCCAATCCTCCTTAATCCACTTACGGGACAAAGGTTTTAAAAACAAAATTAAAACCAATAAGCACTTGCCTTTGTAGCTCTTTCTCGTTGATGTGTGCTTCTTGAAGATCCACCCAATGCGTGTCGACGCTCTTCATTGTAGCCATTGTATAGCAATTACAATCTCAGGGTGCCAAGGAAACTAGTTTCACCAATGTTTCCTAGTTTATGTCTTTTATTTCCTCTCTTTTTCAAATGGAAGAAAAATGAAGAAATTGAGAAGAAATTTATTTTTGGAAACTGCCATTTTTGGAAAGAGATATTCTTGGAATGAATGTATTTTTAATATTTATTTCACCACAATTTAGGGTTTCATTGTAAACTAATTAATTCAAATCCATTTATGAGAGTTTGAATTAATTCAGTAATTTTCTAGTTTTTATTATTTTCAAGTGGTGGGATAAACTATTAAATTTCATAAATTGAAGATATGAAAAATGAGGCATTCAAATTGAAGCAGGTAAAAACCAAGGACCTCAACCATGCAAAACTCGCACAAGTCTATGTGGAGGAGAGAGAAAGATAATAATTAATAAATTTAGAAGAACTTAGAAGGAATATCTTGACACAGCTTCAGTATTTTGGACATAACTTTCTACTTCGATAGCTGATTGCATTGATTATTTTTAAGTCAGAAAGAACACTTCAAGGGATACAACTTTGTAGGTTAAGACGTTTCGTGATTCAGACGTTAACTAGGTCAAAATTGAGCTGCAAGGTTGTACATGTGGTAAAAAACAGGATTTTGCACCCACTTTCCATGGTGTGTTCACATTATGGCCGACTCAACCCCTTTGTGTTCACACCTTGCACAAATTTTACTGGTTTCTTTCCACCTCCTTTAAGTCATTCCATGTTTAGCACAATCTATATCAACCCTCCAAGTGTTGCTTGCTTTATTTAAATCTTTAAATTAATTCATATTTAGAATTTTATTGGATGAAAAATTTGAGTGCAGGATAGATAATATATGTGAGCTCCGTATTCTAGGCCTTCATTTTATTTTTTAAATATGGAAAATAAAGCCTCCATAATTCTTTGATCCAGTTCCATTGTAAATATGTACATATGTTGTGTTCAAGTTTTATTTTTGTTTTCTTTGTTTATAAATTCAAAATTCTTAAAATTGGTGACCGAGGTTGGTAAATTAAATAATTGCATCGTAATTTATGTGTTCTAAATTAAATTGATATTATTTATAATTTCTAGATTAATTCCACCATCTTAATTGAAATTAGATAAATTTTGTATTTTTCATGAAAATCAGATCTCTTTAATGGTTAATTTTTAATTTTAGATGTTCCTATCTTTTGACTTGTTTTCTATTTTTAGAATATTTCTAAATTAAAATTAATATTCCTAGATTAGAGAAATAATTCCACTTTTGAGATTTATTGTCATGATTTTCAAAATTTCCTAAAATATATAATTCAATGGTATGTTTTTCATGGATATATTTTCCTAAGTTCCTGTAACGCCCGTCCCTTTTCACCTAAAATCAGAGTCTATTTTTTTTTTTTTAATAAAGAGTGACAAAGGGCGCGGACGTCACGACGCGAGTTAAGTCCGAGCTTCTAAAGCCCGGCCCTTAACTGGCCAACCCTACGTGTGCGTGGAACGAAGTCCACGGAGAACAGTTCACACGTAGACAACAAGCATCAAGGAATAATACAACTATATTCGGAATTAACAATAAGAACTACCCTACAAATTTGAGATCGCAGGGAAGATAACATCCATTTAAATTACTAAAATACCTCAAAATCATAATGTCCAAAATATAATCCCAAAACATAGCAAGTAATCTAATTTATTAAATTTCCGACAAGCTAAACTATTGCAAATTACATTATCCGAAATAAACATTAGTAACTATCTAGCAGGCCTTTCCAAGCTCCTTAGCTTGGCTCCCGTCTCTTCCTTCCGCTTCGCCACCTCCTGCGTCATCAGCTAGGGTAGAAGTAGGGCGTTAGACAACGCGCCCAGTAGGACTCCGAGTAGGGCTAACACATGGATTAGTGATAACAAACACATATGAAATCATATAAGGAACAAAAAAACTATAAGATGAATGTCATGCCATGGGTGTCTGTGTTATGAATCCCACCCATCATCTTTAGTATCCCGATGCCATATCCCCTTTGAAGGCACTGCCTCGTCAAAATATACACACTCCCAAATCATCCCCCTGGATGGCAAAACCTCATCCAGATATAACCAATCACAAATCATCCCCCTGGACGGCAAAACCTCGTCCAGATATAACCAATCACAAATCATCCCCCTTGATGGAAGAACCATCATCAAGGTATCATAATTTCATACAACATCCCTGATAAATCAAATATATTAAAATATCTCCATGTCTGTTTATCGGTCGCCCCGACGGAGTATGGACTCCGGTTTCATTTCATCCTTCCCCTGTCATATCCCTCCCATGCCATGCATGAGATGTAGATGTCATATGCCATGTAATGAATATAATAACAAACCATGACATTTAAAAAATCCCATCCATAAAACATATAACTTGATTATCAAAAATAGATCAAGAAAAGCCTCAATAACCACATCATAGCTTTAAAACCCATTTATAAACCAATCATATACTTACCAGAATAAATCAAATGAAAACCCCTACGTAATACATAATTCAAAACCAATCTTAACCAAACCATATAATTTCCAAAGTAATTCAAAGAAACCATCACTCCATCCATGGCTTACAAAAAGGTTAGAATCCTACCAAATACCGACTAGCGTTCTTTCTTTCGTTTCTGTCCGACAGTCCAGCTACCGACACGCGTACCGCTTGCGATGTCCACTACCTTATTTCACATTAATCAGTCCACATTTTAATTACATGAGTGTAAAATCAGCCTCCCAGGCTTTATTTTACCCTACATAATGCTATTACTTAGAATCCCTAAACCCATGATCATCTCCCATGGAGTTCTTCATTTTAGCCATTATTTACGGTTTTGCCACTACCTCTTCTCCATGGTTAATCACTCATTCATCCATGCATGATTAAGTCCATAGATGATTCATAGATTTGGATCCATCAATGACCCATCACCCATATCTTAAAATCAATAAAGTCAGCCACTTAATTTAACCTAAAGTCCATTACTTTAAACATGTACAAACACATTAACCTTAGGCCATAATGATCTACAATTGAGTCATTAAAATTCAGCCCTTTAAATTTAACCAAATCTCCATTGTCCTTGGTCTTTGGTTACACATTAAATTCATCATAAGTCCCTCCATTTGAATACTATTGTTGGACATGTAATAATTCGTTATTTGCTTTGGTTTGATTAGGATAATAACCTGTGGATGGTTGATCTATGTTATTTAATATTTAAGACTGTTACTTGCTATCTCGTCTTTCTATTCCGCAATTATCTAGATTATTCCGCATGTTGATGTTAGTTCCATGTGTGATTCACTATCATGGTCTATTCCATGTACACATGGGTGGCCAGTTAAGGTTCAGACTTGGGTAGTCTGCACTTAACTCGCGTCGTGACGCCGCCCGCTCTCTTCTGATGTTTATTTAAAAAAAAAAAAAAAAAAAATTAGACTCTGAAATTCTCGGAAAGGGCGGGGTGTTACAAGCCGAACCCTATGGTCCATGATTTCCATCTTTTAAACTATTGTTTTAGACCATGTTAACTTCAGCATTTTTGCCATTCAGATCCAGGTTTATAATCTTTTCTATAACAAGTATTTGATTCTTAAGTAAAACCCAAAAATCAGTCCATAAACCTCCATGGTTTCCATGTTTCATAACATGAAAAACCACCCATCTTTTACATGGGGTTCGGCCCTCCATGGTGGCCGAACCCAATGGTTATTTTTACCATTTTAAATCCTCCATTAATCAAGGTTAAAACCCTGGTGTAATCGGCCATAACCTTGGCCCAATACACACCCATTTTATTAATCCAAAAGTCCATGAAACTCTTACCAAAATCCAAGCTTTTCTTATGCCTTTGCTCCTTGCCTTCTTCCCTCTTGTTTCCTTCCTTCTTTCTTCCTTTGTCTCAGCTGATTAGAAGCATGAACCAATGGTGAAATCACCAAGATATAATTCGGCCAAGGAGGTGTTCTTGAGAGAGGGAGAGGGAGATGAATTCTAGGCTTTTGCAATGAGAAATTCGGCCAAACATGGGTGCTCATTGCTTTTGTATTTCAGCCCCCAAAACCCCTCCACTCCCTCATCAATTCTTGCCTAAACCGATGGGTCTTGGTGCTATTCAAGGTACCCCTTGGCACCTACCCAAGCAGCCATTCAGCTTTCCCTGCATCTCATCTCAATCCTATCATTTGCATTCAACATTTATCATGGAAATCACCAAAACAAGTCCCCAACGTGTGGGACTTGTTTTGGTGGCTATGACCCAGCCAACCTCTTCAAATTCCCACTCAACTCACTGATTTACAGCCCCTTTAATTTCCATTTTGACTCACTTGAACTCAAGGTCATTTAGATTTCCATCTCAACTCACCAAACTCACCATACTTAATGCATTTCATTTAATGCACATGAGTTAACTCACACTTGATTTAATTCCAACTCACTTGAGTCCCACTCAAACTGATTTAACTCATATTTTAGCTCCCTAGAGGGTCCACATGGTCAACCATAGTCAACTCGACCCGTTGGGTCCATTTTTAGCTCCTTGACCCGTTTTTGACTCCATGACCCAATTATGGTATTTTGGTCATTTGTAATTGATTTTTACATATGGGTCAGGCCTACCCATTTTTCCTCCACTTGATTTCCAATCAAATCAGCCTAACCCCTTTTAATTTAAATTCACAAAATGGTCAAATAATCCAGTAAGACCCGATGGGTCCTATTTGGGCCTTTTGACCCATTTAGCCATTTTTGACCCAATTGATGTAAATTACCCAACCAATCAAACTTAACATTCATAATGTGCTCTTATGATTTTAATTTGAGCAATGGGCCCCACTATTTCCTTACTTAACACCTCAAAATAATTAATTTAACAACTCAGGGGCATTTTCGTAATTTTCCACTTCATTGAGAAATTGGGGTGTTACAGGGTCAAAATGTCCAATTGGGACCCAATGGGTCGTGTTTGACTTGGTTGACCACCGAGTGAGTTGAGTTGATTGGAATTAAATTAAAATGGTGAGTTGCATGAGTTGAATGTGGACGGTTTACATTTCAAATTCAAATTCAAACAATGGTTATGCATTGGAGAGATGAAAGTGGTTTAAAATTCAAATTCAAAACAAATGGGGTGGGCGGTTGTACATTTGAAATTCAAGCAAATGGGGTGGACGGTTTTATATTTGAAATTCAAACAAATGAGATGGAGGAGTTATGTTTAATTCAAATTCAAAACAATGATACACGTTGGAGAGATGGGAAGTTTTGGTTACACGTTTCAAATTCAAAACAAAGATATACATTGGACAGATGGAGGAGTTATGGTTTAATTTTCAAATTCAAACAAATGGAGGAGTATTGGTTTATTTGAAATTTAAGGCACACGTTGGAGAGATAATGAAGATGGTTTATTTCAAAATTCAAATAAGAGCTACACGTTGGAGAGGTAGGGAGGTTTGGCTTATTTCAAAATCAAAACAAGGATGCACATGGAAAGATAATGGAGATACTTTTACATTTAAAAAAATTCAAATTTCAATGGCATACACGTTGGAGTCTTGAGAATTCTATCTCATGTAGAGATAGGGAAAATAATGAAGAGGAAACTCCCACATGGAGAGATAATGAAGTTGGTTTAAATCTCAATTTCAAACAAGGCTACACGTCGGAGAGATAAGGGGGAGTTTGGGGTTTTTTTTCAAATTCAAACAAGATTCAACTCTCCCTCTCCCTCTTGGCTATCTCTCCCTCACACCCTCTCTTGGCCGGCCAGCAACCTAAGAGAAAGAAGATCAAACAATTGGAGAATTTTATCTCATTTTCTCCCTCTCTTGGTCGTTCCTCTCAAGTCAAGGACTTGGAGTATTTTTCCATCTAGAGTTTTTTTCTCTCTCTCTCTCAAATCTATACCTTAGCCGAACCACCTCAAGGACTGCAGCAAGGATAGTCTCGGCTAAAGGACAAGGAAGAAGGGGAGGCTAAGGAAGTAAAGATCAAGAAGGAAGAAAGGAAGGAAGGACTAAGGAAGGAGTGAAAGAACCGGAGGAGTCGCGGTATTGGTAAGTGCACTATAAACCCTTGTTAAATAAATTGATTAAGGGAACATGATCCAGCCATTATATAGCCAAACCTATCAAAGGTTTAAATTATGGATAATGATATTTAAAAAGGGTAGAACATGGATCATAGGGTTCGGCCACTTTGGATGGCCGAACCCCATGAAAGGACTTGGTAATTTTTATGGTTTTTAGAGATAAAAACCATACCATGTTATGAAGATTTTAAAGGGTTTTAAATGGAGACAAGGTTAATGTTTGGGTCGGCTATTGCATGGCTGAAGTTGCTATGTATAAACCATGGATAATTATTGGAAGGTTTGAAACAAGAAAACCATAGGGTTCGGCTATGTGTATGGCCGAACCCCATGGACTATTTTTTTATGGGTTAATTGGTGTAAGACTATGGTTAGAAATTATTAATGGTTCTATGATGTTTTAAAGGGTTTAACATAGATGGGAAAATGATGGACTTGGATGTTTATTGTTTATCAAAAAGAATGGCAAAGAGGAGCACCAAAACCAAAGAGGTGAGGTTCGACCATGGTGTATGGCCGAACCCCACCAAGTGTTATGTATGGTGTTTTGTTTTAAAAGGTCTAAAAATATTCAAATGGATGGAATTATGAGAACCATTCATAGATGGATAAAGGTTTTAATGGATATAAGGAACTATAGGGTTCGGCCATGGGTATGGCCGAACCTCATAGTGTGGCAATGATGGAGGATTAAGGGCTAGATAATTAGATGAATGAATTGGTAATTAGTCTTATGTATGAAGGATTAAAGGACCAAATTTGAGATGGTGAGGTTCGGCCATGTTGTATGGCCGAACCCCACTAAGGTGGATTTGTTATGGACATTGGTTATTAAGCAAAATTAAACATTGGTTAGGTTAGTGGCAATATTGTAAATAAAGAATGAAATGATCAAAGGACTTGAAAGAGGGGTCAAAAAAAAAATAGTGAGGTTCGGCCATGTTGTATGGCCGAACCCCACCAAGGTGCATTTGATAGATTGAGGTTTTTAAATAAGCTAATTGGATGGTATTGATCCAAAACAAAGAAAGAGCAAATTCAAAGTGGGTGAGGTTCGGCCATGGGGTATGGCCGAACCCCACAAGGTGTTGTGTTTGGTTTTGGACTTATTTAGAAATCAAATGGTATATGTATTGACTAATTGACATGAAATAAGGTAACGGGACTTCTTGAACGGTGCGCAATGGCGAACAGTTGACGGTTTGAGAAGAAAGGATATTTTTAAGTGACTTTTGTGTAGGTTTCCTATCTCTTTGTAACCACATATTATACTTGATGTTTTTATGTTGATTTTGATGAGTTCTTTGTGTTAAAGTATTATGTTTCAAAGAGGTTTTGAATGCTATGATTCTATTACATATAGCATGTACTCATTGACATCTCATGCATGGCATGGGGTGATGGTTATGTAACCGGAGGCCACACTCCGTCGGGGCGTGCGAAAGACCACTGTGGGGTACCTTGATGATGAGAATCCTATAAGAGGAAACCGGAGGCCACACTCCGTCGAGGCGTCCGAAAGACCACTGTGGGGTACTTTTGTGATGGCTATGTATATTTGTGATGGGTGAGACTCATTACATTTGCATACATACATAGCATTGTTTTTGTAAAGTTTTGATGATCATGTATTATTAAGATATATGCATGTTTTTATATTAACCTTGTGGTAGCCCTAATCGGAACACCTACTGGGCGCGTTGTTCTAACGCCCTATTTCTATCCTTAGTGGATGACACAGGAAAAGGAAAGGTTGAGGATCGCGAATGTAACACACCGCCCTCTCCGAGAAATCAGAGTCTAATTTTTGTTTTTAAAATAATAATAGAATAACGTCGGAAGAGAGTGGGCAGCGTCACCACGCGAGCTAAGTCCTGATTATCCAAGTCCGACCCTTAACTGGCCACCCATTTTTGCATTGACTAAACCCATGATAAATAATCCACACAAGGAACTAAGTAAAACTTGCGGAATGGACATAACTGATTGCGGAATAAGTCAAATATGCGGAATTATAATCAATACTCAGACTACTCCATTATCAGATAGGAAAGTACAAGTCAAGTTTGCTTTAACATAATAACCTCATTAGACTGTTCTCAACTTAGCATTTTTCCACAATAACTTAATTCATATATCCAACATCAAGACTATAATTTAAACCATAGCAAAGATACTAGCTATTACATGTCCATAAAGATGTATTCAATATAACAGTAATATAGAAATCCCAATCATCATTCAAAACTTAAGCTTGGCTCCCCTCCAGGTCCACGACCTTCTCTTTCCCCTTCCTTGTTCCTGCATTATCTTCTATGGATAGAATTAGGGCGTTAGATCAACGTGCCCAGTAGGATTTGCAATTAAGGCTACCACAGGGTTAGTGTATAAAACATGCATATATCATAGTATATATGGTCATCAAAAAACAGATAAATCAATGCTATGTATGCAAATGTAATGAGCCCCTCCCCATCACACATATACATAGCCATCACTTGACGGGACTCTCACCGTCAAGGTAAATCACAATACACTTTCATTTGGGACTCACACGATAAGGTAATCCACAGTAATCCTCATTTCCTATGGAAAGACACTTCATCATTGAGTTGTTTCACAGTGTTCTTTCATTGGGACTCACATGATAAGGTAATCCACAGTAATCCTCATTTCTTGTGGAAAGACACTTCATCATTGAGTTGTTTCACAGTGTTCTTTCATTGGGACTCACACGATAAGGTAATCCACAGTAATCCTGATTTCCTGTGGAAAGACACTTCATCATTGAGTTGTTTCACATTGTACTTTCATTGGGACTCTCAAGTCAAGGTAACCCATAATCATCACCCCATGCCATGCATGAGATGTCAATGCATTGTATATCATTTGTAAATACATAACTCATCATTCAAAAACCACATTTGAAACACAATATCAAATACAACATATCTCATAAAAACATGATAAAACCAAAATCATATTTGTGGTTACAAGTAGGTAGGAAATCTACCGAAGATTAGCTTCGGTGTTTGTTCTTTCTTAATGCGTCACTTGCTCACGACTTGCACGTTGTTCAACTTCCGTTACCTTGTGATGTAACAGTAAGTAAATCATACTATCATTTAATTATTCATTCACGTCTAAGACCCAAAACATCTTATGAGGTTCGGCCATACCCATGGCCGAACATCACCAACTTAGGATTTAACCTCCTTTTTCATTTGATCAATTCTTAAATACTTAACCCTTTAAACATGTCTTGGTAGGGTTCGGCCATACACCATGGTCGAACCATACCACCTTGGTTTTAACCCTTCTTTCATGTCCTTTTAAACTTTTTCTACCCAAATTTACATTATTACTCGTATTTACAGCTTTGCCACTATGCTAAGCCATATCAAAAACCATTGTCCACAACAACCAATGATTGATCTTGCTGATCACCATTATCCAAAATCAATCCATCTTAGTGGGGTTCGGCCATACCACATGGCCGAACCTCACCATCACACTTTTGATCCATTTTATTCTTCATTCATGATACTTGGCGGGGTTCGGCCATACCCATGGCCGAACCTCACCCCTTTGATTTTGGTGCCCCATTTTGCCTTTCTTTTTGATGAACATTAACATCCAAATCCATCACTCTTTCAGTTATATTAAACCCTTTTAAACATCATGGAATCAATAACAAATACTACCCATAAACTTAGTCTATTTAACCCATGTAATGGTCCATGGGGTTCGGCCATACACATGGCCGAACCCAATGGTTCCCTTGGCTCAATTGTTCCAATATTTGTATATCAATTGGACTCTACCCTTTAACCATGTTAACCACATGGTTCAGCCATCCAATGGCCAACCCAAAACAGCAAACTTATATTCATTTAATTCCCATAAAAACACCATAATCTTGTATGGTTTTTGTCTCTCAAAACCTCAAAAACATCATACCATAATCATATGATTTCATGGGGTTCGGCCATGCTCATTGGCCGAACCCTATGGCCTTTGGTTTGAACCTCTTAGACATTCATCTTATATCTAATTTAAACTTCCAAAACAGTACCTCAATTGCATGGTTTTAACTTACAAAAGAAACCATCAAAATTCCAACATCATTTCATGGGTTCGGCCATCCAAGGTGGCCGAACCCAATGATCCATTTTATCAATTTATACCCATGGCTTAGACCCATGATACCTTCATCCCTTCATGACATTCAAGTCCATGTTTTAAACCTTTTTAAAACATGCATTTTAAGTCTAATAAAAACATCTAAAACAGTCCCACACTTGCATGGTTTCAAGTTACAAAGACCATCAAAACAAACCAATTATTTCCATGGGGTTCGGCCCTCCAAGGTGGCCGAACCCAATGATCCCTTTTAGAATATTTAAACCACCATTACCCAAGGTTTAAATCTTGATGCATTCGGCCATACCCATGGCCCAAAACATGTTCCATTTGTCCCATCTTATTAAACAAAAATCCATGGAAATGCTTACCAATTCCAAGCTTCTCTTCTTGTCTTTGCTCTTTGCCTTCTTCCCTCTTGTTTCCTTCCTTCTTCCTTAGCTTCTAGCCGAATTGACCTTGTTGGAATCCCTTGGAGTGATTCAACCAAATAAGGTTTGATTGAGAGAAAAACAGAATTTCAGCCTTGATGTGAACGATCACCACTTTGAGGCTCAACTTCTTTGTTCTAAGTCCACTAACCTTGGTGGTGTGATCAGCCAAATGAGTGATTTGTGGGAGAGAACCAGCAGCCACGGTTTTGTCTCTTGGAAGGTGAAAGAATGATCAAAGGAGAGAGAGAGATAAGATGGATGTGCTTAAGTGCTGGGAGTTAACCAAAGGTGGTGACCCTTGATGGCACCCCCTTGGTAACTCCCCTCCCCATCATGTTTTCATTTATTCCCTTTGGTAATCAGCCCAACCTTCCCATTAATCCTCATTAATCATTGATAAAAACGAGGAGATGCTGGGTGCCATCCAAGGCACCCCTTGATACCAACCATTGCAACCATTCACTTTAGCCCATGCATCTCATGAGATGAGATGCATGACGCCATTGCTTGGTGTCCCTTGGCTTTGGCCAAGGCACCAATTCATCCAACGGTTAGGATTTGTTTAATTAGGAGTTGTGTGAGATTAGAACACCTTTCCACTTCCTCTTGACTCACTTGACTCATGATCTTTTTATTCCAACTCAACTCATCCAACTCAACACACTTAATGCACCATATTTGAGTCAACTCTTTTCTTAATTAAAACTCAATCCAAATCAGTCCAACTTGAGCTGTACTAACTCATACTTGATCTCAATTGAGAGCCCACACGGTCAGCTGTGGTCAACCTGGTCAACCCGACCCATTGGGTCCCCAATTAGCTCCTTGACCCGTTTTGACAACATGACCCATTTATGGGCTGTTTTAGCCATTTGCATTTGGTTTTCACATGTGCATCAAGCCTACCCATTTATGCTCCACTTAATTTCCAATCAATTCAGCTTATCCCCATTAAATTTGGGTTCACCCAATGATCTAATAAATCCCTTATGACCCATTGGGTCCAATTGGGCCCTTTGACCCATTTAGCCATTTTCGACCCAATTGATGTACATTACCCATCCAATCAAATTTGACATTTATAATGTGCTCATATGATCTTAATTTGAGCAATGGGCCCCACCATTTCCTTATTTAACATCACAAACATCTAATTTAACAAACCAGGGGCATTTTTGTAATTATCCATTTCATTGAAAAATTGGGGTGTTACAGCGAAGGAAACCAAGCATAGGAGCTTGGGCATTTGAATGGATTTATTTATGGACATTTTGTTTAAGTTTACATGGACATATAATTTTGAGTAGTTAGATGTTGGCATGTAATAACTTAGTTAATATTTGCTATGGTTTGGATTGGATTGAATGAATGTTTAGTTTAAGGTAATTTGGAATTATGACTTGGACTTTGCTATCTAAAAATGGAGTAGTCCTAGGTTCTATTATAATCCGCAATTAGATTAAGTAATATTCCACAAAGATTATACTTTGCTATGTGAGAACCATTCTCATGGATTTAGTCCATGAGCACATAGGTTTGGCCAGTTAAGGGTCGGACTTTAGATGTCCGGACTTAACTCGCGTCGTGACATCCCGATCTTTATCTCACTCTTTATTTTTTTAAAAAAAAATAGACTCTGCTTTCGAGTGAAAAAAGGGCGGGGTGTTACAATTTGCTATGGTTTGGATTTTAAATTTTGGACATTTTAACTTAAGATGATTATTATTAAGTGATGGACTTCCTTGCTATTTAAAAATGGATAGGATAGTAACTCTATTATAATTCTGCACTATGTTTAATTCCGCATGATTAGCCTTATTGCGTGTGAACCGTTTTAGTGGACTTAGTCCATGCACAATATGGTTGGCCAGTTAAGGGCCGGGCTTTGGAAGCTAGGACTTAGCTCGCGTCGTGACGTCCCTCTCTCTTTCACTTTTTTTATTTCAAAAAAAAAAAAGACTCTGATTTTCGGCGAGTGGCAAAGGGCGGGGCGTTATAGTTGGTATTAGAGCGAAACCGGAAGGATTAATCTTTCGAAGTAAGATTAAGACGGTATCATGTCTCACTGACAAGATAAGAATCCCAACTGACCGACTCTTCGGAGTCCGCTGCACAGGGGTCAAATTAATTTACTTTGTTAGACTCAGACTGAAGCATTCAATCTGAGAGCAACACTTAACGAAAGTGGAATGATTGCAAGGGAACGACAGTCACTATAAATTGGATTTATCAAACATAGCAAAAAATAAGACATATTTCCCCCGAAAAAGAGAAACATCAATAATTTTTCCCCAAACTGAGAAACAACACTTGTTACATAGGAAAATATCCCCGAAAATGAGAAGCATCAGAATTTCTCCCTGAATTGAGAAGCAACACTTGATACTTAGGAAAACTTCCCCAAAAAACAAAGGAATATAAGGGTGCTTATTTGGCAATTTCCCAAAATGCGTAAACACGAAACTTTACGAAGAAGCTAAGTCAACAATGTTTCAATGACTTAGGAAAATGCCTCTGAGAAGAAGAACTCGACAAAACCCGTAAGTGGATGAAGAGGTACAGCACCACATCAGGAGGAGGAGCAGAATAGCGTGAACATTCCTATGGTACCTCCCGAGTTGCAGAATTTGGTACAAGTTGTGATCACTTCCGTTCTACAGCAACATACGAACGGCAACGGAAATGCGACCACCAACGAGACAAATGATCGGAGGATGGTTAGAGACTTCCAACAGCAGCGTCCCCTTACTTCAAAGGGAAAAAGGAACCTATTGGAGTGGAGAACTGGCTAAGGAACATTACCCAGATCTTGACATTACTGAAGATCTCCGGTAATGAAGATAGAATATTGTTGGCTACTTCACAGTTGATTGATGATGCCAGCAAATGGTGGGAAGTGATTAAGCGACAGCGGGCACTGATTCCGGAAGGGGAAAGGACTGCGATGACATGGGAGCAGTTCTCAGCTATGTTCCTGGATCACTACTTTCCAAAGGAGGAGAAGGAGCGCCACACACAGGCGTTCATATCTTTGGAGCAAGGCACCATGACTGTGGCGGAGTATCATCAGGAGTTCCTCCATCTATCATGTTATGCCTTATAGATGGTGGATATGGAGTACAGAAGGGCTCGCAATTTGAGTTGGGCCTTTGATCAAGCATCATGGCCAAAGCGACTATCTTCAAGTCACCTACACTGGTGGAGGTGGTCAGTAGAGCCACTACAGCGGAGCAAGAGATGACAGAGACAGTACGGTTTGTGTACAACCACCGAGGCTAGAGCGGGGAAAGTGTCTTTCGTCCCAACAAGAGGTTCCGACCTAACTTTTGGAGACCCTCACCTTCCACTGGGTCGACTAGGGACTTTCGTTCCAATCAGCCCTCCCCATCAATATCAGTCTCTCATGTCCCCCGAGGTGTGAGTACCTATTTCCAGTGTAGCCAGCAAGGCCATTTCAAGAGGGAATGTCCACAAAATAGCAGACCCTCTCACTCTAGGGGTTCATTTCGCCCTCCAGCCAGATCAGCTCATTCACAAGGATCTAGGGCGTACAACCAGACGGGACGGGCACCTAACCCGACAGGATCTGGATGCCTGTATACCTTAGCTCCTCATCCAGAGACGGTGGATCACTCTGTGATTCAAGGTATGGTAGTAATCGGTAGTTCCTATGCTTTCGCATTATTTAATTCTGGAGCATCCCACTCATTTGTATCTGCTGCATTTATATCTGCTACTGGCACCTTAGTATAAAATATTTCCACATCACTTACTATTGTATCCCCCATCGGAGACACATCATTGGGACTTATATGCACAGCGGTAAACACTAAACTCGCGGGATTCAGATTTGAGTTCAATTATCTGGTACTCGAGATGACTGAGTACGACATCATTTTTGGCATGGATTGGTTGGCTAACTTCCAGGCTAGCATTGACTGCCATCTCCACAGGGTGATATTTTGGTCACCTAGGGAAAGCGATATGTGGTACATGCCGACAAATAGAGCATCCCTATGACCAGAAGACTGCATGAAGAATTGAACCACCTTGTTTTGAACAGCATCAGACTAGACAAGGCACCGGTGACTGAATTACCTGCGGTAGTGAAAGACTATGCAGAGGTATTCCCGACAGAACTCCCTCGCTTGCCACCCAAGAGGGAGATTGATTTTGAGGTCAAACTGTAATCTGGCACTACTCTAGTGTCATTGCCACATTACCGGATGGCACCAACTAAGATGTCCAAGTTAAAGAAGCAAATTGATGAACTGCTTAGACTAGGGTGCATCCGGAACAACACATCATCTTGGGGAGCACCAGTATTATTTGTGAAGAAGAAGGACGGTACACTTCGGATGTGTGTAGATTACAGAAAATTGAACCAGCTGACAGTTAGAAACAAGTACCCTCTACCCAAGATTGATGATCTATTCGATCAACTTAGGGGTTCCAGTCACTTCTCCAAAATTGATCTGATGTCAGGCTACCATCAAATCCGGGTTAGGGACGAAGACATAGAGAAGACAACTTTCAGGATGTGGTATAGATTATATGAGTATGTGGTCATGCCGTTTGGACTTACCAATGCACCAGCTGTGTTCATGGATCTGATGAACAAGATCTTCCGTCCTTTCTTGGACAAGTTTGTAATTTTTTTATTGATGACATCCTGATTTATTCCAAAAGTTAGGAGGAGCATGCTGAATATTTGCGGATAGTCCTTGACACCCTGAAGAAGAATCAGCTGTATGCCAAAGCAAACAAGTGTGAATTCTGGCTATCTGAGGTTAACTTCTTGGGGCATGTTATATCAGCAGAAGGTATAGCCGTGGACCAGGCTAAGGTGGCGGCAATTAAAGAATGGAAAGCACCAAAGAATGTGACCTGAAATCCGCAGCTTTTTAGGATTGGCAGGTTACTATAGGAAGTTTATCATGGACTTATCCAAGATTGCATCTCCACTCACCCGACTCACTCAGAAAGAAGTCAAATTTGAATTGTTTGATGTATGCAACTGGAGATTCGAGGAACTGAAGTAGAGGCCTACGACTACTCCTATTCTGATTTTGCCGGAAAGAGGCAAGAGCTATGAAGTATATTGTGATGCTTCAGGAGAGGGACTTGGGTGTTCTCTCACTCAAAGTCAACATGTGGTGGCTTATGGCTCAAGACAGTTTAAGATTCATGAACGCCATTATCCCACGAATGATCTGGAATTAGCCGCAGTGGCCTTCGCTCTCAAAAGCTGGAGAGACTATCTTTATGGCTAGAAGTTTGAGGTATTTTCATATCACAAAAGCCTGAAATATTTGTTTGATCAAAAGGAACTCAACATGAGGCAGCTCAGATGGATGGAATATCTGTAAGATTATGAGTTTGCGCTTCGATATCATCCTGGCAAGACGAACAAAGTGGCGGATACCCTCAACCGTATGTCACATGCAATAGTGGCCAGTTTGATCAGGAAGGAATGGGAGATGCTGAATACCATTCGAGAATTCAACTTGTATATCAAGAACCATGGGAGTATGTATAATCTGATCATACGGTCCAACATGGTCTCCAAGATTGAACAGGAACAACGGACAAATCTGGAAGTGGAAGAGATATGGGCAATAATGTCTACTGGTGAGATTATACCAGAATGGGAGTTACGACCTGGACAGGGTCTTGTATTCTGAGGTAGGACATATGTGGCTAAGAGTTGCAGAAGAGAGTTATTGATCGAGGCACACCAAACCAAACTCTCTATTCATCCGGGCAGCACCAAGATGTATCATGATATGAAGAGACACTATTGGTGGCATGGACTCAAAAAGGATGTGGCAGAGTTTGTTGCTCACTGCCTAACTTTTCAGTAGGTTAAGAGTGAACATCAGAAGCCACCAGGGTTACTCAAACCCTTACCAGTGCCGGAATGGAAATGGGAACATATCTCCATGGTCTTTGTGACAGGGTTGCCAAGGTCATCAAAGGGCAACGAGCAATATGGGTCGTGGTAGATCGATTGACCAAGTTTCACCCTTTCTTCCTATCAAGATGACAGATTCATCTGAGACTTTGGGTTGACGATACATCAAGGATATCATCAGACTACATGGTATTTCCCGGACTATTGTGTCCGACAGAGATGGCCGATTCACCAGCAAGGTGTGGCAGAGCATGCAGTCGGCTATGGGGACTGTAACACCCCGCCCTTTTCACTCTAAAATCAGAGTTTATTTTCTTTTTTAAAATAATAATAAACAAGTGATCGGGGCTGGACATCACGACGCGAGTTAAGTTTGGACTTCTAAAGTCCGACCCTTAACTGGTCAAGCCCATGTGCGTATGAACTAAGTCCATAAGAACCGATCCACACATGGTGCAAATAAGACTTGCGGAATAAACTTAATCTTAATCTAACTGCGGGTTATAATAGATCCTAAGACTACTCCATTTTATATCTTTAGATAGCAAAGTACATAATCATATTCTCCAAAAATTACCAAAATAACCTTAAGGTAAGCATTCATTCTAGACCATCCAAATCCTATCAAACCATATCAAATAGTTAACTACATTATTACATGCCAACATCATCTAACTATCAAATTACATTGTCCAGATAAACTTAAGTTAAAAGTCCATAAATCAAAGTCCATTCAAAGCCCAAGCTCCTATGCTTGGTTTCCTTCAAAATCCTCGTTCTTCCCCTTTCCTGCGCCATCCACTAAGGATAGAGATAGGGCGTTAGATCAACGCGCCCAGTAGGTGTTTCCGATTAGGGCTACCACAAGGTTAGTATAAAAACATGCAAATAATATGATAATACATGTTCATCAAAATCTCATAAAACAATGCCATGTATGTTATGCACATGTAATGAGTCCCACCCATCACAAATATACATAGCCTCCCCTTGACAGGATTCTCATCGTCAAGGTACCCACAGTGGTCTTTCGGACGCCCCGACGGAGTGTGGCCTCCGGTTTCCTTTTAATGAGATTCTTATCATCAAGGTACCCCACAGTGGTCTTTCGGACACCCCGACGGAGTGTGGCCTCCGGTTTCCATAATCATCACCCCATGCCATGCATGAGATGTTCATGAATACATGCCATGTGTAAATACATCTTAACATACAAAACCACTTTGAAACATTATAACTTAGCACATATTTCATCAAAATTATGATAAAACATCAAATGTAAGTGTGGTTACAAAAAGGTAGGAAACCTACATAAAGTTCACTTAAACAGTCCACTCTTCTTAGACCGTCACCCTTTTACGACTTGTGCACCGTTCAAGTCCCTATATAACAGCAAGTCAATCACATATCCTTTTGATTTCTAATTAAATATAAGACCCAAAAACCAACTTGTGGGGTTCGCCATACCGATGGCTGAACCTCACCCACTTTGGATTTGATCTTCCTTTTCATTTGATCAATACTATCTATATAACTTATATAAACACCTTATATTAAATAATATACCTTGGTAGGGTTCGGCCATACCACTTTGGTTTGACCCCTCTTTCAAGTCCTTTAATCCTTCATTCCATTATAACTTGTATTTACGTTTTTTCCACTAACTAACCCTTGTTTAATTTTTGCTTAATAATCAAGGTCCACCACAAATCCACCTTAGTGGGGTTCGGCCATACAACATGGCTGAACCTTACCACTTAATTTTTGATCCCTTAAATCTTTCATCCATACATCTCCATTTTGATTTTTCCCAATTACATTATATGTTAACCATAAAGTCCACCAAATGATCAATAGTGGGGTTCGGCCATACTACATGGCCGAACCTCACCATACTGATTTTTGTCCCTCTTTCCATCATCTATGGTGGCTAATTATTTACCTATACTAAGTCTATAGATAAACATATGTGATTCTTAAATAAAAAACATATAATCATCCATAATTCCAACCATGTTCTTACTCCAATTAACCCATAAAAACAGTCCATGGGGTTCGGCCATACACATGGCCGAACCCTATGGTTCTCTGGACTCATTTATTCCATCATTTATATATAGTTTAGGCTCAACACTTTAGCCATGATAACCATATGGTTCAGCCATCCAATGGCCAACCCAAAATCTTAAACTTATCTCCATTCAAAACCCTTTAAAACCTTCATTACATAGTATGTTTTTATCCCTGAAAAACCATAAAAATTACCACATCCTTTCATGGGGTTCGGCCATCCAAAGTGGCTGAACCCTATGATCCAATGTCTACCCTTTTTAAACAGCATAACCCATGATCTAAACCATTGATAGATTTGGCCATACAATGGCTGGATCATATTCCCTTAACCAACTTATTTAACAAGGGTTCCTAGTGCACTTACCAATACCGCGACTCCTTCGGTTCTTTGACTACTTCTTGATCCTTCACTTCCTTAGCCTCTCCTTCTTCCTTTAGCTGAGACTGATCTTGCTTGGAGACTCCTTGAAGTTGTTCAGCCAAGATATTGGTTTGAGAGAGAAAGATAGAACTTTGGCCTTGGATGAGTGATACCCTTGATGCCAAACTCCTTTGCTGAATTTTGTCTTGGTGAAAGGAATTGATGAAGGACTGATTGGAGATAGGCAATCAGCTAATGCTTTTGGTCTTGAGAGGTGAAAACGTCCAAGAGAGGGAGAGAGAGAGAGAGAGAGAGAGAGAGTGTGAAAATGAAACCCTTTTTGGCTAATGAACTTCAGCCTAAGGTTGGCACCACATGTAACTCCCCTCCCATTCATTTCCATTACTTATTTCATTTGGGGGTTTCATCCTTGAGATGAAACTCTCCAACGGTTTCTTGGCTCTTGGCTGCCCTAGATGTAACCCTTCTCTATCACTTCTCCAAATGTGAACCCACTTTTAACTCCCATTTGTTTAATACCTTCCTTGGGGTTTCATCCTTGAGATGAAACTCCCAAGGTGCCCAATGGCTCCTTAAGGTTATCTTTGGTATCTTTTCCTCCCATCATCCATCTTTCATTAACATTGCATGTGAGAGTTTCATATTGAAATGAAACTCCCATAGGCTCCAATGGCTAGCTTTTGGTCAACCTTGTGTAACCTCCACAAGTCTATTCATCTTCCATTATTTTACCCATGTGGGAGTTTCATCCAAGAAATGAAACTCCTACATGCCAACGGTTTGGTCTTGATCTATGAAACTCCTCCTTTGATTCTCCATTTGAAGTTTCATGCATGAAATAATACTCCCATGCAATTCCAACATGTAATAGGTTAGAATTTAAAATACAACTCCTCACATTTATAACTCCCAAAACCGCCACCCCATTCATTTCTTATGTAGGAGTTACATGCATGGAATTGCCTCTCCATGCAGCCAACGTTTTTTCCTTGTTTTAAATATGAAATCAAGACACTCCACTCTCTTTCACACACTTCACTCGCTTACAATTAATTTAACTCTCTCAACTCAGCCCATTTAACTCATCAATTTAATGCAACTCAACTCATAAATTCAACTCAACTAAACTCCACCATTTACTTCAATTCAATCTTCAATTTGAGTTATCTTAAACACTTGTTAACATTCCATTCAATTCAGCCTAACCCAATTAAACTTGAGCTCACCCAACGATCAAACATGTCAACCACTACCCATTGGGTCCCATTTGGGTCCTTTGACCCAATCAACCACTTTGACCCAGATAAATGTACATTACCCAATTAATTTAATTTAATACCATAACACTTACATTGGTTCTTATTTGAACAATGGGTCCCACCAATTTACTCATCTACGGTCATATCCTTTTAATTCATAATTTCAATGGCAATTTCGTAAATATTGATATATTGCAAAATCGGGGATATTACAGGGACAGACCTATTAATTAGCACAGCGTTCCATCCACAGACTGATGCACAATCAGAGAGGACAATACAGACATTGGAGGATATGCTGAGAGCATGTATGTTAGACTTCAAAGGTGGATGGGAGGATCACTTACCGCTAGTGGAGTTCTCTTACAAGGACAGTTACCAGGCAAGCCTCCAGATGGCTCCATTCGAGGCCTTGTATGGTAGACCATGTAGATCACCAGTGTGTTGGACAGAGGCCTGTGAACTTGTAATTATTGGACCCGAGCTAGTTACAGAGACTACGGAGTAGATTAAGTTGATACGACAACATTTACTTACGGCATAGTGTCGTCAGAAGAGCTACGCTGACAAGAGAAGGAGGTTCCTTGAGTTTGAGGTGGGAGACTTAGTGTTCTTGAAAGTCTCACCACGAAAGGGACACATGCGATTTGGGAAGAAAGGGAAACTGCCGCCTAGATTTGTGGGGCCGTTTGCAATCCTAAAAAGGGTGGGGGAGGTGGTTTATCAATTGGCACTTCCTCCACAGTTGTCATCTTTGCACGACGTGTTCCATGTTTCCATGTTGAGGAAATACAACCCTGATCCTTCACACGTGTTGAACGTGCAAGATATTGATGTGCAAAGCGACGTGACTTATGTAGAGAAGCCGATCAGAGTGATTGTGTAAGAACAAAGAGTGCTACGAAACCGAGCCATTCAGTTCGTCAAGATGGTATGGGATCGACATGGTAATGAGGAAGCCACCTGGGAACTTGAATCAGAAATGAGAGCAGCTCATCCTGAGCTTTTTGTATAAGTTGTTTGAAACCCTACTTTGCTCGATTTTCGGGTTGAAAATTTCAAAAGAGGGTAATATTGAAATAACCCGGATTTTCAATGCAATAATCATATTGGCTATTATCTATTTTAATTGTTAAAAATTAATATTTATAGATGAAATGGATGCTAGATGGATAAGAATTGGGGCAATGGCCCAAGTATGGTCCAATGGATCATGGATAGGTAAATGTGGTCAATTGGGTCAATGCCCAATTGGGACCCAATGGGTCAAGATGAATTGATGATTAGGGTAAATGGGTAAAGAATGGATTTAATCGGGTCATGCACCCAATTAAGACCTAAGGCATGGGATCCACCTCATCAAGTGAGGTGGCAAGTGTAGGAGTTGACATCAAAGTGGCATAGCCAAGTGGGACCCAAGTCCACCTCATCAAGTGAAGTGGCGTGTGGACTAAGGCACATGTGGGGCCCGCCACCATGGTTGACGTGGACAACCATGGGTGAGTTCATGGGTGAGTTCATGGGTGAATTCAAGAGGATCAAGTGAAGTGAGTTGAGTTAAATTATTTAATTAAAATCACCTAAGTTAGATGGAAATGAATTCAAATGCTTCAGTTAGGAGAATGTTCATTTAAGTGAGTTGGATGGGTGGTGAGTCACATGGAAGATGAAAGGATTCAAAATGAGTCAAAGGGGAGGTGGAGGGGTTCCATCTCATGGAAACCCTAGACCACAAAATCATTGGGCAGTGGGAGAGTGCCATGTGTAAGGCATGTCCTCTTGGTTGGCTGAACCCTCTCTTAGGGTTTTCACCTCAAACCCTCTCTCTCAAGCAACACACTTTGGCCAAAGATGAAGGAGGAAGAAGAAAGGACTAAGGAAGGAGAAGAACGAAGGAACAAGACGGAACGAAAGAAAACGAAGGAGTCGCTGAATCGGTATGTATGGTTTAACAAGGTTTATTAATTAGAAGGAAAACAAGGGAACCATGGTTTCGGCTACGGAATGGCTGAAGCCATGGGGTTCCATATAGATTGAAAATGGTTGGCCAAATGATTATAGGCCATGGATTTAAAATCCATCCTAGAAACATCAATGTGATGGTTAAGTATTTGGAGTGACAAAACCCTAATCTTGTTAATGGGTAAGTTAGGTCATGCAAATAAAAATGGTGATGAGAAGACTATGATAATGCATAATTGAATATGAGGAATGGAGAATGATCAAAGATCATGGTTCAGCCCTTACATGGCTGAACCCTAATCTTGGATCATGGAGGATAAAAAAGGATTGGATGAGGTTCATGGCCGAACCCTAATCTTTATGTATATGGATCATGGAGGATAAAAAAGGATTGGATGAGGTTCGTCCATGATGTATGGCCAAACCCCATCAAATGGTCTAAACATGTTGCGTATGATTTTAAGAGAAGGCCATCCTCAAAATGATATGAAAATGGAAAATAATGGACCATGGGTCCAGGTATTGATGTATGGTCGAACCCCATGGAGGAAGTTTTTATGAACCTAGGTATATTTGTGATTAACTATGGATTTCCTAGTTAAGGAAGAAAAAGGAAAAAGAATGATGTTTAAAATGGAGAAGGATGGAAAACAATGGACCATGGGTTCAGCCATGATGTATGGTCGAACCCCATGGAAGAAATATTGATGGATTTAAAATGGGTTTTTAAAATGATGGACCATGGGTTCGGCCATGTTGTATGGCCGAACCCCATGGAGGGATTTATTATGGATCTATGCTTATGTTAATGAACTATCGGGTTGGGATTTAAGAATGTGAAAAAGGTTAAGTGATTAACTATGAAATTGAATGGTGGCTAAGATGGGAAATGATAAAAATAAGGAACCATTGGTTCGGCCATGTTGTATGGCAAACCCCATGAAGGACTTTTCATGGACCTAGGTTGTTTATCATAGTAAATGATTAACTTATGTGATTGATTTAATAAATCAGAGGTGGAATAATGTTGGACCCGCATCGGTTAAGATGAAACGAGGACCAAAGGAAAGGAGGGTCCAAAACCAAGTGAGTGAGGTTCGGCTATGTTGTATGGCCGAACCCCACTAATGCATTTTGTGGACTTAAAGCATTTTCAGCCTTAAGGCATGGTCAAAACTCCTTGGGGGTCTTAACCAGGCTAAGGACTATAATCGTAAATGAACATGGAATGATGGAAACCAAATGGGTCATCAATTTAATTTATTTATGTGTAATAAGGTAACGGGATTTCACAAACGGGTGTACGATCGGTTTAACGCGATCGTTGATCGGTTTTTGGAAAAAAATGCAAGAACACGATATTTGGACATTGGTAGGATTCCTACCTTATTGAAAAACCATGGAATATGTATATGTGATGTCTTTAGTTCTATGTGCAATGCATTATTTTGGTATCAAATGATATGTTTTAATGATGGGATTTTCATGCTATATATGTAATATGACTATCATGTTTGCACTCATATCTCATGTATGGCATGGGAGGGACCAATGAGGTAAGTCCACGCTCCATTCAGATATCCGATAAACACACGTGGGGAGGGATCTGCACCGATTCCAGGTTATGTTGTTTGTAATAAAAAGAGGAGTCCACGCTCCGTTCGGTGGGACCGATAAGGCATACGTGGGGAGTCATGACAATACCTTGATGTGGATTATCCATCAAGAGGAATACTATGTGAATGTGACATGGTTGATGGGTGGGATTCATGGCATATGACACCCATGGCATGGCATTGACTTGCATGGTTTTGATATTATATATATCTATGTGATTTTTATATTAACCCCATGTGTTTGACTCTACTCGGAGTACCTACTGGGTGCGTTGTCTAACACTCCATTTCTACCTTAGATGATGACACATGGAATGGACGAAGCGAAGGACGCGATCAGAGCCAAGCTTAGGAGCTTGGATAATCTAGTTTCATTTTATTGAAGTTTTTATTATGGACAATGTAATTTGAGTAATTAGTATTGGGACTATAATAACTTAGACTATTTGCTATGGTTTGGATTTTAAATTTTGGACATTTTAACTTAAGATGATTATTATTAAATAATGGACTTCCTTGCTATTTAAAATTGGATTGGATAGTAACTCTATTATAATTTCGTACTATGTTTAACTCCGCATGATTAACTTTATTACGTGTGAACTGTTTTAGTGGACTTAGTCCACGCACACGTATGGTTGGCCAGTTAAGGGCCGGGCTTTGGAAACTCGGACTTAGTTTGCGTCGTGACGTCCCTTCTCTCTCACTCTTTTTATTTCAACAAACAAAAATAGAGTCTGATTTTCGGCGAGTGAAAAAGGGCGGGGCGTTACACGACCTCTCAGTACCATAATTGTCGACCCATCGGCGACAATGACATATCGACCAAGAAAGAATATTACCGTTGAGAGTGCACTAACTGCACAATGGTTGGAATTGTAAAGGTAACATTTCTAGTCACCGACCCCTTGGTGTGACTGACCTGTCGGTATATTACCGTTACTTCAACTGGTTGCCTTAGCTATATAAACCAATCTTTATGCAAGCAGTTCGTATCCTTCTAAAGGATCAGTTGGACCCTCATCTTCAACAGTGAGCTTAAACAAGGGCCAACAGAAGGATCACTCTCTCTCTCTTGTGCTTACACTAGGAGAATCAAATACATCCAATCAAATGGATTGAGTTGTGAGAGAGAGAGGAAGGATGAGAAACTCATAAACAGCCAATATGAGGATTGAGTTTGAACGTTAGGAGGAGAGAACCATAAACTAGGAAACCTTTGGCAGAACCAGTTTCCTTGACACCCTGGACTCTGATTGCTAAACGACGGCTACGGGGCGGAGCGTCAATATATATTGGTGGGATCTCGAAAAAGCACACATCAGAAGAGAGAGCTTCAAAGGTAAGTGCTTCTTGGTTTTAAATTTCTTTAAAATCTTTGTTCCGAAGTGGATTAAAGGGAGGTGCCTCAGAACCACTATAAAAAATTCTGGAGCGTTGTCTCTGGCACAGAGGTAGGTGGAACTCCCGGCCAATTGGATAGGTGGAATTCCTATTCTACAGTAGTGGGTGAAATTCCCAACTGATTGAGTGACGTGGAATTCCTACTCTAATTGTGAGAGTGTAAGTCCCCACTTAGTGGATTTTGGGGATAGCTCAAGGTTGAGTGAGTCCTAACAATGGATGTAGGTTGCCTAACCGAACTACTTTAAATTGGTCTTATGGGGTTTGATCTTTGTGTTTTTGTATTTAGTATTTATGTACTCTTCTTAGCACACATTGCTTTACATATTGATTATTTTACTCTATACTTCGTTCCCTAACATCGATAATCAAGTTCTATGTAAAGAAGTCAAAATCTTAGTGTGAATGTTCTAAGAAGTAGACAAACTATTCATCACACTAAACAAATCTCTTGAATAATTATTCCGCTGCACTTAAAACAATCAAGAAATTTGTAAACACCATTAAAAATGGATTGACCTATGCACACCCCCCCCCCCCCCCCCCCCCTCTAGGGTCAATCACGATGCTCTAGCACATTAAAAATGGGAACTTTCAATGATCTTCAAGAATCCTATGCAGCCTTGCACCAAGAAAGTATGAGTTTGGCCATGAAACTTCATAAAATGAAATCTGAGAATTTTAAATTTTCTACCATTCTTGAAACTGAGCAAACTGAAATGGAGTCTCTCTCCAAATGTTTGAAAATTTTAAAAGAAGAAATCATTAAATTAAGAGAGATTGAATCTTCTCTTCAAGGTAAACTCAAAATTTTTGTGAATGAGATCAAAAAGTTGAATGATGTTAAGAGAGACCTTGAAAAAGAAAATCTGAGGTTAAAATCAGATTTGAAAAACCACATAGCTCACAAAGATCAGTTTCAAGAGAAGTTTACCCAAGGTGAACAAAAATTGGAAAAATTACTTAGTAAGGGTAAATCTCATTGTGACAAAACTGGCCTTGGATTTAGCAAGTCTTGTAAAGGACCTATAAATCAAACCAGATTTGTGAAAGGAAAAAATTCTCGATTATCAAATGTTCAATGTTATTTTTGCAATAAGTTTGGCCACTTCAGATTTGAATGCAATCTAAGGAAGAAACATTTGAAAGAGCAAACTCTTAGAACCTAGTCCAAAAGAGAAATTCCAATGGGTAAAAGGAATGATTCTCTTGTTCAAAAACTGGAAAACATTTTACATCAGTTGAAAACTAGAAAGGTTGGAAGTGACCAAAGGCAAGTCATTCAAAAATCTGTCCAAAACATGTATGTGACAAATACAAGGTCAACAACCTCAACTGAATGGGTTCCTGGGAATAAAAGTGTGGTTATTCATACTACTCTTAAATTTGGAAACCAATTGAGATGGTACTTGGATATTGGTTGTTCTCGGCATATGACTGGAAACAGTTCCTATATGTCCAATCTGGTTGATTACAAAGGTGGAACAATTGTGTTTGGTGATAGAAATGACATGACATCGTTAAAACACTAAGATCTACTCGGATGGTTAAATCCGTATGAAGAGCACGAGACTTTGATACCAATTTAACATCCCGGAGTGCTAGATCCCTATTGGAGAGAGAGGGGGGGGGGGGGGGGGGGGGGTGAATAGAGAAATCCCCACTTTTTGGTCCTCTTAAAATTTCTTGATTAGTTAGGATTAGTAAAGTGTGATAATAAAGTTAATCAAGATATTGTAAGGTGTGTAAACAAGAGATGTGTCAATTAACAATCACACACACAAACTGTAATGGCCCGGAATTTGTAAATCAATATATAAGTGGTTATTAATTATTTTAATGGTGGAATTTGGAAATTTGATGGAATAAATGGTGAATGGATTAAAATATGGACAAAGGCCCAAGTATGGCCCAATGGACCATGGATTGGATTTAAAATCATTTAAATGGTCAATTGGGCCAAGGATGGTCAAATTGTGCCCAATACCCATTTGGGACCCAATGGATCAAGATGATGTAAGCTCTAAGGTAAATGGGTCGGGGGTGAGTGTGATTGGCCCATGGGCCCAATGGTGATCCAAGTAGTTGAAATGGATTTAATTAAATCACCTAAGTTGGAGTTTATTTAAAACCTAGGTGACATGGCCCAATGGGACCCACCTCCCCCTCACCAAGTGAGGTGGCGTGTGGACCAAGGATTGGTGGGGCCGGCCACCATGGTTGAATTGGTCAACCATGGGCGAAGTAATGGAGAGGAGTCAAGGAATTAAATGAGATAAAGTGGAAATTAATTAAATTAACCTAATGACCCAATTTAATTAATTAATTAACCTAATCAAAAAGGTTGTCAAAGATGGAAGACCAAAAGCCATCTTATTTTCAAACACACCAATGTTGGCTTGGTGGTGGTTATCCCAACCACCACCATAAAGCATGGAAAATATCTTAGGTGGGTTGGTGGGAGGAGTTAATGTGGAGTATATCTTAAGCAACCAAGAGATGAGATGAATTTTTCATCTCATTCTCTCCATTCCATCTAACTCTTTCACACGTCCTCCCTCTCTTGCCCTCTCAAACCGTCCCAGACTAAGAAGAGAAGGAAGAAGAAAGCTAAGGAGAAAGGAAGAGAAGAAGAAAAGAAAGAAGTGAAATTTTGGTCCACCACTCTAAGATCAAGGGCTACCATCTTCTTTCTCATCATCTTCCCCTCTCCTCTCTCAAACCTAATCCTACCTTAGCCGATCCAAGCCTTGATGTTTTTCATTGGGTCAAGCACATCTTGACCGACCAAAGAACAAGAAGAAGGAGAGAGGAGGGTAAGGAAATCAAGAGGAGAAAGAAAAGCCGGAGGAGACGTCAGATTGAAAGTAATTCCTAAACAAGAGATTTGGTCTTTTTAGGGTTTATGATTTGGGATCCATTCTTGTTAGATTTGATGGTGGCCAAATGATCATAGGCCTTGGATCTCAAATCCATCCAATGGAAGGATGAAAATGGACAAAACCCCTAATGGGTAAATTAAGGTTAAGAACAAATTAAATGGATTAAGGATATTATGAAATTAAATTCATTAAGCATGGAGAATGGTTTATGATTTTGAGGTTTTAATGATTAAATGTTGGCATATTAAAAGGGGTTTTTATGAGAAAAACCATGGTAAGTGATGTATGATAGGATTTTAAAGAATGGAAGACAATGAGGGTGGCTAATGATTTTAGGGTTTTAAATGAATAAGTGTGAGTGATTTTTAAAGGGGTTTAAATGAGGAAATTCATGGGGTATGTGAATGATTTTTGTGGCCTCAAGAGGCATAGAAAATGATGGACCATGAACCATGGGTTTGGCCATGGTGTATGGCCGAACCCTATGGTGATCAAATGGTGGATTTAATGGTTATGAATTATGGAAAAATAAGTGGGGAATGTTGGTGGTTTTGATGGACAAAAATGATCTTAATGTGGATAGTTATAATGGGCTCCAATGTAGTTAAGGATGATGGCTTCAAATGTATGAATTAAACCCCTTCATGGAAGGGCTTATGAGGGATTCAAATGTGTAACAATGGACCCAAGAAAAATGGAGAAAGAGACATCATGGGTTCGGCCATGGTGTATGGCCGAACCCATGACCCAATTGTAGATCATTTTTTTGGGTGTAAGATTAATGTGTATGTATTTGCATAAATTAATGGAATTAGGTTAATTAGATGGTTGAGGTAAGTGGTCTTGTAATATGGTTGATGAATCAATTATGGACTCAAGATGTAGGTAAGAATGATGATTCAATTATAAGTTATTTTTATGGGCTAAAATTAGAATTATGTATGTGATTAAATTAATGGAAATGAGACAAGTTAAGGGCTGATTATTGATAATCTTGTAACATGGTTAATGGTCATTAGTGGATCTAAGTGAATGGATCAATTATGGACTTAATTATGCATGCATTAAATGAGTGATTAGTCATGGAATGGAAGAGTGACAAAATGGTAAATATTGGCCAAATTCAAGAACCCCATGGGGGATGAACTTGGACTTAGACAGTTTTAAAGATGACATTTTGTATGGCTAAATAAAGCCTAGAGTGCTAGTGTTTAGACCCATGTAGTTAAAATAATTAATGGGTTAAATGGTTAAAAACATGGACTAATTATTAATGTATAATAAGGTACTGGATATCGCAAACGGTGCACGATCGGCGACCGGGTCTATCGGACGGAAACGAAAGAAAGGACGTTAGTCGGTATTTGGTACGATTCCTATCTTTTTGTAAGCCATGGATTGTGTGATGTTTCTTTGATTTATTTTGGAAATTATATGGTTTGTTTTATGATGGATTTTAACATTATGACTTATGTATATTATATGGCATAATGCAAGACTATGAATCATATGCTAAGTTATGAATTTTATATTAAGGCTATTGAATTATATATATCACTTAGCATAACGCATCTACATCTCATGCATGGCATGGGCGGGAAAATAAAGGAACCGGAGTCCATACTCCGTCGGGGCGACCGAAAAGCAGACATGGGGATATTTTGATATGTTGAGATATAACCGGAGTCCATGCTTCGTCGGGGCAACCGAAAAGCAGACATGGGGATATTTTGATATGTTGAGATATAACCGGAGTCTGTGCTCCGTCGGGGCGACCGAAAAGCAGACATGGGGATATTTTGATATGTTGAGATATAATCGGAGTCCATGCTCCGTCGGGGCGACCGAAAAGCAGACATGGTGATATCACGATGGTACGGATAATGGGTGGGACACATGACATAAGACACCCATGGCATAGCATTCATTTTACAGTTTTCGTTATATTATTATCTGTATGCTTGTTATCACTAATCCATGTGTTAGCCCTACTCGGAGTCCTACTGGGCGCGTTGTCTAACGCCCTACTTCTACCCTAGCTAATGACGCAGGAGATGGCGCAGCGGAAGGGAGCGACGGGAGCCAAGCGTTGAAGCTTGGGAAAGCGTGCTAAATAGTTGACTTAGTTTTATTTTCGAAATGTAATTTGAATAGCTTAGCTCGTCGGAATGTAATATTTAGATTACATACTATGTTTTGGATGTTAGTCTACACATTATGATTTTGAGATATTTTGGTAATTAAATGAAAGTTATCTTCCCTGCTATCTAAAATTTGTAGGGTAGTCTCTATTATCATTCCGCATTTAATTTAATATTCCTTGAGCTTACTTCTATGTGTGAACCATTCTCCTTGGACTTCGTTCCACGCACACGTAGGGTTGACCAGTTAAGGGCCGGGCTTCGGAAGCTCAAACTTAACTCGCGTCGTGACGTCCGCGCCCTTTGTCACTCGTTATTTTCAAAAAAAATAAAAATAGACTCTGAGTTAGTGTGAAAAAGGGAGGGTGTTACAGTTGGTATCAGAGCGAAATCAGAAGAATGAATCTCTCGAAGTATGATTAAGATGGTTTCACGTCTCACTGACGGATAAGAATCCCAACTGACTGACTCTTCGGAGTCCGCTGCACGGGGGCCGGGTTAATTTACTTCGATTGACTCAAACTGAAGCGTTCAATCTGAAAACAACATTTGACGGAAAGGAATGATAGCAAGGGAAGAATAATCAATCTAAGTTAGATCTATCAAGTGTAGCAAAATAGGAAAATCTCCCTGATTTCCCCGAATTAAAAAGGAACATTTGATATTTAGGAAGTTTTACCTCAAACCAAGTATGCATATTTGGTAATTTTCCCCCAAAAAATGAGAACACGTACTTGATACTTAGGAAATTATCCTCCCAAAAACTATTATGTTTAATTGGCAAAATTCCCCAAAATATGAAACATGCCAAGTTTACGAAGGAACTAAGTCAATGTTTTTTTTTTTTTCCGATGACTTAGGAAATGCCGCCAAAAAGAAGAACTCGCAAGAACCCACGGGTAGAGGAAGAGGTGCCACCACCTCGTTAGGAAGAGGGGGTACAGCCACCTCATCGAGAGGAGGGACAAAATAGCGTGAACCTACCTGTGGTGCCTCCCGATCTGAAAGAACTGGTTCAAGCCGTGGTCACCTCTGTCCTGCAACAGCATCTGAATGGGAATGCGACCACCAGCGACTCTAACAAACGGAACATGGTTAGAGATTTTCAGCAACAGTGCCTTCCTTTTTCAGGGGAAAAGAAGGGGCTGTCGGAGCAGAACATTGGTTGAAGAAGATTAATCAAATCTTGAATCTGCTTCAGATTTCCAGTCATACTGACAAGATCTTACTGGCTACGTCTCAACTGATTGAGGATGCCGGTAATTGGTGGGAGGTTGTAGAAAAGCAGCAAGCACTTGTGCCGGAAGGGCAAAGGATTGCCATGACATGGGAAGGGTTCTCAGCTACCTTTTTAGAGCAGCCTTTTCCGGAGGAGGAAAGAGAACACCAGACTCAAGCCTTCCTATCATTAGTGCAAGGCAATATGACAGTAGTAGAAGGTCATCGGGAGTTCCTGAGACTATCTGTCTATTCTTTTTATATGGTGGATACCGAGCACCGGAGGGCCCGTAAGTTTGAACGGGGCCTTCGGCGTAGCATCAGGGCTAGGGTAACAATATTCAAGGTAGCCACACTGGCTGAGGTGGTCAGCAGGGCCACTATAGCAGAGCAGGAGTTGAATGAATTGACGCGGCCTGACAACCGCCGAGGGCAGAGTGGGCGGGGTGCATTTCAACCCAACAAGAGGTTCCGCTCGAACTTTAGCAGACCCTCACCCTCCACTGGATCTATAGGGGGCTTTCGCCCCAATCAGCCCTCCCCATTAGCATTAGTCACTTAGGTTCCACGGGGTGGGAACACTTGTTATCAGTGTGGCTAGCAGGGTCACTTCAAGAGGTAGTGTCCACAGATCAGCCGACCCTCTCACTTCAGGGGTTCTTTCCGCCCTCTAGCTAGACCAACTCAGTCACGAGGAGGCATGGCGCATAACCAGGCAGGGCGGGCGCCAAACCCTGCAGGATCTGGACGGCTTTTTACCATACCTTTTCCAGTAGCGGTGGATCACTCGGTGATTCAAGGTATGGCCGTAGTTGGTAGTTCTTATGCTGTTACATTATTTGATTCTGGAGCTTCACATTCATTTGTATCTGCTGCATTCATATCTGCTACGGGCACATTAGTACAAAACCTGTCCACATCACTTACCATTGTATCCCCCGCCGGAGACACGTCTTTGGGACTCATATGTACGGCATTGAACACTGAACTCGCGGGATTCAAATTCGAGTTCAGCTATTTGGTAATCGATATGGATGGGTACGATGTTATATTTGGCATGGACATGTTGGCTACATTCTAGGCCCATATTGATTGCCATCTTCGTAGGGTGATATTTTGGTCACCCGGGGGGAAGCGGTATATAGTGCACGCTGACAGACAGGGTATCCCTAGAAGGCTGCAAGAAGAATTGAACCATCTTGCCTTGAACAACCTCAGATTAGATAGGGCGCCAATCACTGAACTTCCGGCGGTAGTAGCAGATTATGTCTAGGTATTCCCAACAGAGCTCCCTGGTTTGCCACCCAAGAGGGAGATAGACTTTGAAATCAAGTTATACACCGGCGCCGCTCCAGTATCATTGCCCCATTACAGGATGGCACTGGCTGAGATGACCGAGCTAAAGAAGCAGATTGATGAACTACTCAGACTGGGTTTTATTCGGAACAGCACATCCGCATGGGGAGCCCCGGTATTATTTGTGAAGAAGAAAGACGGTACCCTTCGGATGTGTGTGGACTATAGAAAATTGAACCAGTTGACTGTCAGGAACAAATATCCCCTACCCAAGATAGATGATCTGTTTGATTGATCTAATGTCCGGATACCATCAAATCCGGGTTAGAGAGGAGGACATAGAGAAGACAGCCTTCAGGACCGGTATGGCTTGTATGAGTATGTGGTCATGCCGTTTGGAATTACAAACGCACCGGCTGTGTTCATGGATTTGATGAACAGGATCTTCCGTCCTTACTTGGACCAATTTGTGATCGTATTTATTGATGACATTCTGATTTATTCCAAGAGTCAGGAGGAACATGCCGAGCACCTGCGGATAGTCTTGGACACCTTAAGGAAGAACCAGTTGTATGCCAAAGCCAGCAAGTGTGAGTTTTTGCTATCTGAGGTCAACTTCTTGGGTCACATTATATCGGAGGAAGGTATAGCCGTGGACCCGGCTAAGGTAACAGCAGTGAGGGAGTGGAAGGCACCGACGAATGTGACCGAGATCCGCAGTTTTTTGGGATTGGCCGGTTACTACCGGAAATTCTTCATGGACTTCTCCAAGATTGCAGCTCCACTTACCCGACTCACTCAGAAAGGAGTCAAATTTGAGTGGTCAGATCTGTGTAACCGGAGATTTGAGGAGCTAAAGGAGAGGCTTACAACCGCTCCTATTTTGATCTTGCCGGAAAGAGGCAGAAATTATGAGGTATACTGTAATGCCTCAGGTGAGGGACTGGGGTGTACACTCAGTCAAGGTAATCGTGCGGTGGCGTACGGATCAAGACAGTTGAAAATTCATGAACGCCATTACCCCACACATGATCTGGAGCTAGCAGCAGTGGTCTTCTCTCTCAAAAGCTGGAGACACTACCTTTATGGTGAGAAGTTTGAGGTGTTCTCCGGTCACAAGAGCCTGAAGTACTTATTTGACCAGAAGGAGCTCAACATGAGACAGCGCAGATGGATGGAATACCTAGCGGGTTATGAGTTCGCACTTCGATATCATCCTGGCAAGGCAAACAAAGTGGCGGATGCCCTCAGCCGTATGTCACATTCGATGGTAGCCAGCTTGATCAGGACGGAATGGGAGGTATTGAATACCATTAGAGAGTTTAAACTCTACCTCAATAATCATGGGACCATATATAACCTGATCATACGATCCAACATGGTCTCCGAGATTGAACGGGAACAACGGACAGATCCAGAGGTGGAGGAGATATGGGCTAAGATGTCTACTGGTGAGGTTGTACCGGAGTGGGAATTACGACCAGGATAGGTTCTTGTGTTCCGAGGCAGGACATATGTGCCTAAGCGCTGCAGAAGAGAGTTGTTGATTGAAGCTCACCAAACCAAGCTCTCTATCCATCTGGGCAGCACCAAGATGTATCATGACCTTAAGAGGCACTATTGGTGGCGAGGACTCAAGAAAGATGTGGCAGAGTTTATTGCTCGTTGCCTAACTTGTCAGCAGGTTAAGGCAGAACATCAGAAACCACCGGGTTTACTCGCACCCTTGTTAGTGCCGGAATGGAAATGGGAGCACATATCTATGGATTTCGTAACAGGGTTGCCAAGGTCATCAAAGGGTAACGATGCAATATGGGTCGTAGTGGACCGGTTGACTAAGTCTGCGCATTTCCTTCCCATCAAGATGGCAGATTCATAGGAGACATTGGGTCGATGGTACATCCGGGATATCATCAGACTACATGGTATTCCCCGGACTATTGTGTCCGACAGGGATGGCCGATTCACCGGCAGAGTATGGCAGGGCATGCAGTCGGCTATGGGGACCGACATATTGACTAGTACAGCATTTCATCCACAGACTGATGGACAGTCGGAGAGGACAATACAGACACTGGAGGATATGTTGAGAGCATGTATGCTAGACTTCAAGGGCAGATGGGAGGATCATTTGCCACTGGTGGAGTTCTCTTACAATAACAGTTACCAGGCAAGCTTCCAGATGGCTCCGTTTGAGGCCTTATATGTAGGCCGTGTAGATCGCCAGTGTGTTGGACAGAGGCCGGTGAGCCTGCGCTGATTGGACTGGAGTTGGTTGCGGAGACTACAGCGCAGATCAAGTTAATACGGCAACACCTACTCACCACGCAGAGCCGTCAAAAGAGCTACGTGGACAAGAGGAGAAGGTTCCTCGAGTTTGAGGTGGGAGACTTGGTGTTTTTGAAAGTCTCACCACGGAAGGGACACATGAGATTCGAGAAGAAGGGGAAGCTGTCACCTAGATTTGTGGGGCCGTTTCCAATCTTGAAGAGGGTGGGGGAAGTAGCTTATCAGTTGGTGCTTCCTCCACAGTTACCCTCTTTACATGATGTATTCCATGTGTCCATGTTAAGGAAGTACAACCCCGATCCTTCCCATGTGTTGAATGTTCAAGACATCGATGTACAAAGCGATGTGACATATGTGGAGAAGCCAGTCAAAATAATCAGGAGCGAACAAAGGGTGCTGCGGAACCGTGCCATTCAGTTCGTCAAGGTGGTATGGGAACGACATGGCAATGAAGAAACCACCTGGGAACTTGAGTCAGAAATGAGAGCCGCTCATCCGGAGCTCTTTGTGTGAGATGTTTTGAACCTCTACTTCGCTCGAATTTTCGGGACGAAAATTCAAAAGAGGACTGTATTGTAATGGCCCGGAATTTGTAAATCAATATGTAAGTGGTTATTAATTATTTTAATGGTGGAATTTGGAAATTTGATGGAATAAATGTTGAATGGATTAAAATATAGACAAAGGCCCAAATATGGCCCAATGGACCATGGATTGGATTTAAAATCATTTAAATGGTCAATTGGGCCAAGGATGGTCAAATTGGGCCCAATACCCATTTGAGACCCAATGGATCAAGATGATGTAAGCTCTAAGGTAAATGGGTCGGAGGTGAGTGTGATTGGGCCATGGGCCCAATAGTGATCCAAGTAGTTGAAATGGATTTAATTAAATCACCTAAGTTGGAGTTTATTTAAAACCTAGGTGACATGGCCCAATGGGACCCACCTCCACCTCACCAAGTGAGGTGGCGTGTGGACCAAGGATTGGTGGGGCCGGCCACCGTGGTTGAATTGGTCAACCATGGGTGAAGTAATGGAGAGGAGTCAAGGAATTAAAGGAGATAAAGTGGAAATTAATTAAATTAACCTAATGATCCAATTTAATTAATTAATTAAGCTAATAAAAAAGGTGGTCAAAGATGGAAGACCAAAAGCCATCTTATTTTCAAACACACCAACGTTGGCTTGGTGGTGGTTATCCCAACCACCACCATAAAAGCATGGAAAATATCTTAGGTGGGTTGGTGGGAGGAGTTAATGTGGAGTATATCTGAAGCAACCAAGAGATGAGATGACTTTTTCATCTCATTCTTTCCATTCCATCTAACTCTTTCACACGTCCTCCCTCTCTTGCCCTCTCAAACCGTCCCACACTAAGAAGAGAAGGAAGAAGAAAGCTAAGGAGAAAGGAAGAGAAGAAGAGAAGAAAGAAGTGAAATTTTTGTCCACCACTCTAAGATCAAGGGCTACCATCTTCTTTCTCATCATCTTCCCCTCTCCCTCTCTCAAACCTAACCCTACCTTAGCCGATCCAAGCCTTGATGTTTTTCATTGGGTCAAGCACATCTTGACCATCCAAAGATCAAGAAGAAGGAGAGAGGAGGCTAAGGAAATCAAGAGGAGAAAGAAAAGCCGGAGGAGACGTCAGATTGTAAGTAATTCCTAAACAAGAGATTTGGTTTTTTTAGGGTTTAAGATTTGGGATCCATTCTTGTTAGATTTGATGGTGGCCAAATGATCATAGGCCTTGGATCTCAAATCCATCCAATGGAAGGATGAAAATGGACAAAACCCCTAATGGGTAAATTAAGGTTAAGAACAAATTAAATGGATTAAGGATATTATGAAATTAAATTCATTAAGCATGGAGAATGGTTTATGATTTTGAGGTTTTAATGATTAAATGTTGGAAGATTAAAAGGGGTTTTTATGAGAAAAACCATGGTAAGTGATGTATGATTTTTAGGGTTTTAAAGAATGGAAGACAATGAGGGTGGCTAATGATTTTAGGGTTTTAAATGAATAAGTGTGAGTGATTTTTAAAGGGGTTTAAATGAGGAAATTCATGGGGCATGTGAATGAATTTTGTGGCCTCAAGAGGCATAGAAAATGATGGACCATGAACCATGGGTGCGGCCATGGTGTATGGCCGAACCCTATGGTGATCAAATGGTGGATTTAATGGTTATGAATTATGGAAAAATAAGTGGGGAATGTTGGTGGTTTTGATGGACAAAATGATCCTAATGTGGATAGTTATAATGGGCTCCAATGTAGTTAAGGATGATGGCTTCAAATGTATGAATTAAACCCCTTCATGGAAGGGCTTATGAGGGATTCAAATGTGTAACAATGGACCCAAGAAAAATGGAGAAAGAGACATCATGGGTTCGGCCATGGTGTATGGCCGAACCCATGACCCAATTGTAGATCATTTTTTTTGGTCTAAGATTAATGTGTATGTATTTGCATAAATTAATGGAATTAGGTTAATTAGATGGTTGAGGTAAGTGGTCTTGTAATATGGCTGATGGATCAATTATGGACACAAGATGTAGCTAAGAATGATGATTCAATTATAAGTTATTTTTATGGGCTAAAATTAGAATTATGTATGTGATTAAATTAATGGAAATGAGACTAAGTTAAGGGCTGATTATTGATAATCTTGTAACATGGTTAATGGTCATTAGTGGATCTAAGTGAATGGATCAATTATGGACTTAATATGCATGGATTAAATGAGTGATTAGTCATGGAAAGGAAGAGTGGCAAAATGGTAAATGTTGGCCAAATTCAAGAACCCCATGGGGGATGAACTTGGACTTAGACATTTTTAAAGATGACATTTTGTATGGCTAAATAAAGCCTAGAGTGCTAGTGTTTAGACCCATGTAGTTAAAATAATTAATGGATTAAATGGTTAAAAAGGTGGACTAATTATTAATGTATAATAAGGTACTGGACATCGCAAACGGTGCACGATCGGCGATCCGGGTCTATCAAATGGAAACGAAAGAAAGGACGTTAGTCGGTATTTGGTAGGATTCCTACCTTTTTGTAAGCCATGAATTGTGTGATGGTTTCTTTGATTTATTTTGGAAATTATATTGTTTGTTTTATGATGGATTTTAACATTATGACTTATGTATATTATATGGCATAATGCAAGACTATGAATCATATGCTAAGTTATGAATTTTATATTAAGGCTATTGAGTTATATATATCACTTAGCATAACGCATCTACATCTCACTGCATGGCATGGGACGGGAAAATAAAGGAACCGGAGTCCATGCTCTGTCGGGGCGACCGAAAATCAGACATGGGGATATTTTGATATGTTGAGATATAACCGGAGTCCATGCTCCGTTGGGGCGACCGAAAAGCAGACATGGGGATCTTGTGATATGTTGAGATATAATCGGAGTCCATGCTCCGTCGGGGAGACCGAAAAGCAGACATGGGGATATTTTGATATGTTGAGATATAACCGGAGTCCATGCTCCGTCGGGGCGACCGAAAAACAAATATGGGGATATCACGATGGTACAGATAATGGGTGGGACACATGGCATAAGACACCCATGGCATAGCATTCATTTTACGGTTTTTGTTATATTATTATCTGTATGCTTGTTATCACTAATCCATGTGTTAGCCCTACTCGAAGTCCTACTTGGCGCGTTGTCTAACGCCCTACTTCTACACTAGCTGATGACGCAGGAGATGGTGCAGCAGAAGGGCGCGGCGGGAGCCAAGCGTAGAAGCTTGGGAAAGCGTGCTAAATAGTTTACTTAGTTTTATTTTCGAAATGTAATTTGAATAGCTTAGCTCGTCGGAATGTAATATTTTAGATTACATACTATATTTTGGATGTTACTCTACACATTATGATTTTGAGATATTTTGGTAATTAAATGAACGTTATCTTCCCTGCTATCTAAAATTTGTAGGGTAGTCTCTATTATCATTCCGCATTTAATTTAATATTCCTCGAGCTTACTTCTACGTGTAAACCATTCTCCGTGGACTTCGTTCCACGCACAAGTAGGGTTGGCCAGTTAAGGGCCGGGCTTCAGAAGCTCGGACTTAACTCGCGTCGTGACCTCCGCGCCCTTTGTCACTCGTTATTTTCAAAAAAAAAAAAAAAATAGACTCTGATTTAGTGTGAAAAGGAGCGGGTGTTACACAAACAATCAAGCACATGGACAACGATATATAGTGGTTCGGTTAAACAACCTACATCCACTGTTGAGACTCACCTAACCTTGGGCTATCTCCAAATTCACTGAGTGGGAAATTACACCCACACTAATAGATTAGGACTTCCACCTAACCACCTGGTTAGGAATTTTACCCAACTCCTATCCATCTATTTTTAATAGTGGTTCCGTCTTCCTTGCCTTAGTCCACTACACAAGATGTTTAAGATAACTAAAATGAAAAACTCTAAGAAGCACTGGCCTTGTAAGACCTTTTCAAATGCAGATGAGCTTCTTATGTCTCTCTAATTGTGATCTCGCTTGTCGAGGACGATGATATACCGTGTGTAGCGCAATCACAAACCTTGGGTGGTTTTTCTAGGAAATTGGTAATCCAATATCTATACTAGAAGGTTTGCCTTTCTCTCCCACTCTCAATCAATGGTAGATTGGATTCTTGATTCACAAAGGGTAGGCGTAGAGAGTGGTATGAATGATTTCAGTTATCTTGTGTTTTGTCCCTTCAAATCTCGTGTCAAGCAACCCTTAAGCATGGCTTAAATCCGGGTTTAAATAAACAAGGGAGAAAAAATAGAAAAACGGCATCCCAGTCGCGGACGATCGGTCGTCCCTACATGATCAATCGTGTATTCCAAATAACCATTGGGATTCGACTGTTGTGGACTTAGTGCGCTTGTAACAGTAACATCTTGGACACGGACGATTGATCTTACCACATGATTGATCGTGGTCTGCCAGTGGCTAGTGATCGTGGGTTGACAAACGATCGGCATGAGGCTATCCTATTTTGACAGTGTAATGCCCCGCCCTTTTTCACTCGTTTTTTCCCAGTAAATTCAGTGTATATATTTTTTTGTTTGTAACAGAGTAGAGTGATAGGGCGCGGGACGTCACGACGCGAGCTAAGTCCGAACTTCCAAAGTCCGACCCTTAACTGGCCAACCCTATGTGTGTGGACTCAGTCCAATAAAATGGTTCACACATAGCAATACCGGCTTGCAAAATAGAATCATAAAACTGCGGAATCATAATCATCAAAATACGGAATCATATTAGAACCAAGTTCTAATCCATTCAGATAGCAAAGTACGTCATAATCATCAAACCAAAGCATTCAACCATGTAAGTTATTACATTCCAAAATCCGAATACTCAAATACAAGTTCATGAGTAAATTTATCCAAAGCATATAAACTAGATCTTGCAATGCTCCTATGCCTGGTCTGCCTTAGGTTCATTGTTTCCCTGATTACTGTATCACCAACTACAGGGTAGAAGTAGGGCTTTAGTACAACGCGCCCAGTAGGTATTCCAGTTACGGCTAACACATGGTTAGTACAAAACATATCATATAACATAGTGATATCAAAACCATATAAATCCACGCCATGCAATGAGTCCCACCCATCACCTGTACATAAATGTGCCTACCACATAGGTCTTTCGGTCGCCCCGACGGAATGTGGACCCTCTGGAAATCTTCTTGATGGAAATCACATCAAGGTGTTGCACATAGGTTTTTTGGACGCCCCGACGGAGTGTGACCCCTCCGGTTATAGATCCTCCACCCCATGCCATGCATGAGATGCCAATGAAACACATGCTATTTTATAACATAACATAGCATTGAAAATCATCATTTGAAAACACATCCAACACATGCTCTTCATATAAATAAACTTAGCATGTAAAATCATCCTTTGAAACATAATTGGCCCATGCTATTTTAAACAATTAAACATAGCATTCGATATTCAATATAATAAAACATATTCTTGAAAACATATTTTCATCAAACATAATATAAAAACAAGGTACATAAGCCATGGTTTCAAAGAGGTAGAATCCTACCTAAGACCGTTCACAAGTCCTTGCGTTTCCGTCCAAGATTCGATCACCGATCGCGCACCATTTATGAGATCCCGTTACCTTATGATATAATAATAAATCAACACCAAAACTCACCTAATTATGAGGTTCTAAGTCTATAAACAAAACCCCATGGGGTTCGGCCATACACCATGGCCGAACCCATGGTTTACCATTTTTTATACATATTTACAAAAATGCCACTGTTGGTAACCCTAGCCCCTTTTCTTTCTTTAGATTCCAAGTTATCCTTTCATGCTTCCAAAATACATAATACGATAAAATAACTCATGGGATTCAACCATACACCATGGCCGAACTCTATGTCCAACATTCTCTCATATTTACCAAATTGTCATTGGTTTCCTTCTTCCTTTAAATCTTCCATAATTAGACCTTAAAAACTTCCCTAATCAAATAAGTTCATCAAACATAACACATGGGGTTCGGCCATACATCATGGCCGAACCCATGGTTCTCCTACTCTGGTATCTTAATTACATTTTTGCCATTCCCTTCTCCATCAATTCTTATCCTACATTGTACCCTTGTATTTTATTTAAAACTACACATAACTTAACTCATGACTTAGGTTCATAATCTGATTTCCTCAATCAGACTTTAACCTTGAATTATAGATACCTTTAATCCCTTAATTTTTGACCATGGGGTTCGGCCATACACCATGGCCGAACCCTATGGTGTATAATCTCTACCTTTTCATAATTGGAAAGTCCCCAAATTTATATTTCACCTTCCAAAAATAGAACTTCCCATTATTAATCTCCCCTTCTATCATTAGAAGGTTTCCCTAATTAATTTGCCAAAATATCAACCTCCTTCCATAAATGAAAAGTTTTCTAAAAATAACTCCACCTTCCATTTTTTAACCTAAGGTCCACATTTAGAAGGTTTCATAATTAAACACCAACCCTTCTATGATTGAATATCATATTCCATAAATAACAAAGTTTCCAAAAGCTAAATCCTAGTGGGGTTCGGCCATACATTGTGGCCGAACCTCACTCTTGTCAATTAATCCCTTCATTCAATTAGGTTCAATAATCCAACCCTTACCTTCCATTCTTGGAATGTTTCCATAAATAACTTTTATGATATTTAAGTATATACTTTCTAATTTTAATATCCACTTCCAAGAATGGAAACTTTCCTTAATATGTAACCTCCTTTCCATATTTGGAAACACCTTCCAAAATTAGATGGCTTTACCATTTTTAACAACTTCTTCCATAAATGGAAGGTTTCCATATATAGATTCTTACTTTCCATAAATGGAAACTTTCTAAGATTAGAACTCCTTTCCAAAATTGGAGTGCTTTCTAATTTAGCCACCTCTTCCCTTAATTAGATAGTTTCCTATTTAATTTCAATTCCAGATTACCCCGTGGGGTTCGGCCATACACCTTGGCTGAACCCTATGGTTCATGATCCTAGCCCTTGGTTTAGATCCATCAAAACCGATCATCATTTTCATAAAAGTTTGGTGGGGTTCGGCCATACACCATGGCCGAACCTCACCTCTTCTTTTTATCATTTTGGATCCCAAAGCTTAACCACAAAATATCATGGTTCGGCCATACCAAGGCTGACCCAATGTCCATCCAATTTTCTTTAATTATCATCAAACTCCTCCATGGATTTTCATCATTTAAATTTGTTAATCTAAACCATAAATCCCCATGGTTTTCATTATTCAAACCATTATGAAATAACCATGATTTCCATGATCCAAGATCTAAAATATAAACCCAATCAATGAATCAAGAATACACCATGGTTTTCAATTTTTAAAACCAATTAATTGAACAAATCTTTCCATGGTGTTCGGCCATGCACTATGGCCAAACCCTATGGTTCTTTTGTTTTCATAAATCAAATTATAACATTAAACACTTAAATACTAATCGCTTCCTTGATCTTCTAATTTTTCTCCCTTCTTCTTCTTTTTTTTTCCTCCAAACAAGAACACCTTCTAGTTGCTGCCCTTTCTTCTCTTGCTTTGGCGTGGAAGAGAGTGATGAATTGAGAGAGGGAGAGAGAAGAATAAAACTTGCTAATGGGGTTGTAAAAATCGTGCACCCCCTTGGGCTTCTCCTTTTATTAAGCTCTCCTTAATCCCATATTAGAAATTTCTTAATATAAGCAACCCCTAGCCATGTACCCCTTGTGTATACTATATTGTAACCCAATTTCGACCTTGTTAACTTCCAAATCAGAAAAATGGGTAAACTACAAAGTTGTAGCTATTGAAATCTTCTTTCCAAATCAAAAAGAATCAAAGCAATCGGATATAAAGTGAAAAGTTATAACCAAAATACTGGACATATGTCAAACCTTGCTTATTTAACCATGGCCGACTTTCCCTCTTTAATTAGCCATATCCGACTTTCCCTTGCTTTATTAAGACTTCCTTTAATTTTTATTAGCAAGTACTATGCCCATAACCCTAATCATAATCCAAATATTCTTTTAATTTAATTCATAGATATTTCATCCCTTTTTAAATATCTAGCATATCATTGTGGATTTAAAAATCCCACAAATCTCTCATATGCATCATATGTAAATCACTATCTAAAATTCGGCCAAGATAATCTTTAATTGATTTTTTTTTAACATCTACTTGGATATTTCAAATCCACTACTCGGCCATAGTATCCTTTATTCAAAATTGGGTATGATTCACCACTAATTTAATCCTACCCATTTAAATTTTAATAAAACCAATTCCACCATTTGTTGGGTCTTAATTGGGTCATGGCCCAATTCTTGATCCAAATAAGGTCCAATTCTAAAATCCACTATTTAAAAGAATAATTGTCATATAAAATAATAGTCTGAAAATCTGAGGTGTTACAGACAGTGTGTCATGATAAGCCTTTTCCAGATCGATGCACGATTGATCGATCGCTCGAAGTGTTATTGTCCTGTCTCAGCGATTGGTCATGAGACCGACTGATCGTGCTCAACAACACGAAGGCTTGCCGCTAGACTGAAAGCATCGTCTTGAGTCTGACTGTATTTTTTAGTGACTGTTCAACCCAGGCATCAAGCGATTGATCGTTAGGGCGATGTGTTTCTACTCCATGCCCACGATCGATCAGTGGACCGACTGATTGTGTATGATGACTTTCCTAAACCAAGTTTAAGTCCAGCTTTTGTCCTGTCTCAGCGATGCATTACCGACACTATAGAATCGTCAGTGTTCCCAGAGGATCGATCGCCGCCACCATGCTTTGGACAATGTATCCTCCTGAGGCCAATTGTGTTTGACACTGCATTCCAAACAGAACCTTCGGTATTCCACATGACTGATCGTAATCCCAAGATTAGTCATCCACTTTCACAGGTGATGGGTCACCGACACAATGTGTCGTCCTGAGAGTGAATTCAAAAGTTTTTTGAGTTTTCTTTCCTTGGTTCTGATTTGGTGTCCAACAGATTTAGGCTTGTACGATTAATCCAGATATGATCTTCTAAGCCTAGAATTTTCTGAGGTTGGGATGCTCTAGATTTTCTTTAGAATTTTCCCAATAAACAACACTTGGAAGTGGTGTGTAAAATGCCCCCAAAACCGGATTATTTATAAGCAAATTCAAAAATTCCAAACTAATAATGGGCGATCGGTCAGTCTGCCGATCGGTCGTACCGAATAACAATTTGTCAAAAGTTGCGGGCTGGAGCGTCTGACTTTTCAAAATCGAACGTTATGCCCAATGGTCATAGAGCGATTGGTCATTCTTGAACAGAGCGATGGGTCAGAACACAGATCGGTCGTTCTATAGAAACTGCAAATTTTGACAGGCTCTCCAAACAGTACCCCATTTTGAATAGGCGAATGATCGTCCCAACCGATCAATCGGTCCTGATAGAAAAGAACAATTTACCAATATGAGTCAGGGTTTTGTTTGGTCGATCTAGGTCCACTTAGGCTAACCAATGTTCACTAATTTATGTCCTTAGCCTAGTTAAGGTCCTCCTGAATATGTGGGGTCCACCCTAGAATCTTTCTATGGCCAATTTACCTGAGGTGATTGCCATACACATGGTGATGCTTGACACATGAACTTGATCTTCCAATGATTGCACACTTGATTCAGTCTTCACCAACTCTTGAGTCTTGCTTCATTCTTGTAAGGAAGTGCTCTTTTGAGGCAAGACTGAGTCACTGAATAGACAACAAGGTGACTCGACTGAGCCGGGGAACTAACAATCTCCCTCTTTGTCAATTCGTGACAAAACCTAGAAGCTAGTGAATTACAGACTCAATCCCAGGTATAATTCCCAATTACATTTGCATACAAAAATTACAACTCATTACAATACATATTCAAATGACACCCCTGGACTCTAAGATTGCTCCACATATTCTTCAAAGCTTGCTTCATCTTACAAGATACACCTGCACACATTTAAACAAGCAAGCTTGAAAGCAAGAGTCTTCCTAAAACATCAGTCCAGATAAAAATAATTCTTCCCTTTAAATCATGTACTCATCTGCAACACAAATTCTCCTAAATGTGTTCTCCCCTTTACATAAAGATCTCCAAATTTCTCCCCCTTTTTGTCATAAAGTGATAAAGGGTATTTGTTGATGTTTTAAATTTGTAAATCTCACAACCGCATTGTGAGAACGAGGTCGAACCCAGTGAAAAATCTCAAAGTATATGAATTTAAATTTATGCCCTCTAAAAAGGAATTGTTTTTAAGAAATTGAATCATTATATGAGTTGTGTATCTAACTTGGAAAATCAGCAAATAAAATGTGTGATTTCATATTCTTACATGGTGAATTAAATTATAAACTTAATCATGATTAGAATGTCAAGTTGTAAAATTATTTAACACATCTTCCTAACTTTAATTGAATGGAATTTTGAGAGAGAGTGGTTAAAGACAAATTAATAATTAATAATGAATCATAAATTAAAGAATTAAAAGGTTAAATCATGCAAGATTTGGGTTAAAACAAATATTACATAAAAAAAATGATATTTAACATAATTAAAAGGCGGATAATTAAATTGCATGAAAATAAATGACAGAAATTAAATGTGCAGTAATGTAAAGGTTGGTTGTTTGGAATAGACCATTCATCACCTGAAATATGTTTTACAAAGCAAAGGCTTAGATCTGAAGCTCACGTAAAGATCTAAAATGCAATTCATATTTACTAATAAAACAAGATCCACAAATTTTAAATTTAATTAGTCAAACCTTAGTAATCATGATTCAAAATTTACAATCAAGATCCTAACTATTGCATAAGCTCATGTTCAATCAAATAAATAAAAGTCGTGATCTTGAAATTAAAAGTAAAATAATCATAATAGAATTTTAGAAATTGGATGTTCCAGGATTCTAAATAAATGCATTACTTTATTACATGGAAGAATTAAAGTACTAGGCTTCGGAAGAAATTACATAAAAGAAATAAAATTAAAATGGAAAAATTAATTGCTCACTTGGAAATCATGTGGTGCTCTTTCTTATAGTCCTTCTTCAGCCTTTAGTCCACTTGAATTCCAGGTAATATTCGAATTTTACCCTTGGAGTAATGGGGTATTTATAGATTTTGAAAAGAGATGGATAGCTTCGATTAAATCAAGTTTTAAGTTGGGAAATCAAGGGACTGGATTGGATCTAATAGAAAATGGATGATGGAGATTTAAGCTTGGCTTTTACGGTTGCTAAAGGGAGGTTACATGAATTTGGTGTGTGTGTGGGTTGGAGGCCAAGTCAAGGTGGAGGGAAGATAGGAGATTAGGAGAGAAAATAGGATTGGGATTGACAATGTGAAATTCGAATTTTGCCATGTAGTTTTAGGTTTTGTGCAATGAGATGATGAATGAATGTATGAGATTAAGAGATGAGATGAATGAATGGATGGATGATAGGAAGATGACATGGTGGGTTGACTATGTGTGAATTTCGAATGGATTGGAATGGGATTGAGAAAAATCGTGTGACGTGTGGTGATTGGGATGATAAGGTGTGTTAAGATCCTAGGAGTGTATCTAGATGGTTTTTAGTCTAAGTGCATGGAGAGTTTTTGGGTTGCAAAAATCATGTAACACCCCAATTTCTCAATGATTGAAATAATTACGAAAATGCCCCTGGATTGGTGAATTCAATGAATGTGATTATAAATAAGGAAATGGTGGGGCCTATTGCTCAAATTAAGACCCTATGAGCATATTATAAGTGTCAAATTTGATTGAATGGGTAATGAACATCAAATTGGGTCTGTAACACCCCAATTTCTCAATGAAGTGGATAATTACGAAAATGCCCCTGATGTGTTAAATTAATTATTTTGTGATGTTAAGTAAGGAAATGGTGGGGCCCATTGCTCAAATTAAGATAATATGAGCACATTATGAATGTCAAGTTTGATTGGATGGGTAATGTACATCAATTGGGTCAAAAATGGCTAAATGGGTCAAAGGGCCCAAATGGGACCCAACGGGTCTTAATGGATTATTTGACCATTGTGTGAGTTTAAATTAAATGGGGTTAAGTTGATTTGATCAGAAATCAAGTGGAGTAAAAATGGGTAGGCCTGATGCACATGTGAAGACCAATTACAAATGACCAAAATACTCATAATTGGGTCATGGAGTCAAAAACAGGTCAACGAGCTAAAGGGGGACCCAAGGGGTCGGGTTGACCACAGCCGACCGTGTGGGCCCACAAATGAGTGCAATGGTGAGTTAAATCAGGTTAAGTGGAACTGATTTTATTTAATTTGAATTAAGAATGAGTTGACTCAAATGCATTAAATGATTGTCAATTAATGAGGTGAGTTGGACATGTGAGTTAGGTGAGTCAAAATGGAAATCAATGGGACTGTAAATCAGTGAGTTCAAAGGGAATAGGAGTAGTTTGGCTCAGTCATAACCACCAAAACAAGTCCCACACTGGGGACTTGTTGGGGTGATTTCCATGTTAAATCTTAAATGAAATGCATGGGAATTGGAGGTGATGCTTGGGAAGTTGAAAGGCTGCATAAGCAGGTACCAAGGGGTGCATTGGATAGCACCCAAGACCCATCGTTTTTTATAAGAATTGATGAGGGAATGGAGGGGCCTTGGGGGCTGAAGTACTAAAGCAAATGACCACCAAGGTTGGCCGTTTTTCACCTTTGAAATCCAAGAATTTCCATCTATCTCTCCCTCTCTCCAGTTCGTTTTTCCTAGCTGGAACATTAGAGGTGTTTGCACCAGTAGATCAAGCACAAAACAGCAAAGGAAAGAAGGCAAAGAAGGATTAGAAGTAAAGACTAAAAGCAAGGAACTTTGGTAAGTTTTTACATAAGTGCTTGGTTTATTAAAGAGCTTGAAATTGTAAATTTGGATGACATATTTTGGTCATGTATGGCCGAATATGTCATAGGTCTAAACTTTGGATTAAATGGCTTAGAAGGATAAGAAATTATGCCATTGGGTTCGGCCAGCTTGGTTGGCCAAACCCCATGAAAAATGTGGATTTGATTTGATGATCTTAAGGGTCAAAAAAACCATGTCAAACCATGGCGTGTTATGCACATATGTATTGGGCCATGGTTATGGCCGAATACACCAAGGTTTTAACCTTGATTAAGAGAGGCTTTAAAATGGTAAAGATGACCATTGGGTTCGGCCACCATGGAGGGGCGAAACCCATGTAAAAGTTAGGTTGGTTTTCATGTTTTGAAACATGGAAACCATGGAGTTTTTGTGGACTGTTTTTGAGTTTTATTTGAGATTCAAATGCATGTTTTAAAGAGGGTTAAAGACATGGATCTGAATGACATAAGGACTGAAGGTATCATGGGTCTAAAACAGTGGTTTAAAACTGATGAAATGGACCATTTGGATCGGCCATCTTGGATGGCCGAATCCCATGAGGTGTTATGGTCATTTGGACAAAGTGATGAATTTATTGGATGGTTTTGAGAGGTAAAAATGCAGCAATGATGTACTGATTTTTATATGAATAAGTGACACTTAAAACATGCTAAAGAGGACCAAAACATGGACATAGGGTTCGACCACTTTGGATGGCCGAACCCCATGTTAGTATTTGATGGTTTTGAAGAGTTTAAAACCATATAAAATATGGTGTTTGATGTGATTTGGTGAAGTTTAATTTGCTGTTTTTGGTTGGCCAATGTAGGGCTGAACCATGTCAATATTAGGGTTAAGTTACTGATTCAAATCATGGGTAATTGATGGATCAATCAGATCAAGAGAACCATTGGACTGTTTTTGGGATGAATGGACTAAGTATATGGGTTAAGTTTGTTATGGTTTCCATGATTTCATAAAGGGTTTGAAGTATTTTAATGGAGAACCATTTGATGACAGATAAGTGTGGAACAAAATCAGATTTCGGCCATAGGCATGGCCGAACCCCACTAAGGGTCTTTGATGACTCAATTGTGTAGCCGATTAGGTGATTGAATTATGGGAAAGAAATGATTTATTGATCAAAGGTGGAATAATCATATGTATGGTTGTATGAACCCTACCAAGGTATTTTGTAGAAAGTAATAATTAATAGGGATTAAATGAATGAGAGACCAAAAGGATGAATAGGTGAGGTTCGGCCATAGGCATGGCCGAACCCCACATAGTACATTTTAGGGACATTGACTAAGTTGGCATTACACGATAAATGTTTGGTTTGCTGCTATTTAAATAGGGTATCCAGACTTGCATATACGGCATAAGAGTCGTAATCGGCTGACGATTAAGAAAGCTCAAGTACTGAAGTGAATCTTCAGTAGGTTTCCTACCTACTTGTAACCACAATTATGATTTGGTTTTATTATGTTTTTATGAGATATGTTGTATTTGATATTATGTTTCAAATATGGTTTTTAATGATGAGATATGTATTTACAAATGACATACATGTACATTGACATCTCATGCATGGCATGGGGTGATGATTATGGATTACCTTGACTTGAGAGTCCCAATGAAAGAATACCGTGAAACAACTCAATGATGGAGTGTCTTTCCACAGGTAACGAGGATTACTGTGGATTACCTTATCATGTGAGTCCCAATGAAAGAATACTGTGAGTCCCAAATGAAAGTGTATTGTGATTTACCTTGACGGTGAGAGTCCCGTCAAGTGATGGCTATGTATGTGTGATGGGGTGGGGCTCATTACATATGCACTTACATACATAGCATTGTTTTCAGATGTTTTATTGATAATCATGTACTATGATATATATGCATGTTTTATATGCTAACCATGTGGTAACCCTGATTCGGGAACCTACTGGGCGCGTTGATCTAACGCCCTAATTCTATCCTCAGAAGAGAATGCAGGTATAAGGAAAGGGAAAGAAAAGGTCGATGACCGGGAGGGTAGCCAAGCCTAAGCGCTTGAATGTTGAACTGGACTTCTTTATTACTGTCAATTGAATTATAGATTGTGGACATGTAATAAGTTATTACTTGCTATGGTTTGATTAGGTTATTAACTATAGATGGTTGTTTTATCTTAATTATCATTTGGGACTGTTACTTGCTATCTTTTCATATTATTTCCACAGTTAATCTAGTTTATTCCACATGTTGTAGTTTGTTCCATGTGTGATTTATTATCATGGTCGAGTCCATGTACACATGGGTGGCCAGTTAAGTTTCAGACTTGGGTAGTCTGAACTTAGCTCGCGCCGTGACGCCGCCCGCTCTCTTTCGATGTTTTATTATTATTTAAAAAAAAATTAGACTCTGATATTTCTTGGAGAGGGCGGGGCGTTACAAATCATGGGGATGATGATGAAGTGTAAAATGCGCATGGAGGCCATCTTGTGGTTCAAGTTGTTCATTGCTTAGGGTTTATGAATGGAGGACTTAGATTAAATGCGGTTTTGATCTAATGGCTCTAAGGTATTTTGGGTAAAATAAATATAGGAATGGGTAGATGGTTGATAGAGGGTTTAGATGTACAGGTGGGTCTAAATGGATGATGAAATGCATGACCTAAATCTAAGGTAATGTGTTTATCTAATGGATGCATGTGGAGGCTCTAGGGTTTCTAAGAGATAAATGAATGAATGAGATTAGATGACCTAATATCTAATGGTTAAGAGGCTCAATGCATGAAATGAATGCATAAATTAATAGGTGATGCATGGATGAACACTAATCTAAGGTTAAGATGATCATGATGATGATGGATGACCTAGATCTAATGATAGATGAATTGATGGATTAGAAATGATGGTGGATCTAAGGTTTGACCTAATTTGGTATGTGAGATGGAGGGTTAAGATCTAAGATGGAAGTTGGATGGTGTGGATGTGAAGTTGGGTTATGGGTTTTGGAGTTGGGTTGGACTTAGGTAAATTCAAACATGGACCATGGAATTCATTGGACTTGAGCTTTGGATTTGGATCTAGACGTCAACTCAAGTCCAATTGAATTGGATATGAGAGCATGGGCCTTAGTTGGACTGAGCTTGCACACTAGCCTGGGCGAAAGTGTGAAATATGCATGGGCTTGCATGTGTCTTTGTAATAACCCGAATTTTTGATAAATATATATATTGGCATTTATTCATGTTAATTTGAAGCTTGAAATAATAAAATGCCAAGTGGACCAAATTTTGGGACAATGGCCCAAGGATGGCCCAATTGGGCCATGGATTGGATAAAATCCATTTAATGGGTCAATGAGGACTAATCGGGTCAACGATGCTCAAAGTGGGCCCGATAGCCATGTGGGGCCCAATGGATCAAAATCGGTTCAAACCCTAAGGTAAGTGGAAAAGGAGGGAATTTAATTGGGCCATGGGCCCAATGTTTACCCAATAAACCATGAATGGGAATTAATACAATTAATGGGTCAATGGTAAGTAATTGGGTCAAGATAGTCGATTTGGGTCAAAGGGCCATAGGGGACCCAATGGGCCAAAGTAGGTAAGCCTAAAATAAATGGAAAGACAAAATATAATTGGGCCATGGGCCCAATGGTAATCCAATTAAGATAAATTAAATGGATTAGATAATTATAAAATTATCTAAGTTAAGATGTATCAAGATTAAGTGATATGGCCAAATGGGGCCCACCTCCACCTCACCCATTGAGGTGGCGTGTGGACCAAGGAAAAAGTGGGACCAACCATCATGGTTGACTTGGTCAACCATGGATAAATTTAGGAATGACTAAGGTGGATTATGGTAAATTAAATTGATTAAAATTATGGTGAAATTACCTAAGTTAAAATTAATGGAATTAAAATAACATGGCCAAGTGGAGCCCACCTCCACCTCATCAAGTGAGGTGGCGGGTGGGGTAGGTACATGTGGGGGCCGTCCACCATGGTTGACTTGGTCAATCATGGGTGGATTTATTAGATAGAAATTTGATGGAATTAAATTGGATAGAAATTAATTAACCTAAGTGAGGACTTAACTTAATTAATTAGGTTGATTAATTATGGTCAACATAAACAAGTCAAAGAGGATATGGGAGCCATGCTTGGTGGTTGGGTCTCAACCACCACCACCCAGGTCAAGCTAACCCATGCTTGGTTGGTGAAGAAATTAATGTTTGAGTGAAGGCTACTCCAACCACCTCCATCCCATTTCCAAGCTAACCAACTCCACTCTATCTCCCCACACACACAAGAAAAAACGGCACTCACCTTGCAAAGGAGAAGAGAAGAGAACTTAGAAGAAGAAGAGAAGAAAAGAGAAGGAGAGAGCAAGTCTTGGTCCATCCACTCAAGATCAAAGGCTAAGATCTTGTTTTCCACCATCTTCCCCTCTTCCCCTCTCCCAAACCTAGCTCTACCTTAACCGATCAAAACATGTCCCACCATTGATCAAGCTCATCTAGCCGATCAAAGACCAAGAAGAAGGAGAGAAGAGGCTAAGGAAATTGACGGGAGCGACAAAGACCGGAGGAGCCGTCGGATCCGTAAGTATTTCTAAACAAGAGTTTAGATTTTTGTTTATGGTTAAAAGGGGAATCCATTTACTAGATAATGGCCAAAAACATCATGGGCCTTGGATCTAAGATCCATCAATGGAAGATTAAGAAATGGATAAACTTAGAGAGAGAAAGATTAAATGAATGGATGACCATAGGGTTTGGCCATGTAGCATGGTGAATGATGGGTAATTTAATTGAGATTATATGGTTTAGAATGTTGGAGAATGCTTAATGATTTTTATGAGGAGTTCAAGATTTTAAAATGATTGAAAAGTTGGTAAGTTTTAAAGGTGTTAAATAAGAAAAAAAAACTATGAGGTATGTAGATGATTTTAAGTGGCCTCAAAATATTGGAAATATGATATTTTAAAGAAATCATGGACCATAGGGTTCGGCCATACAAGGCGGCCGAACCCCATGGTTAGTGATTATGAGGGTTAGGTTTCTTAAATAATGGTTTTTAAGGTTGGAAAATGATGGAGAATGATTAGGGTTTCAAGGGTTAAATGTAGGCAAATTTTTGGAAAAAGTTTTATGATGAAGTCCATGAATGATGTGTTAGAATTTTTATGGAACTATGGTGATGCTTAATTATTTTTATAACAATAGAAAGATGGAAGTGGTGGAGTAAATAATTTTGAATTATGGAGGTAATGAGGAAATGATGGGTGGTAGAAGTGGATTTTAAATGTAATTAAAAATCCAAGATAAAAATGAGGGAAAGACATCATGGGTTCGGCCATGGTGTATGGCAGAACCCATGACCCATGTCTTTAGGTCATTCATGGGCTAAGTATGGTTTATATATGTGGTTAAACAAAATGGAAATTAGGTTAAGTTAATGATGAAACTTAAATGGATTTACAAAGTGTATGATATTTTTTTTAGGGCCAAAATGAATGAGGAGTATTGATTTTAAATTGGATTATTTGGGACAAAACCTAGTTTTTGAAAATGGTATCCAAAAAGGTGAACCTTAGGGTAGTGATTAGTGGATTTAATAAATGGAAAATAATGTAGAAGAATACTAGATTTTGATGGATTTATAAAAATGATATGTGGGCCACACCTTAGGCCAAAATATGGAATTAGGTGTAGGAGTAAATGTTTTTCAAAAATTAAATATTAGGTGGCTGATTTTATGATGCTAGGTCATGATTGAAGGGACCTAAGTATGAATGAATCTTGGACTTAGAATGCACATAAATGAATGGCCATGGAGGAAAGGATGGCAAAACGGTAAATAAGTGCCACATTGACAAAAACCATAGATTCGGCCATAGTACATGGCCGAACCCTATGGGGATTAGACATGGAATCGAATATGACGAATGATTTAAATGAAACGGATAGATGCTGTGTTTTAGGCTCACAAATCAAAATTTTAAATTTGGCCAAAAATCGGATTTATGTATGAGTCTAAAACCAATGGATAATGGGCAAAGTTAGGGACTTAATCATGGATGACGTATGGACTAATTCGGTAAATGTAATAAGGTATCGGACGTTGCAAACGGTAAGCGATCGGCGACCGGATTAACGAGCGGAAAACGTAACGGAACGCGACACGGTATTCGGTAGGATTCCTACCTCTTTGTAAGCCGTGGATATGTGATGTTTATTTTAATCTATTTTGATGATTATGGGACTTGTATTATGATGAGTTTTAATTTATGAATTATATGATGGTGTTATGGATTACATTTTAACATTATGCATTATATGGCTATATATGGTATATTAAATTTATGGTTTATCTATATACTACATAGCATAATGCACGTACATCTCATGCATGGCATGGGCGGGAAAATAATGAAACCGGAGTCCATGCTCCGTCGGGGTGACCGAGAATCAAACGTAGGGATAGCCTGAGGGCTATAACCGGAGTCCATGCTCCGTCGGGGTGACTGAGAATCAGACATGGGGATAGCCTGAGGGCTATAACCGGAGTCCATGCTCCGTCGGGGCGACCGAGAATTAGACATGGGGATAGCCTGAGGGCTATAACCGGAGTCCATGCTCCGTCGGGGCGACTGAGAAGCAAACATGGGAACAATACATTGTATGATCATACGGATGATGGGTGAGACACATGACATAAACACCCATGGCATAGCATTCATTACATGCTTATTTTGTTATATGCTATTTTATCTGTATGTGTATTATTACTAATCCATGTGCTAGCCCTACTCGGAGTCCTACTGGGATTGTTGACTAACGCCCTACTTCTACCCTAGCTGATGACGCAGGGGATGGCGGAAGCGGTGGACATGACAGGAGCCAAGCTTAGGAGCTTGGGCAGTGCAGTCTTAGTTTTATTTACGTTTACATTTTGGAGATGTAATTTGAAAGTAACTTAGCTTGTCGGGTTGTATAAGTTTACATTCTTGCGATGGTTTGGACGTTACTTATGGACGATTACATGTTGTGATATAATTATGAACTTAGGGGCATTTTGGTAATTCAATGTTGTATCTTCCCTTCTATCTAAAAACCGGTAGGATAGACTCTATCATCATGTTCTGCAATAATTATAATCCGCGAGCTTACTTCCTACGCGTGAACCGTTCTCGTGGACTTAGCTCCGCGCACAGCGTGGGGTTGGCCAGTTAAGGGCCGGGCTTTAGAAGCTCGGACTTAACTCGCGTCATGGCGTCCGCGCCCTCTCTCACTCTTCTATTTCAAAAAAAAAAAAAATAGACTCTGATTTTCGTAAAAGAGGGTGAAAAAGGGCCGGGCGTTACAGTCTTGGCCTATTTGAAGCTTTGTGGAGCACAACTTGGCCCTTTTAAATTGAGCCTTGGCCCAATGACTTGAAATTTAGGCTTTGACACTTGAATTGTGTAACGCCCCTCCCTTTTTCACTATGCTTTCCGAAAATCAGAGTCTATTTTTTTTTTTTATAGATAAAAGAGTGAGCAAGAGCGGGACGTCACGACGCGAGTTAAGTCTGAACTTCTAAAGTCCGACCCTTAACTGGCCAACCCTATGTGTGCATGGACTAAGTCCATGAAATTGGTTCACAAGTGATAATATAAACATGCGGATTATATCATAGCGGATTATAATAGAACCTAGATCTATTCCATTTTAGATAGAAAAGTACTCCGTCAATTATAAATTATTAACTTAACTTAAATAACGAAAGTAACCATTCACAAACCATAGCAAATATCTAAATTATTACATGCCCGAAGTCTAGCTACTCAAATTACATGTCCATGAGTAACATAAATAAAATATAATCCAATCACATATCCAAGCTCCTATGCTTTGCTCCGATCACGTTCATCATCCCTTTCCTTTCATGTATCATCCACTAGGGTAGAAGTAGGGTGTTAGCACAACGCGCCCAGTAGGTATTCCATTTAGGGTCTACACATGGTTAGTACAAATCATATATAATAACATAATGTAAAAACCATATAAAACAATGCCATGTCATGCTGTCAAATGCAATGAGTCCCACCCATCACAAGTACATATAACCTCTTGATGGGATTCTCATCATCAAGGTACCTCCGACATAGGTCTTTCGGACGCCCCGAAGGAGTGTGGTCCCTCCGGTTACCTCTTGATGGAAAATCCCCACAATAGTCTTTCGGACGCCCCGAAGGAGTGTGGCCCCTCCGGTTACATATCCTTCACCCCATGCCATGCATGAGATGCTAATGAAACACATGTTATTTTATATTATAAACATAGCATTAAAACTCACATTTGGAACATATCTTTTACAACATAAATTCATCAAATAAGATAGAAACCATCATACATAAACCATGTTTTCAAAGAGGTAGAATCCTACCAAAGACCACTAAAGCGTCCATGCTTATTAAACCGGCAACCGCTGACGATCGCGCACCGTTTATGAGGTCATGTCACCTTGTTACATATCAATAAGTCAATCCCATATTCCATTTGATTTAACATTAGGTCTAAGTCCATAAACACAACCTTGTGGGGTTTGCCCATACACTATGGCCGAACCTCACCCACTTGAATTTGTCCCTCTTTTGAATTAACCACTTACAAGTAATCATTTTAAAACCTTAAGTCCACCAAATACAACTTTGTGGGGTTCGGCCATACACTATGGCCGAACCTCACTTATTTGGTTTTAGTCCATCCTTTGAGTTCTTTGATCTTTTGACTTAAGTCCAATCACACAATCCATTAATCTAACCATGTAATGGCCAAAATTTTTAAATCAATAGATATGTGGTTATTATTTATTTTTAATGGTGGAAATGGGAAATTTGGTGGAATAGATAGTAAATAGGCCAAAGAAAAAAATGGGTAAACTTATGGATAAATTTTGGTATGATGTATGTGAGAAATGAATGAGGATTAGAGTGTTTAAATGGCTAATTTCTAGTGTTGTTATGCTTATGCTTAATGAGACATCAATGGACCCATTTTGTGAACCAATTAAGGACTAAGACTAATGTGTGTGTATATATTGAAATGAATGGAGTTTAGGTTAAATTAAATGGTTGATGTAAATGATCTTGTGATATGGGTGATGGGTCAATTATGGACCCAAGATATGGCTAAGAATGATGATTCAATAATAAGTCATTTTCATGGGCTGAGAAAGGGTTTATGTATGTGGCTAATTAATGTAGGTTAAGTTAAGAAAAAGGGTTGTTTTAATGATATTATGGCATGATTAAAGGGGTCATTAATGGACTTAAGTGTTTGGATCAATTATGAACTTAGTTAGGCAAGGGTGAATGATTGATTAACCATGGAGAAGAGGTAGTGGCAAAACCGTAATTAATGGCCAAATTCAAGAACTCCATGGGAGAGGACCATGGACTTAGGGGCACTAAATAATAAGTTTATGTAAGGTTAAATAAAGCCTAGGCTGATTTTTAGACTCATGTAATTAAAATATGTAATGGATTAAATGGGACCCACAAAACCTAAATAGTGACCGATTTTTCATATGGACTTGGAAATGAGTAATGGGCTTAGAAATAGTAAAATGTGGACTGATTATGTGTATGTAATAAGGTATTGGATATCGCAAGCGGTGCGTGATCGGCGACCGGATTATCGGACGGAAGCGAGAAAGGACGCTAGTCGGTATTCGGTAGGATTCCTACCTTTTCGTAAGCCATGGATTGAGTGATGGTTTCTTTGAATTATTTTGGAAATTATATGGTTTGTTTTTAAGATGGGTTTGGATTTTGGTATTATGTGATGAGTTTCCTTTGAATTATTTTGATAATCATGGGATTGTTTTAAGATGGGTTTTATGACTATGATTTACATATATTATATGGCATATGGCATCTACATCTCATGCATGGCATGGGAGGGATATGACAGGGGGATACTTGTATTGATGTTATCTTGATGAGTGCTTTGCCGTCAAGGGGAATACTTGTGTTGATGTTACCTTGATGAGTGCTTTACGGTCAAGGGGGATACTTGTGTTGATGTTACCTTGATGAGTGCTTTGCCGTCAAGGGGAATACTTGTGTTGATGTTACCTTGATGAGTGCTTTGCCGTCAAGGGGGATACTTGTGTTGATGTTACCTTGATGAGTGCTTTACCGTCAAGGGGGATACTTGTGTTGATGTTACCTTGATGAGTGCTTTGTCGTCAAGGGGAATATGGCATTGGTATAGTAAGGATGATGGGTGGGATTCATAACACAGACATCCATGGCATGGCATTCATTCTGTGGCTTTTTCTTATATTATTATCTGTATTGGTTGTTATCACTAATCCATGTGTTAGCCCTACTCGGAGTCCTACTGGGCGCGTTGTCTAACACCCTACTTCTACCCTAGCTGATGACACAGGAGATGCCAGGAGCGAAGGATGAGACGGGAGCCAAGCTGAGGAGATTGGGAAGACGGGCTAGATAGTTTACTAATGTTTACTTTGGATAATGTAATTTGAAGTAGCTTAACTTGTCGGAAATGTAATAATTTAGATTACTTGCTATGTTTTGGAAATTACTTTAGACATTATGGTTTTGAGGATGTTTGGTGATTGAATGAATGTAACTTCCCTGTTATCTAAGAATTTATAGGTTAGACTCTATTATAATTTTCCGCACTTGGTTTAAATGTTCCCCGATGCTTACTTCTAGGTGTGAATCATTCTTGTGGACTTCATTCCACGCACACGTAGGGTTGGCCAGTTAAGGGCCGGGCTTTAGAAGCTCGGACTTAACTCGCGTCGTGACATCCGCGCCCTTTGTCACTATTGATTAAAAAAAAAAAAATAGACTCTGATTTCGGTGAAAAGGGGCGGGCGTTACAAACCATTCATACATTAACCATCTAACACACATAACAACCTAAGTCCATAAAATTCCTTAGTGGGGTTCGGCCATACAACGTGGCCGAACCTCACTCCCTTGGTTTTGTGCTCATCTTTTCAATCCTTTGATCTTTAAGTTAGATACAAGATCATGCCCTCTTGATTCATACAACTAATCACTTATACGATAATTGTTTATCATTGATAACCATTTAAGTCCACCAAACACATTCCTCATGTGCTTCGGCCATACACCATGGCCGAACCCATGATCTATCATTTTCTCCCATATTTACACATTTGCCATTATTCCCATCACTTCATGCTTAGGTCCAAAATTGATCATAACCTAGATGCATAAGTGATTAATAAATCATAACATAAAACTCCAATAATTCCCTTTATTCCTTGTTTTGATAATCCTTTCCTTTAAACATACATAGAACCACAAATGACCCATTTAAGAAGGTTCATGGGGTTCGGCCATGATGTCTAAGTTCCAATTTCTCCATTGAATCCATTACCATTTTTAAGTCCATAAACCAAGGTCCCTCCATGAGGTTTAGATTCATCCTTTTTTATCATCATTTACCATGATCATCCCCCAATTTTCTTCCATGGGGTTCGGGCATACACCATGCCCGAAACCTATGGTTCCTTTCTTTAAACCAAATATATCAAAATACCTACCGGTTCCACGACTCCTCCGGTTTTCCTTCGCTCCGACTTGTTATTCCGATCCTTTCCTTCCTTAGCCTCTTCCTCCTTCCTTCTTATTTCTTTGGCTGAGATTGTGACTTGAGAGAGAAGGAGAGTGTTCGGCCTTGTGTGCTAGCTTGAGATCAAAAAATTTTCTAAGTCTTTTGTCTTGAGGAGTGATCGGCTAAGAGAGGGTTTGAGGGAGAGAAACAGCCAAGAGGGAGAGGGAGAGTTCGGCCTTGTTTGAATTTGAAATGTGTAACCACCTCCATTATCTCTCCATGTGGGAGTTTCATCCATGAGATGGAACTCCAAGGCTCCAATGTGTGCCTTGCCTTTGTTTAAATTTCAAATGTAAAACCGTCCACCCCATTTGTTTGAATTTGAAATGTGTAACCGTCCCACCTCCATTATCTCTCCATGTGGGAGTTTCATCCATGAGATGGAACTCCAAGGCTCCAACGTGTGCCTTGCCTTTGTTTGAATCTCAAATGTATAACCGTCCGCCCCATTTGTTTGAATTTGAAATGTGTAACAACGTGTATCCTTGTTTGACTTTGAAATTAACCAAAACTCCCCACCTCTCCAACGTGTAACCCTTGGTTTGATTTTTGAAACAACAACCCTTCATCTTCACACTTCACTCACTCTTTAATTCAACTCACCACTGTAATTTAATTTCAATCAACTCAACTCACTTAATGTAACGCCCCGCCCTTTTCCACCCTTCCGAAAATCAGAGTCTATTTTTTTCTTAAAATTAAAGTTGGAAGAGTGTGGATTGGTAAGTGCTTCATTAGGATTTGTTAATTATCATGATCAAGGATCATGGTTTGGTCTTTGTAAGGCCAAACCCTAAGTTATAAGTGTAAGAACCTTCAAAGATAAAAGTGGTCGATGAGGTTCGGCCTTGGCTATGGCCGAACCCCATCAAAGAAGGTGATCATGCTAACCTAATTGTATGAAGAAAAGTAAATAACCATGGAGGGTTTTTCCGATATGTTAAAAGGGTTCTAAATCATGGATTTGAATGTCATGGTTTGGCCATGTTATGACTGAATCCATCAAGGGTTTAAACCTTGGATGGTGAGGTATAAAAAGGATAAAAAGAGGATCATAGGGTTCGGTCACTTTGGATGGCCGAACCCCATGAAATAATTTGGTTATGTTGATGGTTTTTGAAAGTTAAAAACCATGCAATATGATGGACATTTTTAGAGGTTTTAATTAGACATAAGATGTATGTTAAAGGGTTCAAATCATGGGTCATAGGGTTCGGCCACTTTGGATGGCCGAACCCCATGAAAGTAATTTGATTATTGTATGGTTTTTGAGAGATAAAAACCATACAATGATGGAGGTTTTTAGGTGTTCTAAAAAGGGGGCTAAGACTAATGTTTTGGGTCGGCTATGGGATGGCTGATCCCTATTATTTTTATGGCTAAGTTACAATGAATGAACTATGTATAAATATTGGGAGTTTTACATCAAGAGAACCATAGGGTTCGGCCATGTGTATGGCCGAACCCCATGGACCATTTTATGGGATGTTTAGAGTTAAGAACATGCTTAGAAATTAGAAATGGTTTTAAACCTTGCTGTGGATCTAAAAGGTTGTAAAAGATCCAAGAAAAATGAGGGAAATAGCATCATGGGTTCGGCCATGTTGTATGGCCGAACCCCATGACCTATTTTATGGGTCATTTCATGGGTTAAGTATGAATCTAGGCATGTTTAGGTGAATGGGTATTAAATTAAGGAAATGGCTGATTTATAATGGATTTTGTGTCATGATTGATGAGGCATGGATGGATCCATGTTTATGGATCAGTTAGGGATATGGACATGCATAAATTAAAGGTGATTAACCATGGGAAGAATGAATGGCAAGGATGTAAATATGGCCAAAAATGAAGAACCATGGGTTCGGCCATGGTGTATGGCCGAACCCCATGGGGGATATTTTTGTGGACTTAGGTTATTATCAACGCTAAATAATTATGGTACAATTGATTAGATGTATGAATCAAGGTAGTTTGACCTTGGTTTTAACTTAATGATCAAAGGACTATAAGAAAGGCACCAAAATAAGGAAGTGAGTTTCGGCCATGTTGTATGGCCGAACCCCACAAGCTTGTATTTTGTGGACTTAGGTGGTTACCAATGGTAGATGAGTAATTGTTAAAGGATTAACTAAGTGGTGATGGAGTAATAGATCAAAGAGGGATCAAACCAAGTAAGTGAGGTTCGGCCATGGTGTATGGCCGAACCCCACAAAGTGTGTGTAAGGACTTAGACTTAATTGGAAGTTATATAGATATTGTCTTGACTTGTTGATATATAAACAAGGTGACGGGACCTCACAAACGGTGCAAGACCTTGAGCAGTTGTCGGATTAAGAAGCAAAGGACACTTGATCTGTCTTTTGGTAGGATTCCTACATCATTGAAACCATGGATATGTATTATGTACTTTTGATGATTTTATTTCATGTTTGATAAGTTATTTTGGTATCAAACAATATGTTGCAATTATGGGATTTTCATGCTATGTTTTGTAATATTCTGTAGCATGATTAGCATTTGCATCTCATGCATGGCATGGGGGGGATGTTATGCAACCAGAGCCCACACTTCGTCGGAATGTCCGTGATGCAACTGTGGGGCCTTCTTAGGTGGTGAAAGTCCCACCAGGAGGATACTTTAACCGGAGACCCACGCTCCGTCGGGGCGTCCGTAAGTCATGAGGAGTAATTTGATGTGGTGAATACTATCAAGAGATTATATGTATGTGATGGGTGGGACTCATTGCATAAGACATATGCTAGCATGACATGGCATTGAATCGGCATGATATGATCTTTATTATTATGCAAGTTTACTGGTTTTTATCTGTATGATTGGATCTCTGTTATCATACATAATTTTGGACACGATGTTTTATAAGTATGATATGGTATATTATATCTGGATTTTATATACTAACCCATGTGTTAGCCCTAATCGGAATACCTACTAGGCACATTGTCTAACGCCCTACTTGTATCCTTAGTGGAAGACGCAGGAAAGGGAAAGGCCGAGGATCGCGAAGGAAGCCAAGTATAGGAGCTTGGATACCGGAATGAACTCTTATTTATTGTTATTTGGATAATTTGCATGGATATGTGATATCATGGAATATTGCTATGGTTTGTGAATAGTTTTGATGATGGTTAATTGATTTAAGTAATTTTGGATATATGACTTGTACATTGCTATCTAAACAGTTTAGTTCCGCATATTTGACTTATTCCGCAATTCAGTCATGTATATTCCGCAAGTTTTATTTAGTACCATGTGTGGATTGGTTTTCATGGACTTAGTCCATGCACACATGGGTGACCAGTTAAGGGTCGGGCTTTGGAAGTCCGAACTTAACTCTCGTCGTGACGCTCCCCGCTCTCTTCCAGCTTTACTTATAAAAAAAAAATAGACTCTGATTTTCGAAATGGTGGAAAAAGGGCGGGGCGTTACAGTTGGTATCAGAGTGAAATGGGAAGTTGAATAATCGAAGTAAGATTTAGACGGTTTCATGTCTCACTGATAGATAAAAATCTCAACTGACCGACTCTTCGGAGTCCGCTGACTGGGGGCCGGATGAATTTACTTCGATAGACTCAGACTGAACAATCAATCTAAGGAGAATAGTGAAAGATACCAAAGTAAGTACAATCATCATAAGTGGATATATCAAACATAGCAAAGTAGGATACACTTCCCCGATATCCTCAAATTGAGCAACAAACAATAGGTATTTAGAGATTTCCCCCCCAAAAACAAAGGAAAAACAAAGAGTGGTGATTTGGCAATATCCCCAAATTGAGAAATGATACTTGATATTTAGGAAGTTTCTCCAAAAGCAAAGAAATACAAGGAGTGCTTATTTGGCAATTTCCCTAAACTGTGAAGAACTCAAAACTTTACATAGAAGCTAAGTCAACCGATGTTTCCATGATTTAGGAAAAATGTCTCCAAAGGAAGAAGAACATAACAGAGAGGGTCAGAATGGTGCGAACATTCCTGAAGTACCTCTTGAACTATGGAACCTAGTACAAGCGGTAGTCACTTCCGTTCTACAGCAACTCTTAAATGGAAATGGGAACACAACCCCAAATAAAACACAAGACCAAAAAGGTCGGGGTGGGGGAAATACTTTTTACTCTCGCAAAAGACTCAGACCCTACTTATGGAGATCTTCAATCTTTACTGGTTCCACTGGAAGTTCCTGTTTCCGATGTGGTCGGCAGGGCCATTTCAAAAAAGATTGTCCACAGAATGATAGATCTCCTCGTTCTTGTTTTCTCCTCACTACAGGGGTTCTCTCCTTAGTCTGGCTCAACTAGCTCAATCACAAGAATCTGAACGACTGAATACTTTGACTTCTCCTCTAGAGACAGTGGAACATTCGGTAATTCAAGGTATGGCAGTAATTTGCAGTTCATATGCTTATGCGTTATTTGATCTACTGCCTTTACATCTGTTACTAGCACCATAATACAACAAGTGCCCACTGCACTTACTATAGTATTCCCTATTGATAGATGATGACGATTATTGGTGAATATATAGATCCAACAATAGATACAGTGGCCCCATGGTAAATGGGATGGATCTATGGATAGATGATGAAATGCTCAAGAATGAGTCATTCCCATGAATGGATTATACCCATAGGAGGGTTATATTCATGGATGGCTATTGACCATGGATAGATGATACTCACTAATAGAGAGATACCAGAAATGGATGTGTATAACCATGATGGTGGTTCCCATGGTGGTTTGAATTGATGTCAGGTATAGGTACCATGGTAGACATGTTGGTAGTATGATGGACCTATTGGTCTCATAGATGACATATTGACTAAATGATTGGGATGTGTTTCCATTTACATCCCATGTTATAAAAAAAAAAAGGTGTTAGTCGTATTACGACTTGTATCGCATGAAGGTTGGTGTTGAGAGATACTCAGTATCGTGTAAATTTGGAACAAAAGGTGTTAGTCACATAGTGACTTATGTGCAAAGGAAGATGTGCTTAATTTTGGAGATGTACTTAGTGGAAAAGTTAAGAGTCTAGTGAAACTTGAATGGGAAGCTATGGGTGACTGCCGAGTTAGACTGATCACTTGACTCTGCAGTTAGTCGATGGAATTCCAGGAGGGTGAAGCTGGAAATCTAGTTAAAATGGAATCAGAAAAAGCTTTGAGCACAGGCTCACGTTGGCAGCTACCTCACACAGAGAATAGATGAAAGAACGTATTGAGCAGGTACGTATGGAAAATATTATGAGAGCAACTAAAGTGAAATAGAGTAGATTGATCTACGTGAGATCACAAATGGCTCACGAGAAAAAGATATAACATGAGAACAGAACAAAAAGGTGCTACGAAACCGAACGATTCAGTTCGTCAAAGTGGTATGGGATCGACATGGTATTGAGGAGGCCACTTGGGAACTTGAGTCAGAAATGAAAATAATTCATCCTGAGTTATTTATTTAAAAAGTTTTAGAACCCTACTTCGCTCGATTTTTGGGACGAAAATTTTAAAAAGAAGGTTATATTGTAACACCCCGATTTTTCAGAGATATCAATATTTACGAAAATGCCATTGGAATTGTGAATTAAAAAGATGTGATTGTGGATAAGAAAATGGTGGGGCCCATTGTTCAAATTAAGACCCATTGTACATATTATAAGGTTCAAATTAAAATAAATGGGTAATGTACATCTAATTGGGTCAAGATGATTATTTGGGTCAAAGGACCCAATTGGGACCCAATGGGTCATGGTAGACTTATTTGACCATTGGATGAGCTAAATTTTAATTGGGTTAGGCTGAATGGAATGTGAGTGCAATGTAGGATAAATGGGTAAGCTATGTACAATTGGGTAAACCCCATTTAAATGGACAATGGTCACTTAAATGGGTCATGGTGCCTAATTGGGTCAAGAGGTTCCAATGGGATCCAAGGGGTCGAGTTGACCATGTGGACCATGATTGACCGTATGGACCATCAAGTGAGCTCAAAGGGTGAGTCAAATCATGTTGAGTTGGGGCTGAAGTGAGTTGGATTTGAATCAAATAATGGAGTTGACTCAAGTGCATTAAATGAATGGCATTAAATGGGGTGAGTTGAGCTAATGAGTTGGGTGAGTTAGATTGGAAGCCAAAGAGACCACTAATTCAAGTGAGTCAAGTGGGAGGTGAGGAGTTGCCTTGATCTCAAACACCACAAAGTCAAGTCCCACACGTTGATGGCATGGAGTGGTTTCCCATGCATAAGATTTAATGAAATGGGATAAGAATTACATGGGGAGTTTGGAGGGTTTCCATCTCATGATGGAAACCCAAGACCCAACTTTGGGAGTGCCAAGGGATGCCTTGGTTTGTGTCAAAAGACTCCTTGGTTAGACCAACATTTATGAGGGTAAATGAGAGGTTTGAGGGCTGATATACAAAAGAGATGCAACACACCCTTTGGCCGAATTTGATTACAAAGAAACCTTAGAACTTCATCTCTCTCCCTCTCTCTCAAAACCTATCTCTTGGCCGAATCATCCTTTGGTGTTTTCACCATTGATCAAGCACACAATCAGCTAAGGACTAAGGGAGGCTAAGAAAGATAGGAAGCAAAAAGGAGCCAAGGAAAGTTGGAATAGTGTTGATTGGTAAGTGCTTCGTTAGGTTTTGCTAATTATCATCATCAAGGATCATGGTTTGGTCTTTGTATGGCCAAACCCTAAGTTATAAGTGTAAGAACCTTCAAAGATAAAAGTGGTGTATGAGGTTCAGCCATGGGTATGGCCGAAGCCCATCAAAGAAGGTGATCACTGCTAACCTAATTGTATGAAGAAAAGTAAATAACCATGGAGGGTTTTTCCGATATTTTAAAAGGGTTCTAAATCATGGAATGTCATGATTTGGCCATGTTATGACTGAATCCATCAAGGGTTTAAACCTTGGATGGTGAGGTATAAAAAGGATAAAAAAGGATCATAGGGTTCAGCCACTTTGGATGGCCGAACCCCATGACATAATTTGGTTATGTTGATGGTTTTTGAAAGTTAAAAACCGTGCAATATGATGGACATTTTTAGAGGTTTTAATTAGACATAAGATGTATGTTAAAGGGTTCAAATCATGGGTCATAGGGTTCGGCCACTTTGGATGGCCGAACCCCATGAAAGTAATTTGATTATTGTATGGTTTTTGAGAGATAAAAACCATACAATGATGGAGGTTTTTAGGTGTTCTAAAACGGGGGCTAAGACTAATGTTTTGGGCCGGCTATGGGATGGCTGAACCCTATTATTTTTATGGCTAAATTACAATGAATGAACTATATATAAGTATTGGTAGTTTTACATCAAGAGAACTAGAGAGTTCGGCCATGTGTATGGCCGAACCCCATAGACCATTTTATGAGATGTTTAGATTTAAGAACATGCTTGGAAATTATAAATGGTTTTAAACATTGCTGTGGATCTAAAAGGTTGTAAAAGATCCAAGAAAAATGAGGGAAATAACATCATGGGTTCGGCAATGTTGTATGGCCGAAACCCATGACCTATTTTATGGGTCATTTCATGGGTTAAGTATGAATCTAGGCATGTTTAGGTGAATGGGTATTAAGTTAAGGAAATGGCTGATTTATAATGGGTTTTGTGTCATGATTGATGAGGCATGGATGGATCCATGTTTATGGATCAGTTAGGGATATGGACATGTATAAATAAAAGGTGATTAACCATGGGAATGAATGAGTGGCAAGGATGTAAATATGGCCAAAAATGAAGAATCATGGGTTCGGCCATGGTGTATGGCTGAACCCCATGGGGGATATTTTTGTGGACTTAGGTTATTATCAACGCTAAATAATTATGGTACAATTGATTAGATGTATGAATCAAGGTAGTTTGATCTTGGTTTTAAACTAATGATCAAAGGACTATAAGAAAGGCACCAAAATGAGGAAGTGAGGTTCCGCCATGTTGTATGGCCGAACCCCACAAGCTTGTATTTTGTGGACTTAGGTGGTTACAAGTGGTAGATGAGTAATTGTTAAAGGATTAACTAAGTGGTGATGGAGTAATAGATCAAAGAGGGATCAAACAAAGTAAGTGAGGTTCGGCCATGGTGTATGGCCGAACCCCACAAACTGTGTAGAGGGACTTAGACTTAATTGGAAGTTATATAGATATTGTCTTGACTTGTTGATATATAAACAAGGTGACGGGATGTTACAGACGGTGCAAGACCTTGAGCAGTTGTCGGATTAAGAAGCAAAGGACACTTGAGCGGTCTTTTGGTAGGATTCCTACATCATTGAAACCATGGATATGTATTATGTACTTTTGATGATTTTATTTCATGTTTGATAAGTTATTTTGGTATCAAACAATATGTTGCAATTATGGGATTTTCATGCTATGTTTTGTAATATTCTGTAGCATGATTAGCATTTGCATCTCATGCATGGCATGGGGGGGATGTTATGCAACCGGAGCCCACACTCCGTCAGAATGTCCGTGATGCAACTGTGGGGCCTCCTTAGGTGGTGAGAGTCCCACCAGGAGGATACTTTCACAGGAGACCCACGCTCCGTCGGGGCGTCCGTAAGTCATGAGGAGTAATTTGATGTGGTGAATACTATCAAGAGATGAGAATACTATCAAGAGATGAGAATACTATCCAGAGATGAGAATACTATCAAGAGATGAGAATACTATCAAGAGATTATATGTATGTGATGGGTGGGACTCATTGCATAAGACATATGCTAGCATGACATGGCATTGAATCGGCATGGTATGATCTTTATTATCATGCAAGTTTACTGGTTTTTATCTGTATGATTGGATCTCTATTATCATACATAATTTTGGACACGATGTTTTATACATATGATATGGTATATTATATCTAGATTTTATATACTAACCCATGTATTAGCCCTAATCAGAATACCTACTAGGCGCGTTGTCTAATGCCCTACTTCTATCCTTAGTCGAAGACGCAGGAAAGGGAAAGGCCGAGGATCGCGAAGGAAGCCGAGTATAGGAGCTTGGATACCGGAATGAACTCTTATTTATTGTTATTTGGATAATTTGCATGGATATGTAATAACTTGGAATATTGCTATGGTTTGTGAATAGTTTTGATGATGATTAATTGATTTAAGTAATTTTGGATAGATGACTTGTACATTGCTATCTAAACAGTTTAGTTCCGCATATTTGACTTATTCCGCAATTCAGTCATGTATATTCCGCAAGTTTTATTTAGTACCATGTGTGGATTGGTTTTCATGAACTTAGTCCATGCACACATGAGTGGCCAGTTAAGGGTCGGGCTTTGGAAGTCCGAACTTAGCTCGCGTCGTGACGCTCCCCGCTCTCTTCCAGCTTTACTTATAAAAAAAAATAGACTCTGATTTTCGGAAGGGTGGAAAAAGGGCGGGGCGTTACACTTAACTCATCACTTTAAGATCAACTCACTCACTTGATTGCATTCCCATTTTAATTCAGCCCCATGTAATTAGACTTGAACTCACTTGGTGGTCAACCAAGTCAACCATGACCCACTGGGTCCCAATTAGGCATTTTGTCTCAAATTGCAACATTGACCCAATTAATGCGCCTTATCCATTTACTTTAAATTGAACCTTATACCATAACCGTTAGGTCCTAATTGGGCCATTGACCCAACACCTTACCCATCTAAGGTTCATATCTGTTAATTCACAATTAAAATGGCAAATTCCATAAACATTGATAACATAAAATTCCAAAGTGTTACAGATTGCAGCTTTTAACCTCTTGAATTAAATAATTATTCAGCCACTTTAAATGTAAAAATTATTAATTAACCATATACTCTCATAACTGGATTTAGATTAATTAATTTACATAAAAATCCTAGAAAGTTATAAAATAATTATAATAATTTTAGATATTCTCTTTAAAGTTGTAAACTTGCAATCTTCTGTTGTTTTAAACTTGATTTTCCTGAACTTTCCATTTTTTACTACAAAACTGACAAACTACATTAAATACATCATTATATACAAAATTAAGGATTAACTGACCCAATAATCAAGGGGAAAAATGTAATATTTCAATGCTCAACAATATTAAGCACTGATATACTAGTTTTAGTGTGCTTATACAAGTCCCAACAGTTGGACTAGATAGGGAGTAGGCAGGGGCACATGCATTTTCCAAAGTTATGGCAATTTTGAAAACAACTAATTCATGCTTTGAGGAGGGAATCTCATACAAGAATTTTCCATGGGAAATGCTTATGAGTGAACAACATTCTAATACCCAATAAGGAAGATCTGAAAAACATTTATGAACTATACAAAACATACACAAATTGAGCACATAGTTCATGAATGCAATAGAGATCCAGCCAGCCCATTTGAATGCCAATGTGAAACCAACACTGTATGGTTTTCAAGATTGGATTCAATGAATTCAACTTTTAAGAATTTTTGGTTGATCTCCACAAAACAAGGATGATGCATGAACATATATACCAATAAAAACCATTCATTCATACAAAACATGTACCAATAATGAGTCTATGAATGAATCAACACCTTAACAGATATTTCAGATCCAATAAAGGAAGATCTGAAAAACATTTTGCGTTCTAATTCCAAAAACTCAATTCTTGGAAATCCATTATACATTGGAACATAGAGGTTTATTTCTTCCTTTAAGATCTCCAAGATCTGCTCTCCTTTCATCATCATCTTAGAGAGCACATGCACCAAGTCCTTTAGCATTCGGGCTAATGAGACATGTTGGTTTTCATGATACCAATATCCTTGATCATTGGATTTAAGATTTACCTTTGATTGTTCTTGAAAGTCATAGCAGCGGCGCATTTTTCTCCAGGTTGCATTCAAACCTTATGTGATCCTTTTCCAATATACATTTGAATGTTTATAATGACTGAATGCATACAGTTTTGGAGAAGTTTTAACTTTTCTTGATCAGCTGAATTGAATATTTCTCCAACAGATTTCCAATGTTTAAAAGATTTTCAAAGTTAGAACATTGGAAAGAAAATAAGTGCATCCCCATAAGATTTACCATTTGAGGGATGATGGAGTGTGTTCTTGTCATGTACGCAAGTCCATAAGACAACAAGGGTTTGCATTTCAACCTTTGAATGCAAGATATGACAAAATTCATAAAACATTTGGAAATACTCAAGCCATAAAATGCACTTATTCATTTCTAATTACAATCCACCATATAGAAATGAATACACCATGCCAATCTGTGCCTAAATATTCACACAACAGTTTGTGCCTTTGGGGATTCCAACCTTCAACTTATTTTAGCACAAACCAATGGAATTCTTGATCTAAGTAACCCACTTGAGTTCAATTACACAATTTTGATCCAGCCCATTCTTTGATTCTTGGGCATTTGTTCAGTTTTCCATTTCAAGGTTCATTGCCCTTGAGGGAAGGCATCCACAAGCATTCTCTGGTTTAGCAAAACTTTGTGCTTTATGAACTGAAAAACATTCCACATAATAAATACTAATTATGAATATAGGAATGAGAAGCAACAACACACATATCATACATGAAAGTTCCCTTAGGAGCTAGAACAACCCGATTGACCCTAGATGGGGGTGAATAGGTCAATCTAAATTCGTTGGTCCTTTTTAAATTTACTTGATTGATTAGTTAAAGCACAGCGGATACAACAACCAAGTGCGTGTGTGTGTTATCAAATGTGATTATGCAATCAACAAAAGAAAAGAGCTCTAACACCACAAACACAAGGACACAAGATGTATAGTGGTCCGGTTCGCCAACCTACATCCACTGTTAGGACTCGCACTAACCTTGAGCTATCCCCAAATTCACTATGTGGGGACTTACACCCTCACAATTAGAGTAGGAATTCCACCTCCCACCACTGTGCCAGAGACGACACTCTAGAGTTTTTTACAGTGGTTCCGGAGCAAATCCGCCTTAATCCACTTTAAGGTCACAAGTTTTAAAAGTAAAACTAAAACCAAGAAGCACTTGCCTTGAATCTCATTCTCGTTGATATGTGCTTCTTGAAGATCTCACCTAATGTATGCCAATGCTCCTTCTTGTAGCCGTCGTATAGAAATCACAAGCTCAGGGTGATAAGGAAACTTGGTTGAACCAAAGCTTTCCTAGATTAGGTCTTTTCTTCATCTTTTCCTCACTTGCAAACTCAATTGATAGACTGGTTGTTTATGGATTTTCTTTCCTCCTCTCTTTCTCACTTTCAAACAAAATCAATAGATTAGTTGTTTATGATTCTTCTCATAAGAGTATTGATCGTTCCATAGAGTGTATAACTCTTTTTCAGCTCAAGGAAGATGGTAAAACGATCACACAACACTCATATTTATAGAGGAGTCTTAACGGTTTTTTAAATTGTCCAGTACCGACAGGTTGGTGGCACCGATGAGTCGGTGTCCATATTTATTAGAGTTCAAACATCCGATCGTTTGATTAAATGCAATCCCAAATGCATAATTACTTCCCGATCGACATGTCGGTGTCGCCGATGGGTCGAATAGTTATGGCACCGATAGGTCAGTCCATACGAGAGGCCTGATCTAGGGCAAAGACATGCTAACAGTAGTTTCTAATCTTAGAAACTTGTTACCCAGAACGACCTATCGCACATTACCGAGGGATCGGTCCTATTACTCTCGATTGGTCTTGATATACCGATATGTCTGTTTCTTCAGAGCCCATTTGAGTTCACAGTCCAGAACTCACAAGTCTTTTACCGACGAGTCGTCGACCATGAGGAGTCGTTTAAATTTATCACCAAGGGGTCGGTACATACTGAGACTCTCTGTCAGAGGCATACCCAGAAAAACAGTTCTAAGTTCCAAAACCTATGTCAATTTGGTAGACCCATCCTTGACCACTATGGATGGATCCTGTCTCCACTGAGGAGTCGGTGAGAACGACTGGTCGAGCTGACCATGAACATAATTCATATTTGCAAGTTTACTTCCAATTCACTTTTCAGTTTCCTCTCTAGGCATGTTAAGTTCATTACCAACATATGCAACTAAGCCTAGGAATAGTCCTCTCTCAAGTCTGGGTTCCACCTAAAGCTCATTTATGGCCATATACCTATTTTTGTGTTTGCCATACCGATGACATTTGAGCTTGGTGGAACATGATCATCTTCCTTGATCCTCTTGAGTCTTCAAACTTCTTAGGAAGTGCTTCTTCCCGAGTCATGAAATTGACAAACAAGAACTCATCCAAGTCGATGCACTAACAATCTCCCCCTTTGTCAATTTCATGACAAAACCTAGAAGCTAAACCATTTACAAGCCCACACTTTATTACCACACATTTTAATACAAAATATTACATCAATTTCATGAATATATTCAAATGGATAATCAAGATTATGGTCTTTGCATATTCTTGTTCAGCTTGCTTCTTTTACATGTGTTTCCTGTTCAAGCACACAAGCAAGCAACACTAGACAAATCATTAAAGGGGTTAGTCCCAAAATAATAATATGCATCCATGGAGTAAACAAGATTAATGTTCATTCTCACTTATACACCAACTGAATTGTTAAAAACCAACACTGCCTAGTGTTGAGAATATTTTCTCCCCCATTCTTCTTGCGTTTGATCCTTCCAAAATCCAATGGCCTCTTCATATCCTTCCTTTTATGGCTCTCTTTTTTTAGAGGCCCAAGCACTTTGGCTTTCACCAATTACACCCCATAATTGGTTTTGTTGTATTTTGGCTTTTACTATTCTCTTTCCCATTTTTTCATTCAATTGACAAAGGATTAGTAGACATGCAACATGGTCAAGCACTCCCCCATACTTCTTGCATTTAGTGCTTAACTGCGTTTTGTTTCAAATCAAGGTTCTCCCCTCTGGTTCAATGCACATTTCTCGTGCATCAAGGGTTGTTTCCCCCTGCTCAAACTGAGTGCCAGGTGATTTCTTCATGGGTTAAGCTAATGTACCTAGCTTCCTTTGAATTTCCTCCCCTTCTTTTAGCCTTTTCTACCCAACTCCCCCATAAACTTAGCTGCCCCTAAGTTTATTTTTCTCCAAGCTTCTTTTCAAACTTACAACCACCTTCCTCCACAAGCTGTCATGACCAATGACAGTAACTAATCAGGACATATTTTTGTACTCCTCCAAACTCCAAAGATGTGTGTAGCATCATAGCCGATCCCTTATCTCCCTATCATGCCAGTACAAAACCAACTCATTCAAACCTGCATACTAGTCTATTTAACAAAAACTATGTTAATCACAGACAATATATATAAGGCATTCAAATACAGCAATACACACATCATACTAAACCAAACCATATTATTTCATAGATAGACAAAATGTTCATTGAGTACATATGGTTTTTGATAAGGGAGCATTATGGATGCTTAGACAAAATATCAAAAGTGTAATTTTTCAAAAAGCAGAAATCATGAAAAACTATCATAAGCAGAGCCATCTTGAAGAGGTACTGGAAGAGGAGGAGACGGAGAATATGGAACTCTGTCAGAGAGGGAGACAGCAGAAGCTAGATCCCGGACAGTCAACACAAGACTATCTAGACTTCTTTCTAAGTTGTATATTCTCCTTTCCAATCTGAAGACTTTTCTGCCTAGATTTACATCCTCTTGATGAGGGTATTCAAATTATTCTTCTTTGTTAGAGTCTCTCCAGAACTCGTTAGAGTCATCACTTTCCTCCTCACTGTAAACATGGTCTTCATTCCTAGTTGGAAGACCATTCCCTTCACATCACTCTTCTACGAAGATGATGACACATTTGTCTATGATGGGGTCTTCTTCCACCTCTGGTTGGGTTTCCAGTTGATCCTAAACAAACACAGGATTTTCAGAGTTCGACCCAGGGCAAGAAAGAGAGGCCGTTCTTTTCGTTCGTTTGGCCCATCCATGGGCATGACTGGTTTCTCCTCGTTCTACAGAGGGCTTAGGACTTGTCGAGTTGCCATCTTCCTAGGCATGGTTTTTCCTAGAGGATATCTTCAAACAGTGGCTCGAAGAAGGATGAGATGAAGACTAAGTCTTACCAGATCTTTAAAAAACACAAAAATGGTGATTTTCAGGCTTCTAGAGACTTGAGGAACGAAAGCCCTTTGATTTTTCGATGGGAAATCACTCCAAGAGGTCCTATCGACTGGTCTAGGGCACGGGAGGAGAAGGAGGGACCACCATACCTTCGCGGGAGGGGAGACAACGTTTTCGAATGTATTGTTGTTTTCGTAGAAAGGGACCCTTTTATTTTAAACCTTTTGTCTTACCGAGATGTCGGTTCCACCGACAGGTCGACCTTTTCAACAATTTCCCCTTTTTCAGCAGTGCTCAATTTAGCACAGTACCGAAATGCCTGTCACACCGACAGTCTATTCACCGACTTATCGACTACACCGAGAGGTTTAGATTGTAGAGCAATCATCTTTGTTATGTGCAACTTGATGGAGTCTTATTCTAAGTATGGCATACACAGGTTCATTTTAATGCATAGATATGCCAAACATAATTTCATCAAATCATGCACATAATAAAAAGATCACATTAAGAATACATACATTTCAAAATACATTGAATGGAATGTATGGCTTTCCAAGTAGAATATGTACTATAGCCAGGAAGATTACATTCTAGACTTGTAGTTAGCAAGTTCCTCTCCTCATGTCATAACATTTTTCTGCTATGTGAACTCACATGGTCTCTTGTGAGTTCATTTGTAGTGGTCTAAGATATGGAAGTGAATCTTAAACCAAAACAAAACATGATTAGATGTCTATCTCCTAGGTACAAAGATTGTGGCATTGGGTGTTGCACACATACCCTTACGATCGTACCTTTGATGATCAAACATTGGATTCACCAACTCTTTTAAGACATGATTCATCTACCTTAACAAAGAGTCTTGTCTTGTATCCACCTTCCTTGGGTTTCTTTTAAGATTAGGTATTGGTGGATATCTTTTAAGCTTAGGCTTTACTGGATTGTGCTTTGTGTTTTCCTTTCCAAGTATCGCTTCAGATGCTAGTAATTTCTTTTGAAATGCCCATCCTTGTGGTAGAAATTGCACTTACCCATTAAAGGCCGAGAGATACTTGTTTACTTAAACACCCCATGGTTCATAAGTACTTTGGTGGATGAGGCACCAAGTCCAGACCTATCACCATATTGTCTACCCGAACCAAGGAGTCTCTTAAGTCTTTCATCTCTTGGGGTAAACGTATCTTGGAACTTCTCTTTATGATTTCTTAAGTCTTGTACTTCTATAGTTAGTTCAACCACATGCTTTTCAAGATTTTGTTTGGTGTTACTAAGAAACTTGATGTCACCCTTTGTCTTTTTAATGATTCTTGGAGGAATACTTCAATTTCTTTGATTTTCAAAACTTCTTTATTTGAAGATTTTAGTTCTAAAGCAAGATAGGCATAGTCCTTCCTCAAGACTTCCAGTTGGTTTGCAAGACTTAATTTTTCAGACTTAAATGTGTCTACCTTCGTAGCCAACTTCTCGTTTTCTAGATACAGAGCGTTGTAATATTCTTAAAGGTCATCTTCCTTATCAAGATTTTCCGCACTATCATCATCTCCACTTGAATATTCCTCTTGATCATTACCCACAAAGGCAAAGAAACGTTTCAATTTTTCACCATTCTCCTGATTCTTTAATTTGTTATTAAAGGTGGAACCTTCTGTTGAATTCTCAAAAGATGTACAAGAATTTTTAATGGACTCATTTTGAATAGAGGTCCAATCATTTTTATCATGGGATGCATTTTTTGTTTTTATTTTTGTTTTCAAATAAGAGTAAACAAATAGTAGATAAATATACGTACACATGATGTTGTTCTAGCACAGATCAACTCGGATGGTTAAATCCTTTATGAAGAGCACGAGGCTCTGATACTGATTGAAAGTTCCCTTGGGAGCTAGAACAACCCGATTGACCCTTGGGGGGGGGGGGTGTGGTTGAATAGGTCAATCTAAACTCGTTGGTCGTTTTTAAACTTACTTGATTGATTACTTAAAGCACAACGGATACAACAATCATTTGTGTGTGTGTGTGATCAAATGTGGTTATGCAATCAACACAAGAAAATAGTTCTAACACCATAAACACAAGGACACAAGATGTATAGTGGTTCGGTTCCTCAACCTACATTCACCGTTAGGACTCGCTCAATCTTGAGCTATCCCCAAATTCACTATGTAGGGACTTACACCCTCACAATTAGAGTAGGAATTCCACCTCACTCAATTGGCTAGGAATTCCACCCACCAATGTGCCTAAGACGACGCTCTAGAGTTTTTTATAGTGGTTCAAGAGAAAATCCCCCTTAATCCACTTTCGGGTCACAGTTTTAAAAAGGGGAGCGATAATCCCATAGGCGTTTTGTGTTTACAAACACGGGTTTTTCACTTTCTCCATTTTACCCTTTACCATCCAAACCGTAAAGAACACAAAATATCGAAATCGGTTCACCCAACCGATCCCTTAATCTCCCTCAGCGAGCCGAATTCACCGAATATTGAAATGTCTAAAAACGGATCACCAATCGGATCCCTTAATGGCCTACGGCGAGCCGAATACAGGAATGTCCAAAATCGGATCGCCAACCAGATCCTTTAATGGAACTCAGCAAGCCGAATACAGGAATGTCCAAAATCGGATAACCAACCGGATCCCTTAATGGAACTCGGCGAGCCGAATACAGAAATGTCTAAAATCGGATCACCAACTGAATCCCTTAATGGAACTCGCCGAGCCGAATACTTGAATGTCCAAAATAGGATCACCAACCAGATCCCTTAATGGCCCTTTTGTGAGCTGAATTTAGCGATTGAGATAGGAATGTCAAAAATTGGTTCACCAACCGGATCACTTAGAAACATGTCGGTGAGCCTATTTTCTGTACACCACTTAAGACCGAGCACATGATATCTTAAACCTGTAGTAGGTCTTTTCTGGTACATTTCAATCACACCATTTCAAATTACTTTCAATTCAAATATAGATCTTTTCAAAACATTCATAGCCTTCAAATATAGATTATAACATGTCAAAGCAAATGGCCTCAATCAGTTGGGCATTTCTTAGTGCTATGATTGGTATATTGCTGGTTTTTTGTATTGCCTGGTATCAAAGAGGCTTTTTCAGTCATATTTTATCCATGGTACAAACTAGAATTTTCTAGAAAGAGAGGCACTGAATCACTAGTTGGCATTCATTCATCTGAAAATGAAATGGAGCAATTTTTGAACAATGCACATCAAAATATCATAGTAAAAAGTACTTTATATACAGAGGAATGCTTGTAAATTTACAAAACAATAAAAAGAAACTCTGGAGGGCATCAGATTCTAGTGAATCTTGTTTTCACAAGAGCATCAGGTGCTGCAGGAGTTCTAGAGACGGCTGTAGCAGCTGGTGTGGTAGGAGATGCAGAGGCAGCAGCAGGTGTGGCAGAGATAGCAGCAGAAGTGGGAGTAGGTCTAGATGATTCTGCAGCGGAGTCTGGAGCAGCAGCTGGATGCAGCGGACTCTAGAGCAATAGCTGGAGATACAATTGGAGATGCAGAGGAGTTTGGAGTAGAAACAAAATGTGCAGATGATGTTGGATGTGATGGAGATGCAAAAAAGCTTGGAGCAGCTTGTGTGGCTAGATGTGTAGGTGATCCAGGAGCAGTTGGAGTTATGAGACCCATATAACTTGCTACAACTTCCAATGATCTATCCATCTTGTCCAAATGACTGATGACATAGTCCTAGAATACTCTGAATTCAGCTTTAAATGCTGAAAAATAGGTTGGTTCAGTTTCCATGGTGGCACTAGAAGCTGTAGAAGTAGAGGCAATATGTGTCGAACGACGAGCATTGGTAGGTGGAAGGGATTGTACATGTCTGGGTTCAACTTGGTATTCAATCTGTTGGACTTCAACCGCTTCTGATTGTCTTTTGGTGCCCTTTTATTTTCGAACCCAAACACCGTCGAAGAGTTTATAGCCAATAAATTTTATTGTGGTGTCATTGAGAGTGTCCGAATATTTCAGATCAATTCTATCCTCAGTGGGGAGATGAACTTTGAATTTCTTAAAAATTTAGGTTAGAAGGACTGCATAAGGAAGAAGGCTTTATGTTTTTTATTTGTAGATTGGATGTGTTTCAGAACAAGATATCCAAGGCTGACATTCCTTTTATTAAGGAGACACCACATCACAAATAGATCCAAACAAGAAATTTTGTCGATATGTCCACCTCTTGGAAGAATGTTGTTAAGAATGATCAGGTGAACAAGGTGCCATTCTAGAGTGATTTGACTTGCAAAGACCTTAAAGATAGAAGTAATATCAATCCTATTACAGATCTCATTAAAATGTCCACTGTACTGTAATCCTCTAGAACAATCCAACTGTCACTTTCATATCTGCGGATTCCTCCTGTGGGTATCTAAAACATCTCTTCCAATGAATCCACAGCGAGTTCAATTTTGAAGCCACAGACTATGGTCACAAAAGCATTACCGGTAGCTTTGGTAATGTTTGCGTAAAATTCCCTTACAAGGGTGGGATAGTAGAAATTGTTTTCCTGTTGAAGAAATTTTACCCACTCAACACCCTCAAACAACTCTTTCAAACGAAATGGATATGAATCATACACACCTCGGTTGATACTCTTACCAAGAATCACTTTCCTCTAGAATAATCCACTTTTGAAGCGTTTGAAAGCTTCGTCCTTCACGAACAGGTGTGCCATGTTGTGAAATTTCGTCTGTTGTACAACGGCTTCGCTTCTCTGCTCAGTAGCCTCCTCAGATCTGTCTTCAGCTCTCTTTTCAGTCTCAGGTCTCTCCTCTGTTCTCTCCTGACCTCTCTCTTCATCAGCCCCCTCAGTTCTCTGCCTTTTTGCTCTGGAGACGACTGCTATCTTCCCCCTTCCGCGAGTCTTCGGTGCCATCGAGGGTAAAAGGAGCGGACGAATTAGGGAAAGGGAAGAGATTGAAATTCCGATGAGATTCGCCTGAGAGTTTGAGAAAAATGGAGTCGATTTGAGAGAGAATCAGATCGCCAAGGTTTCTCGGATCGCCAAGGGTCTGAAGTTCGGGAAGAAAAAAAACTGAAATGGACTTAAATCTTTTGAGTTGGGGTTTTAATAGAACCTTAAATTGACATTTCGACGAGCCGAATTGACCTTTCAGAGATCCGAATTGGATATTCTTGGCGATTCGAATGGACTGAGAGGGGCACAAGCTTAAGGTTGCGTCAATCAATTCTTGGCGATCCGAATAGGACAGAATCGGATCGCCAAGAATTTCTTTGCCAACCGAATACAGGAAACCATTGGCTGGCCAAGAATGCTTGGCGATCCGAATTGGACGAGAGAAGTCTGTATACAGAGGAAAGAGAGAATTGGATCGCCAAGAATTTTTGACGAGCAGAATACAGGAAACCATCGAATCACGATCTGAATTGGACTAGAGCAGTCCGTATACAGAGGAAAGAGAGAATCAGATCACCAAGAATATCTTGGAGAGCCGACTACAGGAAACCATCAGATCGCCAAGAATTATCGGCGAACTGAATTCGACGATAGCAGTGTGTATACAGAGCAAAGAGAGAATCGAATCGCTAAACATTTCTTGGCGAGCTGACTACAGGAAACCATCGGATGGCCAAGAATTGTTGGCGATCCAAATTGGATCTTTCTTGTTTATTATCAGCAATAGTATTTCTTTGGGGTTTAAACATTCATGAATTTTTATTTTATTGATATTCAGCATAGACATTAGATAGAAGGCACACACTAAATCAAACCATATCATTTCATTGATAAATAAATTAGTACATATGGTTTCCAAAATATAAGGAAAAAAAACTATATTAATCAGAGCAGTACATGTTATTTCCAAATTAGAAAAACACAAGTGATGAAACTATCCTAATCAGAGTCATCGAGGCGAGGAGATACTGCTGGAGAAGGGTTGATACGTCGGGAAAGGTTGACGATTGATTTTCGTAATGCAGAGATTTCTTTGTGGGTACTCTGAGTGATTTTTTCCACGAAGTCATCTAGCCCATCCAGATGTGTCTCAATTTGGGAGACACGTTCTTCGATTTTGCAAATACATTCAATTAGGCGATCTGGCACTCGTCCTGAGCCAGGATCTGTATTTTCGACATTCACGTCAATCAGGCATTCTAGCTCAGGGGTATCTACATTGGAGACATTCACTTCTCCTTCTTCATCAGAGTTTTGCAGCAAGGAGATTACTTCTTGGACTTCTACTTCGCCTCTGACGTTTTGTGCAGATTGAGACTTGAGAAAATACCGATGAGTATTTAGGGCAGGATTTTTTTGGTAGGGGTTCTCTTTGGAGCAGAGCGGCTAGATTCAAGAACATCAACTGATTTTTTTGATGGTCAAAGACTGAGATTTGGCAGTCTCCCTTTTCGACATCGTTGGTTGACTTTTTAATGCACGAGAGGAGATGAGAAATTCGCTAGAGGTCGGGAAGAGAAAGATTTGCTCTGGGAAGTAAATGAGGAAGAAATGGAGATCAACTGGATTCTAATAAATTCAGACCACTCAATATATGTGCAACCGATATCGGATCGCCAAGAATTCTTGGTGAGCCGAATACACGAAAGCATCGGATCTCCAAGATGCTTGGCGAGCCGAATTGGACGAGAGCAGGAGGAGGATTAATATCGAATCGCCAAGAATTCTTGGTGATCCAAGTAGGAGATACTTGGATTGCCAATAATTCTTAGCGATCCGAGTAGGAGAGCCGAATACAGGAAAGCATCGGATCGCCAAGAATGCTTGGTGAGCAGAATTGGACGAAAGCAAGAGGAGGATTAATATCGAATCGCCAAGAATTTCTTGGAGAGCTGAATACAAGAAAGCATTGGATCACCAAGAATGCTTGGCGAGCAGAATTGGACGAGAGCAGGAGGAGGATTAATATCAGATTGCCAAGAATTCTTGGCGATCCGAATAGGAGAGAATCGGATCGCCAAGAATTTTCTTGGCGAGCTGAATATAGGAAAGCATTGGATCGCCAAGAATGCTTAGCGAGCCGAATTGGACGATAGCAGGAAGAGGATTATTATCGGATCGCCAAGAATTCTTAGCGAGCCGAATATGAGAGAATAGGATCACCAAGAATTCCTTGGCGAGCCGAATATAGGAAAACATCGGATCGCCAAGTATTCTTGGCGATCCGAATTGGACTGAGAGCAAGTCTGTCTACAGATCGACGTATTAGCGGGTCGCCAAGCAGTTCTTGGCGAGCCAAAATGGAGAGAATAGGATTGCCAAGAATTGTTTGGCTATCAGAATAGGAGAGAATCGGATCGCCAAGCAATTCTTGGCTATCCGAATTGGAGAGAATCGAATTTGACACAAAATGCTTGGTGATCATAATTGGAGAGAATCGAATTTCACACATGGGTAAAATACATCAAGTACATTCACATTCACTAATACATACATCAATCAAAAAGAGAAGTTCTTCACATTCAAATTCAAATACATGTGTCAAATACAATAATTTCTTCACATTCAAATTCAAATATATAAAGTTCTTCACATTCAAATTCAAATATATCAAATACGTAAAGTTCTTCACATTCATTCTTCACATACACCAATCAAGGAAATCGTCATTGTCTGTAGGGTCACCATTCCACTGCATAGAGTATAAAAATATTATATTAGAACATATGAAAATGTTGGTCTTTATCAAAGATGTAGAGAAATTATGAATAGAAATTATAGAATGACTTACTTGGGATAATTGAGACAAACCCATTGTTTATGATTCTTGAAGGGCATCGAATTCTACACTCACTGATATTTGTGGAGTAATTAGATTTGGACATGATCGCATATTATGTCCAATATTTTTGCATATGCTACATTTTTTTGCATTCAATGCATTCTCGACAATCTCGAATAGAAAAAGGATCTCGTCTTGTTGAAGTTTTTCCCTTTAAATTCTTTGAGCCTGGATGACGCCCCTTTCCGTGCATGATAATAGGATGAGTGACTTGTATCTCATTGCTTTCAAGACAATGGAGTGTATTTTTGAAATCCTCTTGTTCTGTTGAAGACAACTATCCATACTACTTCCTAATCCCATCAAAATAGAACTTTAATTCATCATCATGCCGATTCATTCTGATGTCCTTCGGGTTCAACAATTTGAAATCAATTCTCCACTATGGATGGATCTAATCAAAACTTAACTTCTGCATCGATGTCATCATATGCCCACAAGGTAATCCCATTGTTGTTAAAAATTCTTCTGTGCAAATACACGTAAGTGAATTATCTCTCATCATAGTAAATTGCCTATGCAACTCATTCAATACAAAATGGAAAACATTACCATTCACTTCTTCAAACAAAGAAATATCACATGTTGTAAGAGGAATTCGGATTCTTTCATCTTCATATTGAGCCATGATCTCTTGAAACTGCTTTTCAATGGCACTACAAATCTTACCTTGCACAACATTGAGGTCACCAGTTGATGAATGTATATAATTCTTCAAGATAGCATGTGCACCTTCTACGCTCGAGATGGCCAGATTTCTAAAATGTAAAGATTTGCATATCCATGCATGGAAAAATTGTTCTTTATAAGGTATCCACGTGCTTTGTAAATATTTTACTGCCTAAAGAACATTTTGAAATTTTCTTTGAAAATCTCCCACGCTTCATAGAATGCTTCTTCAGCTGGAGGTATGTATGAGTTTAACAATATAGTATTAAGATTAAGGGTGAACTATAGATTTGGCCATGGTGTGGCCGAATCTATGGATTCCATAATTGATGGAATGGAATGGCCAAATTGTATTGAGGCCATGGAAATGGAAATCCATTCAAGGAATGGCTATGGGATTTAAATAAAAGAATCCATGCCATGATAATAATATGATGAAATAGAATAAGGTTCGTACTGATTTTAAAGGTTTCAAAATAAGAAAATCTTGGGACTGATTTTTAAGGTTTCAAGATCAGTAAACCTTGGGACTGTTTTTAAGGTTCCAAAATCAGTAAATCTTGGGACTGATTTTTAAGGTTTCAAAATTAGTAAACCTTGGGACTATTTTTAAGGTTCTAAGATCAGTAAACCTGGGGACTAATTTTAAGGATTCCGAGATCAGTAAACTTGGGACTGCTTTTTAAGGTTCCAAAATCAGTAAACCTTTGGACTGATTTTTACTGGTTCCAAGATCAGTAAACCTTGGGACTGTTTTTAAGGTTCCAAGATCAGTAAACCTTGTGACAGATTTTAAGGTTCCAAGATCAGTAAACTTTGGGCACTGTTTTTAAGGTTCCAAGATCAGTAAACCATGGGACTGGTTTTATGTTTCAAAATCAGTAAGTCTTAGGACTGATTTTAAGGTTTAAAATTGTTAAAATCTTAGGACTGGCTTTTAGCAAACTATTAATTTTGGTGTCTGATTTTAAGACATATGCTGATTGATTTTGGACCAATTTTGGATCAGTTATTGGACCAATTTTTGGACTAGTTTTGGACCAATTTTTGGACTAGTTTTGGACCAGTTTTAGGACCAGTTGATAGCTGGTTTTTTGCACTGATTTCCAATCTATAAATTGTTGAACTTATGGACTGTTTTGGCTAGTAAAAGCTACAACATATGGGACTGATTTTCAGTCCATAAATTGTTAAACTTGTGGACTGTTTTGGGTAGTGAAAGTTGCCATAGATGGGACTGATTTTCAGTCTATAAAGTTTTAAATTTGTGGACTGTTTTGGGCTAGTAAAAACCCCATTGAGGATCTTAAACAGATTAATGACAAGGAATGCTTAAATGCGTTGGGAAACGAACATGGGAGTTAGATGGAGATAGAGATGTTAAAATTGAGATGGAAAATCAAACTAATATGTATGTTTGAACTTAATAAGGTAACGAGGTTCGATTTGTTTCACATGACTGATAGCGGTATTCTTGCAAAACAAGGAAAGGACCGTGTCTTAGACATTGGTAGGATTCCTAACCTTTGGAGACAAAATGGATTATGTATATGTCACTGATTTTATTTATAGCTATGATGTTTTATTTTGGTTAAATAAATGGCATGTGTTTATGAATTGTTTTTCAATGCTTTCATGTAATTTGATATGGAATGGCATTCTTGTGTTCATATTCTCATGCATGGCATGGGAGGGAACACAAGGGAGGAGTCCACACTTCATTCGGTAATGTAATGCCCCGCCCTTTTCCAACCTTCTGAAAATCAGAGTCTTTTTTTTTTTTTATAAATAAACAAGTGGAAGAGAATGGGGAACGTCACGACGCGAGTTAAGTTCGGACTACCCAAGTCCGACCCTTAACTGGCCACCCATGTGTGCATGGACTACGCCCATGAAAACTGGTCCAACTAAAGAAAACTTGCGGAATATACATAGCTGATTGCGGAATAAATCAAATATGCGGAACTAAACTATTTAGATAGCAAAGTACAAGTCATCTATCCAAAATTACTTAAATCAATTGACCATCATCAAACTATAATTCAAACCATAGCAAAGATTACTAAATTATTACAAGTCCACATAATAAGTGTATCCAAACAATAGTGATTAAAATTCCAATTCAACACCCAAGCACTTGCTTGGCTTTCCTCGCGGTCCTCGACCTTCTCTTTTCATTTCCCTTTTCCTGCATTATCCTCTAAGGATAGAAATAGGGCGTTAGATCAACGCGCCCAGTAAGTTTTCCAATCAGGGCTACCACATGGTTAGTATATAAAAATATGCATATATCATAATATTTAATCATCAAAAACATATAAAATCAATGCTATGTATGTATGTGCAAATGTAATGAGTCCCACCCATCACAAGTATACATAGCTATCACTTGACGGGACTCTCACGTCAAGGTAATCCACAGTACTCCTCATTTCCTATGAATAGGACTCTCATCATTAAGTTATTCCTCCTAGCGGGACTCTCATCGCCTAAAGAGGCCCCACAGATGCATCACGGGCATACGACGGAGTGTGGGCTCCGGTTTCCATAATCCTCACCCCATGCCATGCATGAGATGTCAATGAATATATGTCATTTGTAAATATATCTCAACATTCAAAACCCATTTGAAGCATAAAACAATAACAACATAACTCATAAAAACCATGATAAAACCCAATATAACAGTGGTTACAAGTAGGTAGGAAACCTACAGAAAGTTCTCTTAAATGTTCGTTTATTCTTAAGCGTCACCCGTTCATGACTCGCATGTTGTTCAAGTCCCGTTACGTTGTTTATACAACAGCAAGTTAATAACATATCTTTTTTATTTCTCATTAAGTCTAGATCCCATAAACCATCTTGTGGGGTTCGGCCATACCCCATGGCCGAACCTCACCCACTTTGGATTTGATCCTCCTTTTCATTTGATCAATACCATCCATATAAACACCTTATATTACATAATATAACTTGGTAGGGTTCGGCCATACAACATGGCCGAACCATACCACTTTGATTTGACCCTTCTTTCAAGTCCTTTAATCCTTCATTCCATTATAACTTATATTTACGGTTTTGCCACTAGGCTAACCAATAATTAATCTTGCTAACCACTACTATCTAAAACAAATCCACCTTAGTGGGGTTTGGCCATACAACATAGGCCGAACCTCACCAATCCAAATTGGTCTCTTAATCCTTCATAATTAAGACTAGTTACCCATCTATCCATGTGGTTAACTAGCCTTTCATCTTCCATCATTTTCTTGGTTCCAACATCACTTACATCCATTAAAACTACTCCATGGGGTTCGGCCACACATATGGCCAAACCCTATGGTTCTTTATTTCCACCTATTAACATGCTAACAATCCATTTAAGATATTCATATCATTCCATAATTTTTATTCTTCAAAACCCCCAAACATGACCTATGTTTCTTTCTATGGGGTTCGGCCATACCCATGGCCGAACCCTATAGATCATCCTTGGTTCTTTTATCCATTAATCATACTTCACCATTTAGTCATATTTTAGACCCTTTAAAAACATTACAAAACAAACAATAATTTCTACTCATATACTTGAATCCAAATACCCATACAAGGGTCCATTTATCCCATAAAATGGTCCATGGGGTTCGGCCATAAACATGGCCAAACCCTATGGTTCTCTTCGCTCAATCCTTCCCATAATTATTCATGGTTTTGGCATAATAGTTTAACCATAAGAAAAATATGGTTCAGCCATACATTGGCCGACCCAAGACGTACACCTTATCTCCATTTCTAACACCTTAACCCTTCCATACCTTGTATGGTTTTTATCTCTCAAAACCATCAAAGATCACCATATACTTATCAAATCCTTTAATGGGGTTCGGCCATCCCAAGTGGCCGAACCCTATGACCCATGATTTGGACCTCTTTAACATATATCTTATGTCCATTAACAACATGTAAAAATCTCCATAGTATTGCATGATTTTTTTAGCCTTCAAAAACCATCAAAATACCCAAATAATTTCATGGGGTTCGGCCATCCAAAGTGGCCGAACCCAATGACCCATTTTTTATCCTTTTTATACAGCACCATCAAAGGTTTATGTAACGCCCGTCCCTTTTTCACCCACTTTCCGAAAATCAGAGTCTATTTTTTTTTTAATAGAAGAGTGAGAGAGGGCGCGGATGCCATGACGCGAGTTAAGTCCGAGCTTCTAAAGCCCGACCCTTAACTGGCCAACCCCACGCGTGCGCGGAACTAAGTCCACGAGAATGGTTCACTGCGTAGGAAGTAAGCTCGCGGATTATAATCATTGCGGAACATGATAATAGAGTCTATCCTACCGGTTTTTAGATAGAAGGGAAGATACAACATTGAATTACCAAAATACCCCTATGTTCATATTTATATCACCAAAGGTACTCGTCCATAAGTAACGTCCAAACCATCGCAAGAAATGTAAATTCATACAACCCGACAAGCTAAGTTACTTTAAAATTACATCTCCAAAATGTAAACGTAAATAAAATAAGACTGCGCTTCCCAAGCTCCTAAGCTTGGCTCCTGTCATGTCCACCGTTTCCTGCCTCTCCTGCGTCATCAGCTAGGGTAGAAGTAGGGCGTTAGTCAACGCGCCCACTAGGACTCCGAGTAGGGCTAGCATATGGATTAGTGATAACATGCATACCGATACAATAAAATATAACAAAATAAGCATGTAATGAGTGCTATGCCATGGGTGCCAATGTCATGTGTCCCACCCATCATCCGTATGATCATACAATGTATTATCCCCATGTTTGCTTCTCGGTCGCCCCGACGGAGCGTGGACTCCAGTTATAGAACTATCCCCATGTTTGATTCTTGGTTGCCCCGACGGAGCATGGACTCCGGTTATAGCCCTCAGGCTATCCCCATGTCTGATTCTCGGTCGCCCCGACGGAGCATGGACTCCGGTTTCATTATTTTCCCGCCCATGCCATGCATGAGATGTACGTGCATTATGCTATGTAGGTATATAGATAAACCATAAATTTAATATACCATACATAGCCATATAATGCATAATGTAAAATATAATCCATAACACCTTCATATAATTCATAAATTAAAACTCATCATAATACAAGTCCCATAATCATCAAAATAGATTAAATAAACATCACATATCCACGACTTACAAAGAGGTAGGAATCCTACCGAATACCGCGTAGCGTTCCGTTACGTTTCCGTTCGATAATCCGGTCGCCGATCGCGTACCGTTTGCGACGTCCCGATACCTTATTACATTTACCGAATTAGTCCATACGTTTTTCCATGATTAAGTCCATAATTGATCCATCTACTTAGACCCATTAATGGCCATTAATTATGTTACAATTTTATCGAAAATCAGCCCTTAACTTAACCTTATTTTCCGTGGTTTAAAACACATACATAAAATCCGATTTTTGGCCATTTCAAATATTCCAATGAGCGAGCCTAAAACGCAGCATCTATACGTTTCTTTTCATCATTCACATTGTATCGAATTTTACTTCTAACCCACATAGGGTTCCGCCGTGTACTATGGCCGAACCCATGGTTTTTCAATGTGGCCAATATTTGTCGTTTTGCCACTCCCTCTTCCATGTTTAATCATTCACCCATTCATGTCTACTTTAAGTCTAAAATTCATCCATAACATAGACCCATTTATGATTCCATAACATATCTAAAATCAGCCACCTATTATTTAATTTTGAAAAAAAAACATTTAATCCCATATGTCATTTCCTATTTGGCCCTAACGGTGGCCCACAAAGAGATCATGGGTTCGGTCATACACCATGGCCGAACCCATGATGTCTATTTTTCCAATTTCTTGGGTTCATTCTACCCTCTTTAATCCAATCTCCAATGAAATTTAAATCATTCATTTAAAACCTCATTTTTCATCCCATTTTAAACATTACATAGTCCCATATATCCATTTAAATTTTATCATTCTTCTCCATCATTTTCTATTCATAAAAGTCCTAAAATATCACCATAGGGTTCGGCCATACACCATGGCCGAACCCATGGTTCATGGTTCACCTTTATTGGAGCCATATGAGGCCATTATTTCCTCAATGTTAGTCCATTGTTTTCTTTGCTAAAATTCCATTTAAAAATCAATAATTTTCATTCATTTGGTCCCTTTAAAACTTTATATCATACACTTTCAAATCCATTGAAATTATCACTTCCTCCTTCGTCTTCCATCTTTCCATTTTTATAAAAATAATTAACCATCACCATAGTTCCATTCTTATAAAAGAATTCTAAAACATAATCCATGGATTCCATCATAAAACTTTTTTTCCAAAAATTTGCCTACATTTAACCCTTGAAACCCTAACCATTCTCCATCATTTTCAAACCTTAAAAACCATTAATCAATGAGCATTTAAGGACCCTAACCCTCATAAATCACTAACCATGGGGTTCGGCCACCTTGTATGGCCGAACCCTATAGTCCATGATTTCTTTAAAATATCATATTTCCATTATTTTGAGGCCACTTGAAATCATCTACATACCTCATAATTTTTCTTATTTAACACCTTTAAAGCTTACCAACTTTTTAATCATTTTAAAATCTTGAAATCCTCATAGAACCATTAATCATTCTCCAACATTTTAAACCTTAAACCTTAATTAAATGTCATCCATTATTTACCATGCTACATGGCCGAACCCTATGGCCCATTAAACCTATGAAAAATTAACCTCTTGTTCTTAGAGATACTTACAATCCGACGACTCCTCCAGTCTTTCTTTCTCCTCTTGATTTCCTTAGCCTCTTCCCTTCTTCTTCTCCTTGTTTAATCGGCTAGATATGCTTGATCAATGGTGGAACATGCTTGGATCGGCTAAGGTAGATGGGATTTTGGTTGACAGAGAAGGATTATGGAGATGAGGGAGAGTTCTTCAATGGTCTTGGTAGCCCAAAGTTTTGCTTCTCCTTCTCTTTTCTTCTCTTTTCTTCTAAGTTCTTCTCCCTTCCTTAGTGCATGGGACGGTTTTTGTGTGTGTGATGAGGGATGGAGAGAGAGAGAAAATGGAAATGGAGACAATGAGATGAAGTCTCATCTTTTGGTTACTTCACATTAACTCCTCACCAACCAATATGCATTAATGGTGGTGGTTGGGATAAAACCACCACCTTTAATCCATGGTTTCAATTTGTGTTTTCTCAAGTGGTTTGTGTTTGTTGGGATGGTTTTGACCACTTGACCAATTTAGATTAAGTTAATTAACTTAGATCACTTGATCCCTAGGTTAATTTAATTAATCACTTTCCACTTAATTTAATCTAATTAAATTCCCTCTAAGATCCACCCATGGTTGACCAAGTCAACCATGGTGGTCGGCCCCACTACTCTTGGGTCCACACGCCACCTCAATGGGTGAGGTGGAGGTGGGCCCCATTGGCCATGTTACCTTGGTCCATTTATCACCTAACTTAGGTGATTTAAATTTTATTAAATGTATCCCTCTTATTGGATCACCATTGGGCGCATGGCCCAATTAAATTTTTGTCTTACCCATTTACCTTTGGGCTTAGCTACCTTGGCCCATTGGGTCCCATATGGTCCTTTGACCCAAATTGACCATCTTTGACCCAATTACTTCTCATTGACCCATCAAATGAATTTCATCCAATCTATGGCCCAATTGGGCCATTCTTGGACCCTTGTCCCAAAGTTGATCCATTTGGCATTTCATCACATCAAATCCAAATTAAAATAATTAAATGCCAAATATATTGATTCGAAAAATCGGGCTATTACAGTTTAAGCCCTTGATGGATTCTGGCATTCCATGGCCAAATCATGCTCCCTTTTACCAATTTATTTAACTAAATTCTTATGTAAACACTTACCAATTTCCTTTGCTTCTCTTCTCTCCTTTTGATCATTGCTTTCTTCCTTCTTGCTCCCTTAGTCCTTACCTGATTGAAAGCTTGAACAATGGTGAAAACACCAAAGGATAATTCGGCCAAGAGGATGGGTTTTTGAGAGAGGGAGAGAGATGAGGATTCTATGTTTTCTTTGTAATCAAATTCGGCCAAGGGATGTGGTTGTTGCTTTTATTAAACAGCCCTTGAGCCCCTCATTTACTCTCATCAATCCTTGTTCAAACCAAGGAGTCTTTTGATACTAACCAAGGCATCCCTTGGCACTCCCAACGTTGGGCTTTGGGTTTCCATCATGAGATGGAAACCCTCCAAATTCCCCATGTGATTCTTATCCCATTGCATTAAAGTTTATGCATGGATCATAACTCCCAAGCCACCAACGTGTGGGAATTGTTTTTTGGTGGTGTTTGAGATCAAGGCAACTCCTCACCTCCCCATTTGACTCACTTGAATTCAAGGTCCCTTTGGTTTCCAATTTAACTCACCCAACTCATTAGCTCAACTCACCACATTTAATGCCATTCATTTAATGCACTTGAGTCAACTCCATTATTTAATTCAAATCCAACTCACTTCAGCCCCAACTCAACATGATTGATTCACCTTTTGAGTTCACTTGGTGGTCCATATGGTCAACCATGGTCAACTCGACCCATTGGGTCTCAATTTAGCTCATTGATCCAATTTGACGCCATGACCCATTTATGGGTGGTTTACCCATTTAAATGTGATTTACACATTTGCATCAAGCCTACCCATTTATCCTCCATTTAATTCCAAATCAATTCAGCCTAACCCAATTAAGATTGGGCTCACCCAATGGTCAAATGAGTCCATCATGACCCATTGGGTCCCAATTGGGTCCTTTGACCCAAATAACCATCTTGACCCATTTAGATGTACAATACCCATTTAATTTAATTTGAACCTTATAATATGCACATTGGGTCTTAGTTTGAACAATGGGCCCCACCATTTTCTCATCTACGATCATATCTTTTTAATTTACCATTCCAATGGCATTTTTGTAAATATTAATATCTTTGAAAAGTCAGGGTATTACAGGTAATTTCGATTAACATATGCGAGGAGGAGTCCACACTCCATTCGGTGATTCCGATTAACATATGTGGGGAGGAGTCCACATTCCATTCGGTACTTCCGATTAACATATGTGGGGAGGTATAATAGTGACCTGGTGGTACATCACAAAACATTGTGGAAGTAATTGGCCAAGGGAACACTTTGATATGGTATTTATCAAGGAGACTATCTGTATATGATGTAGTTGGATATGGAATTGGGTGAGGGATCATTTGGCATTGACACCCATTGCATGATTCATAAGTAAGTATGTTTATGTTTTGGAAATCATGCCTTGTATTTTGTTACTTATGAAATGGTTTACAAACATGATATGATCTTTTCTATATTGATTTTATATTGATCCTATGTGTACGTAACCCTATTTGGAATTCCTATTGGGTGCGGTGACTAACGCCCTACTTCTACCCTATAGGTGATGGAACAAGGAATGGAAAGGACATGGACGTGAAGAAAGCCAAGCATAGGAGCTTGGGCAGTTTATGCTTATTTTACTTAATTGATTTTGAATTGATGTATTGGGAGAACTATTAATTTTGGGATTGTAATAACTTAGAATCTATTTTGCTATGGTTTGATGATATTTTGGATATTTAAGTTTCAGTTAGTTAAATGGTGATGACTTCCTTGCTTATTAATGACATGGATATGAATAATATTTTATTCAAATAATAATTTCGCAAATATTCTTTAGTGTGTGAAATGTTTTGGTGGACTTGGTCCACGCACACGTAAAGATGGCTAGTTAAGGGTCGGATTTTGAAAACTCGAACTTGACTTGTGTGGTAGTGTCCCGCTCTCTCTCACTCTTTAAAAATATATATATACTCTGATTTCCACCCCCCCCCCCCCCCCCCCCTCCCTCTCTCGTGTTCTAGCACCAAGGGAGAACTTTCAAGGGCATCCTGGTTGCAGTGCCTGAACTTCTTAGGAAGAACTCCTCTACATCTCAGCACATTGGTGCCCCTAAGGACATGCATTCTTTCCAAAGTTAATTAAAGCATACCATGAGATCTAAGCTCAGTCTATGTAGGGTGTATGAAGTCAGGACCATTTTTGGCACAAAAGAATGTTAAAGTATCATGAACTTAGATACTGAAAATTTGGAGATGAAACAAAAGTGGTGGGCACTAAGCTGCAGTACAGGGACAACAGTGTTTTATGAGTATTAAGTGGCAGCAAGCAAAACAAGCTAACCATTGTGCAACAGATCAGCGACCAGTCGCCCAAACTTTTGTTGTGTATCTAAGAGTAGAACAGTGAAAGAATCAACCGGCAACAACCAACTTGTAGGCACCCACTGTACAGAGAGGCGGCGTGTAACCAGTCCAAAAGCACCAAACAGTAGAGTACACCATCGTTGCAAGCAAACACCAAGAAGGTGAAAATCTAATCGGCAAGCGCAGCTTGGATACAAGTGACGAATCAAGAAAAATATACAGCAGAGGCAACCAGCAAATACATGAAAGAATTGAGGTCTTAAAGCTAAAATACAGCATAAACGAAGCAAGAGAATTCCATACAGCAATTGGAAGAAAGAGAAAGGAGAAGCCAGAAAATTAAAAGAATTAAGTAGTGCAGGAGAAAAATACAATAACAAACCAAACAAGTAGCAGTTGCACCGTCCAAGTCAATGTCGCTAAAACAGAGACAAAACACATCTGTTGGAATCCCATTCAGCAAAAGAAAAAGAATCAAGCAAGAGCAATCCAGTGAAGCAGATTTTCAGAAAGAAATTTGGAACAATTGGCGTTGGGAAGGAAGGCTTCTACTGGATGTGCGTGGCTGGCTGGTTAGGATGTCATTGTTGTTTCTAAACACAATAGAAGGTAAGAAGAAAAGAAAATCTAACAAAGGCAGGTGGCTGTCGTAGAAGAGAGAGGAAGGCTCAGTTGGCCGATCCTTGTTTATCCCGTGCGTCCAAATTGAAAAAGAATCAAAAGAGAAAATAGCAGTAGGCTGTGGCTCTCGTACATGAGAAAGAAAACTAGAAAAGAAAGGACACAGATGAAAATTAATAAAAGAAAGAGGAAGTGCTGGCCGAAAAGAATAAAAATAAATACAGTCGGCCAGCCACATAGAATCGACTGAATATTGGTGGGTCCCATGTATTGCTTAAATTACCTCCTCTGAACCTCTATAAATTGAGAGCTTCTCCATCAAAGGTTAGCTGGGCTTTAGAGAGGGATTGAAAAGGAGAACAGAAGAGTTTGGCAATTTTGATTTTCACATTGGGTTCTTGAGGTTGGTGATTTTAATTTTTCATTGTATTTTCTTGTCTTTTTAAATTCTAAAATTCCAATTGTATTTTAATTTTTATTCCAATGCTTTAATCAATAAGAGAAAGTGAGAATTAGAATTATGGTCTTCCAAGTGTTCTTTCATATGTAATGAAAATTTCAATTTTATTTCCATTCTTTTCATGATTTTATGTTATTTATTTTTCTAACAAATTTAAGGAAAGTGAGATTATTTTAGGATTGGTGGAACTTGACTTTTCCAGTATAAGGAATTACAAGCAGAAATTTTACCTAACGCTAAGGCCGGAATTGAATTTTCTTAGTCTAATGGATTTCATAAATTTCATATGTAGAATTTTAAAGAATGAGAGATTCAAATGTGTGTTAAATAATTTACGTGAGCTCGATGTTCTAAGCTGTTATTTTATTGTTAAAATAAGGATGATAATGACTCCTTAATCCTTTGAGCCAGTTCCACAGTAAATGTACATATGTTGTTCTTATTTTTATTTTTGATTTCTTTTGTTTAAAAATTCAAATTCTTGAAAAATTGAGGTTGGTAAGTAATTTATTGCATCGTAATTTTTTTTTTTCTAAGTTAGGTTAAGATTATTTACAATTTGTAGATTAATTCCACCATTTTAATTGAAATTAGATAAACTTTGTGTTTTCCATGAAAATTAGATCTTTGAATGGTTAATTTCTAAGTTTTAATGTTGTTTTTTATTTTTTGATTTGTTTTCTATTATTAAAAAGTTTCTAAATTAAAATTAAATTTCTTAGATTAGAGACTTAATTCCATATTTATGAATTATTCCTATGATTTTCTAAATTTCATTAAATATATAATTCAATGGTATGTTTTTTACGGATATATTTTCTTAAGTTCCGATAGGGTCGACCTCGCACTCCTAAGCTATATTATAAATGGTTTGTGTGCTTTCGAATATAAATTTAAACACAACAGTGGGAGTTGTCCTCAACCGCACTATCCCTCGACCGATGGTTGGGCGAATACACCCTCACCCCACTCAACTATCCAAGGATTATAAACCACCATCCCACCCACTGCTCTTCAGATGGGCGAACAAGTCAACCCATCAGACCACTAGAGACGCCTCATCTACCACGCACTCGGATACCATGACTATAGGGGCCTCTAAGACTGCCTAGGGTGAACCATCACTCACCCTAATGGCTTCCCTGAGGCTACCATAACTGCCTCTCAATATGTCCCACCTGGTACTCTTGAACACCTTGCCCTTCAAACCGAACCACACCTCTCACATAGGTATGTCCTGATATCAGAAGGATAGATATCGCAGTCAACCCCACACTAAGGAGTACATACACCCATTGTCACAAATATCGTTCTCGGGATATTAACGACGATTGGTAATATCGGGATATTTTCAAATTCTCGAGTTTTTACAGGGTATTTAACAGGAAAATCTCGTGAAAATTATAATATTTAAAAATAATAAAAATATTAATAAAATAAACATAGTATTAAGGAATTTCCCTGGTTATTATCACGATATTACCACTTATCACATTTTTAACGAGATTTTATCGGGAATTTACCGAGAATTTGTCGTCGTGCCAATAAAAATGCGTTTTCGATGCGGTAATGGTATTTTGCCGATAAAAAAAGTGGTACCGTTGATATTTGTGACAATGCATCGACCCATGTCCAACCAACGGGTAACCCATAATCCGACCACACTTCCACTGCGTGGTCCCACATAACATCCCAACCCTAATTACCCGATAAAGGTGGAGCCTTTAGATCCTGATTTGGCTTAGTACCCATGCCCCCACCGGCATTCCATATACACCACCTACATGCATGCACAATTATTTCTAAGCATGCTATCAATGCAGCAATATATGCATTACTGTCTACCACATGTTAGCATATCACACTCCAACATGTTATCAACCAAAATATGTTCAATAAAGCATAGTAGGCAACACCATCTACTACCTATTACATGTGAATCTACAACATATTCATCAAACTATCAATCACATTCATAGCAGGTCATCACACACTCCAACCCAACATGTTATCACACCATCAATCAATCATGATATCTCATAAATGAATATACGTGCTCCAGCGAGAATTGAGTACGGATACTCTTGGATGGGGATCCCTACCACATAATGGTATTTCCTCACCGAGTGACTCATAACAACAAGAGACCCACATTTGCCGCATTTCATACCCGTACATTAGATAGAGAAGTAATGCATATAGTGCATGCTAAAATCGGTGATAGGTTCCCTCACCTAGGTTCAGTTTCAAAATTCAAGTGATGAAAACAGGTTGAAGGAAGCGATGCACGAGCTACCAAGCATGAGAAGCTAAGACGGATCTGTAAAACTGGAACTGTCCTGCAAAAACTACAAATTTGGTTGGAATGGTTTTACAAACGGTCGGGAAACGCTCCAAAAATACTCCAAGAACAACCCAAAACATGCCCGAAACAGGCCTGGAAATGGGCCTAAAACTGGCCCTTTCCGAGAGATAGAGTTAGCTTGCTTGGCCTGGCCTAGGGAATTGGGATGGGCCTACACGAGTTTTGATGTCCAAATTTTAAATTTATAAATCTAGCAAGAACACGAACCATTTTATAGTATAGCGGTCAATTGTGAGCCCAAACCCAAAGGAAATCCATAAAATATATGCTTAAATTAAATTGGTACCTTTTAAATATGTAATCTTATGAAATCGAATTCATGGAATTGCAATTTTAATTTAGATTTTTGAAAGTCAAAGTTAACACCAATATTATCTAAGTTATGAATTTAACAAACCGAGAAGCAAATCCATCTTCTTTTTATTAAATTGGTGAAATCAAGAATAATGGTAGTCATATCTTAATTTAAAATCACATGTTTTAAAATGAAAATATCACAACTCCAACCTTAGTTAGGTGAAATTTGAGAGAGAGTGAGTTTTGATACAATGAATTAAAGAGTTAAAAATTAAACATACAAGATTTACAATAAAAACATAAATTGAACTATTTTTATACAACAAACATAAAAAGTAACTAATGTAACAAGAGACAGAAAATAATTGACAGATAATGTAAATGACAGAATAAATAAATGCATATTTAAAGGTGGCTATGGAATTATTCTCTCATCGCCCAAAATAAATAAATAAATAAGAAATCTAGATCTGAAATTCAACACTTAGAATTCAAAAATCAATTAATGCCATTTAATTAAAATTTCATAAAATTTTAACTAATTAATGTTTAGATTTCATATTCAACATTTACAACCTAAATTCTAACCAATAATTAAACAAAGTATACATATTTAAAATTAAATAAAAAGGGCATTGGAAAGAAATCTGAATAATCGAACTTTCCAAGATTCTAAAAGAAACGTCTCTTATTTATTTAATGAAAGAATTCAAGTACAAGCATAGATAAAATTAAGTACAAGAAAGAGAAAATAAATGAAAATTTACAACTCTCACTTTTAAAATTCGAGTGGTGTCTCTGTCTTCTTGTCTTTTCTCTTCAGCCTTTGGTCCTCTTGAGCTCCAGGTCAAATTTGAATTTTGTATTGTGCTTAGTGCTCTATTTATAGGCTCGCGGTTGGAATGGAAGGCAGAGATTTAATCTTGGTTCAAGTTATTGGTGAATGGCTTGGATTAACTCTCATTGAACATCAGTAGTTTGGATTTAAAATGGAAAAGATAGGGTTTATAGAAGGCTCACACGAATTTGGATTGCTTGGGACTTAGGTTGGCTTGGTGGTTAAGCAATGGATGAGAGATAAGTTGATGTGGAGGGTTGATTACTAGGATTTTATAATTTAGGTGTATGAGATATGGAAAAAACATGTATGATGTGGATGACTTAGATGATGAGGTGTTTAGGGATTTTAGGAGTGTATTTGGATGGGATTTTTTCTAGTACATGGAGGGTTTTTAGTGCTAAAATTGTGTGGTGTGTGTACATGATTTGGCAAAAATGTGTGGAGGTTTTGGAAGGCTTCTAGATCTAGGGTTCTAATAATTGGATGGCCATGATTGTATGGGGTTTATATCGAATGGCTCTAAGGTATTTTGGCCAAGTTAATTTATATAAATGGAAGGTTTCCTAATGGAGGGTTAAGATTGAATGGTTGATCTAATTGGCTGATGAGATGGATGGCCTAGATCTAAGATAAATTATGATTGCATTGGATATGGAATGGAGGCTCTAGGGTTTACCAAAAATGTATGCATGAAATGGATGGTTGTGATGAAACGTCCTAAAGGTAATGTCTTTAATGAGTGATGGATGATCTAGATGGATGGATGATGAGATGATTCATGGATGGTTATGGTCCTAAGGTTGATCTAGGTGATGAATAGGTTGGATGACCTAAATCTGATGTCATGAATGTATGGGTCGGATTTGATAGGTGGCTCTACATTTTGACCTAATTTTGATGCATGAGATGAATGGTTAGGATTAAGGGATGCAGATGAGTGGTTAAGATTGCATTGGAGAGGAGATTAGATGGTATGGATTGGTGAGGAAATGGACAAGGGTTGGGCATGTGACTGGGTTATGGACTTGGGTTTTGGACCTATAAATGAGCACATGGGCCTTCAAGTGACCTTGGATTTGAGCCTGAGGACTTGGGCCTTTGTTGGATTTTTTGGAGTGCACATTGGCTTGCCCCATCTGTGATATGTGCATGGACTTCCTATGGCCTGGCCTAATAATAGCCTGTGAAGCTTAGCTTGACCCAATTGAAGTGGATCTCTGACCCATTAATCTTGAATTTCAGCCTTTGTCTCTTGAATTGCATGTTTTCTCTTCTAGAATTAAATAATTAACTTCACCACTTTATAATCTAATATATTGATTTAATCTATACTCTCATAACTGGATCTAGCTAACCAATTTACATGAAAACCCTAAAAGTGCAATGAAATTAATCATAAAAATTCCAGGTCTGCTAGTTTAGGTTCAAAACTTGCAATTATCCACTAACTTAGCTTGATTTCTTGAATTCTCCATTTTTAATCTACAAAGATAAGAAATTGTATTAAATGTACCAATATATATATAACTATGAGAGCTAACTAGTCCAATAATCAAGGGTAAAAATGAAATATTTCAATGCTCAATAATGAGTTGGGCCTGCACAGTTGGGCCAAGGACGGAGTGGGTCGAAGGAGTTGGGCTTACGCTGCAGGGCCTAGTTTGCACTGGGCCAGGTTTGTTGGGCTAGATCTGGATTTGCTGGGCCAAGCAAGGTCAGGCTCGAGTTGTCGGGCTTGAACAAGGTTGGGTTTGCTCAACAAGGCATGGGAAAGAGAATAGTGATTCGGGGCTAGGGTTTCAGGGAGGGGAGAAGATTTGTAAGGAAGAAGAAGAAAAGAATAAGAGGAAAAAGAAGTCACCTGGACTCGGGCTGGGAAAGCTGGGACCAAGTTGGATCGGCATCAGTTGGGTCGGTTGTAGAGCCCTGAGAAATGAAAGAAGAGAAAATGAAGAAGAAGAAGAAATGACAACGATAGATCTGGAGAACAAATCCGATCGATTGTAGAGAGGGATGGGGTGAGGCTAGGGTTTTGATTTGGGGACGACAACGGCTCTAAGGGCTGCAAGGTGAGGGATTGGGTTTAGGATTTGGAGAGGGGAGAGAGAGACAGAAAAGATGAGGGAAAGGGGGAAAGGCGGCAGTTGAGAGGAGGAAGAGAAATAGTAGGGTTTGAGGGGAAGATGAAAGAGCAACTGAGAGGGGGATTAGGGTTTGTGACAAGGAGGAGAAGAGAAATCGGGTGAAGAGAAGGAGGGATGGGAAGGAACAGTAGCTACACAAGGGTTTGACGGAAAGAGAGGAGACATAGCAACTAGACGGGCGGCGGCTAGGGTTAGGGTTTGGGTTTTGTGTAGTAAAAAGGGGAAGGGAAGAGAAGAGAGGAAGAGGGTAGTGGAGGCTAGGGTTTTGCAATGGGGAGGGAAAGATGTATTAAATAGAGGTGAGCTAGGGCATTAAGTTTACAACTATGGGGTTCCAAAATCTTTTTTTTTTTAATAAAAGTGAAAAAACACAAAATTTACAAAATGGTTTTCAAATAATAATCAAGGTGTGATCTTTCCAATATTTTTGCATGAATAAATAGAAAATAAATCAAAATTACAAAAATACTCTTCGAGCCTCCTAGCTCAAAAAAGGGGCAAACTAGGGCCCACCAAGGAGCCACACTCACTCCACTGCTACCTAATTACCAAACACGACATTGGGATCTGTAAGTCTTCTTAAAACTGGGAAAAATCGAGTCAGGTCATTATAGGGCCTTCCTCACCTAAGCCTCTCTTCTCTCCCTCTGCTGGAGGAGTTTCATGATCAGTAGAGGGAGGAACCCCCTTTTCCGTTCAAAACCAAACACGAAAAAAAAAAAAAAAACCTCACCCTGCATTTTTTTGTGTTCTCGCAACCCCCACATCCTTTCCTTCGTCTTTTCAATTAGAACAATGATCCCTGACTGCTTTCCATCATCCCCGGTTGTGGCCTGTATCCACCCCATTACGGCAATTTCAACATCCCTCTCTTCAATTGGACCTTCTACTGCACACGGCCGCCCTATTCTCGATTTTCATATCTCGGTCCCCACCCCTTTGCTATGAAAGTAGGCATCGGTCAAAGAGAGAAGAAGAAGAGAGCGATGCACGGGAAGCAATTGGGAAGTTTGGTGGCTACAAGGAAGGGAGCAGTAGCTTCCATGATGTAGAGGAGTAGAGAAGGGGTCTAAATGTCGAGACGCTGCACCATAGGTCTGCCTCAGATTTTGCTACTACCTGCAATTGCACTGTCGTTCGCTAGCAGTTCGACATATCTTCTATGGTCAATCATCATCACTATTTTCGAGGAAATATTTATTTCAAAGTCTCATGAGCAAGCTGTGCCTTACTTCCATAGATGCTACAACTTGAGGATGAGTATTAGGATATAGTTAGGCATTAAGATATATTTAAATTTAAGATATATTGTATTTTCCAATTTAGGGATTTCCTCTTTTATTTGATTTCCTTATTAGTTATTCAGTGTCTCTATAAATAAGATTTAGAGTCTCCCTTTGATTTCAAGAAGACACCAAATCTTCGTGTGTGTTATTCTACATATACTTGAAAACCAGTCCGAATCCTTTTACAACTTTAATTTTATGAAGTAAACTATAATAATGTTTTATCACAAAACAACATGAACAATGGAAGCATCCATTGTTAACGATAATTGTAAAACATGAAATTTTCTTTGTAGTTGCAAGAACGAGCCATTATAGTTGTTGAACATGTTAATCTAGATTTGTGAGATCATCCTAAACATGTGTAATGAGCTGAGTTATTAATGAGTAAATCCAAATGGGTCCCACTTGTCTGAAAAAGTTTAAACTGAGTTTACACGGGCCAGTTAAGTGAGTTAAAGCTAAGTTGTAACCTATGTTGAAAACCTGAATTCTGATTGAGCCAAGTTACTGATTAACCCAACATCCTTGGCTTGCATAAGAATCAGTTTGGGTATGTCTATTTACTTCTTCATATTCCTCCCTTATTCTCCAAAGGGTCCAAGCACTTAGGCTTTTTCCAATTTGACCAATTACTCCCCCATAATTGGCTTTGATGTCTTATAGGTTCTACTAATTTCTCTCCTAATTTGTCATTTAATTAACAAAGGTTAGTAGGCAGACATCATGCTTCTTGCACTCCCCCATATTTCTTGAACTTAGTGCTTCCATGAGTTCACTTCCGACTCATTTAATCTTTCCACTGAACAATGCATGTTTCTCATACATTCAAGCATTGATCTCCCCCACTAGTACAATGCAAATTGCCATTGCATTACTGTTTTTCTTCTTCTTCCCCTTTAAGAGATGTGCTATCTTTAAGGTGATCTCCCAATGAGGTCAAGCTAACTTACCTAGCTTCCCTTTTTGGAGTCTTCTCCCCCATAAACTTAGCTATATTTTGTAGCTTCTTTGACTTAACTTCCCCATAAACTTAGCTACCTCTAAGTTTATTTTTCTCCAAGCTTTCTTTCAAGCTTGCAGTCATCTTTCCTCCCTACACTGTCATGACCAGTGATAGGTGCTAAACAACACATATTTTGTGCTCCCCCATACTCTAAGGATGTGTGTAACATCACAACCAGATCCCTATCTCCCTAACATGCCAATACAAAACCAACTCATTCAAACCTGCATGTTAGTCTATTTAACAAAAACCATGTTAAGCATAGACAAGAGATAGAAGGCATTCAAACACATCAATACACACATCAAACCAAAGCAAACCATATCATATCATTGATAATCAAAATGTTTTGTACATATGGTTTTGGAGGGGCATTGTGGATGCTTAGACAAAATATCAAAACGTATAGTTTTTCAAAATTCAAATCATAGAAACATGAAGAACTATCTAAACAGGGCCATCCGAGAATCTGGAACTGTGCTATCAGATTTGGCAGAGGAGGAGATAGCAGAGAATAGTTCCTAGACAAACAACCTGATGTTACCTAGACTACTTTTAAGGTAGTCCATTCTCCTTTCAAGTGTGAAGACCCTTCTGTCCAACCTGACATTCTCTTGAGAGGGATATTTGTATTCTTCTTCTTCCTCAGTGTCTCTCCAAAAGTCATCAGAACGATGACTTTCTCCTCACTACTATCATCAGGGATAATGACATGGTCTTCGTTAATATTTCTAAGACCATTCTCCTCTTCTGCATCTTCTCTCCTTCCCTCACGATGTTCTTCGATGAAGATGACATCTTTGTCAATGATGGGTTCTTCAACCTCTGGTTGGGTTTTTCGGTTAGAACTGGAATTACCAACCTGAACAGACGCAAGATTTCCAGAGCTAGGGACAGGGCAAGATCAAATGGCTGGTCTTTTGGTTCTTTTGGGCCACTGACTGGTTTCTCATCGTTCTACAAAGGTCTGAGGGTGTCTCTTGGCTGCCATCTTTCTGGGCATGGTTTTTCCAAGAGGAGATCCTCAAACAGTGGCTTGGAGGTGGATGAGATGAAGACTAAGCCTAACCTGATCTAGGAGAATCACAAAAACCGTGACTTTTAGGCCTCTAGAGATGGAGGAACAAAACCCTATGGTTTTCCAACGAGAAATCACTCCGAGAGGTCGCATCAACTGGTCTAGGGCACGGGAGGCGAAAGGGAGATCACCAGACCTTCGAGGGAGAAGAGACGACAAATTCGAATGAATTTCATTTCCACAGAAAGGTTTCCTTTTAATTTAGACATTCTGTCCCACTGACATGTCGTTTCCATCGACAGGTCGAAGCATTCGACAATTTTCACCCTTTTCAACAGTGCTCGATTTAGCACAGTACCGACATGTCTGTGACACTGACTAGTCTATTCACCAACATGTTGACTATACTGAGAGGTTTAGATAGTAGAGCAATCATCCCTGATTTGTACAAAATTGATAAAATTTATTCTAAGCATGGCATACACAGATCTATTCCAAAATGATAAAACATAGATATGCCGAAAACAATTCATCAAACATTAAAACATGTGCAAGATCAAAATTTACATTCCAAAAACACATAAAGTTCAAAGTACTTTGAATGGAATGTATGGCTTTCTAAATAGAGTATGTACTATAGCTAAGATGAGTACATTCTAGATTTATTGTTAGCCAATTTTTGTCTCCTCATGTCACAACACTTTTCTGTTATGTAAACTCACATGGTCTCTTGTGAGTCCATTTGTCGTGGTCAAAGATATGGAAGTGAATCTTAAATCAAAATAAAACATGAATGGTGGTCTATCTCCTGGGTACAAAGATTGTGGCATTTGGTGTTGCATACATACCCCTATAATCGTACCTTTGATGACCAAAATTGGGATCCTTCAACTCTTTGAAGATATGATTCAGCTGTCTTAACAAAGAGTTTTGCCATTGTGTCCACCTTCCTTGTGTTTATTTTAAGGTTAGGTGTTGGTTGATGTCTTTTTGGCATAGGCTTTTTTGAATTGTGTCTTTTAGCTTATGCTTTGTTTCCAAGTGTCTCTTCCAATGGTAGAAATTTCTTTTGAAAGGCCCAACCATGTGACAGAAATAACACTTTATCAGTTAAAGGGTGAGAGACACTTGTTTTTCCAAACACCCCATGATTCATAGGTTCTTTGGTGGATGAGGCACCAAGACCAGACCTATCACCATACTGTTTACCCAAACCTAGGAGTCTTTTAAGTCTCTCATCTCCTTGGGTAAACTTATCTTGGAAGTTTTCTTTATGAATTTTTAATTCCTTAACTTCCAAAGATAATTTTTTAACATCATCTTCAAGAAGCTTATTGTGATGCCACAGATTCTTGACATCCTTGAAGTGAATATTTATCTCTTCTTGGAGGTTTTTATTATTCTTTATTTGTTTTGAGTTTTCATTGTCAGAGAGTTCCAGCTTAGAGGTTAGAAGATATTTTTTAGTTTTTAAATCTTCCACTTGATTAGAGAGGTTCATGTTTTCATTTTTAACCTTGTTTAGTTTCTTGGCCAAACTCTCACTCTCAAAGAACAGAGCATTGTAGGAGGCATGAAGATTTTCATCATCTTCACTCTCATTATCCTCCGTTACAATTGTTGGATTTTCTTGATCACAAATGATCAAGGCTATGAGACCTTTAGATAAATCAACTTTTCTTTGGGTCTCTTTGTCAAAATCACTCTTTGATTCAGAGGTGCCAACATGGGTCATACCCACATTCATAGCCTTCTTAATTTTTTCTGAAGGACATTCATTCATGAAGTGTCCTCTCCTCCAAATTATAACACGTTTGTTCCTTGACAACCTCTTTCTCATTCCCTTTCCCTCTAATGACCTCTTGCTTTATAGGGTATCCTTTACTTGATTCACCCTTTCACATTCTTCTCAAGTTGTTTCTTTTAACAAAGCTTTTATAAAACTTTTTGGCAAACATTGCCATTTCATCAATTGAGAATTCATCTTCCGAAAAATCCTTTTTTTCTTCCATTTTCTTTCGTTTGAAGGAAGATTTCAGGGCAATGGGTTTGTCCTTTGGTTATTCAAAGTGTAATTCATAGTTTTGTAATGAACCAACCAGATCATCGCTATTCATTAAGGATTCATCTCTATTATCCCCCATAACTACCACCTTGGACTTGAATCTTTTTGCAAGATTCCGGACAATTTTGGTACATACATTGTTCTCGGGTATCCCTTCACCTAGAGCGTACATTTGATTCACAATGTCGTTTATCTTGGAATAAAAATCCATGAAGACTTCCCTCTCCCTCATCTTAATAGTGTCAAATTGATTTTAGAGGATCTGAAGTTTGGACCTCTTGACTATTGAGGTGCCTTCATGGGTTCTCTCAAGTACTTCCCATGCATTCTTTGCAGTTTTACAGGTCATGATCCAGCTGTATTCATTGTCAGAAACTGCATAATTAAGGGCATTCATGGCTTTGGCATCAGTTGTCTGAGCAACTTTCTTAGCAGGGTTCTAAGAGGCAAAAGGTTTACGGACCAAAACCTTGGTGAAGGAGGATTCTAAGGTTTTCTTTTCCATGGGTTCTTGTCATCCAATCTTTACAATATCCCATACAGTTGAATTAATGGAAATGAAGAAACTTTTCATTTTGGCCTTCCAAGAGGCATAATTTGTTCCATCGAAGTACGAAGGTTTGGATACAGCATGACCGTCTCCCATGGTGTTCTAGATTGGATCAACTTGGATGGTTAGATCCTTATAAAGAGCATTAGGATCTGATACCAATTGAAAGTTCTCCCTTGGTGCTAGAACATGATTAACCCTAGAAGTGGGGGTTGGGGGGGGGGGGGGAATAGGTCAATCTAAAATCGTTGGTAATTTAAAATTTCCTTGATTGCTTAATTAAGTGCAGCGGATATAATAATCAAGTGTATGTGTGTGTTAGCAAATGTGATTAAGCAATCAACACAAGGAATTAGTTCTAACACCACAAACACAAGGTCACAAGATATATAATGGTTCGGTTAGCCAACCTACATCGACTGTTAAGACTATCTCAACCTTAAGCTATCCCCAAATTCACTAAGTGGAGACTTACATCCTCACAATTAGAGTATGAATTCCACCTCACTCAATTGGCTCAAAGATTCATCCACCACATGTAAAATAGGAATTCCACCTATTTGAATTGGCTGAGAGTTCCACCCACCACTTGTGTCAAAGACTACTCTCTAGATTTTTTATAGTGGTTCCAGAGCCAAGCCTCCTTAATCTACTTTCAGGACAAAGGTTTTAAAATAAATTAAAACCAAGAAGCACTTGCCTTGTAGCTCTTTCTCGAAGATGTGTTCTCCACCTTGTATCCATCATTAAACAATCACAATTTTCAGGGTGACTAGGAAACTGGTTTTACAAAAATCTTTCCTAGTTGGTATCTTTTCTTTCCTTTTCTCTTTCTCTCTTTTACTAACTCAATCAATAGATTGGTTGTATATGATTCTCAGCTGTAGGCACAAGAGAGTTGATCATTCCTTAGAGTATGTGAATTTTCTCAGTTCAAGGAAGATGATTAAATGATAATACAACTCTCATATTTATAGAGGACTCAACATATGTTTTCAAACTGTCCAGTACCGACACGTCGGTGGAACCAATGGGTCGGTGTTCATATTTATTATTTTTCAACTACCCAACCGTTTCACATTAAATGCACTCCCAACGGTATAATTACTTCCGGTGGAAAGGACGATGTCACCGACGGATCGACACTCATGGCACCGAGAGGTCAGTCCTTACGAGGGTGTCGATCGGGGGCAACACTATGCAGACAGAGTTTTATATCCCGAAACTTGTCTTGCCTAGAACAACCTATCCCCCTTTACCGAGGGGTTGGTCTTGGTTCTCTCAATCGATCTTGAACTACCAATATGTTTTTTTTTCTCAAGAGACCACTTGAGTTCAAAGTCCAGAACTCACAAGTTTTTCATCGACAAGTAGTTGACTACGAGGGGTCGTTGAGTTCATACTGAGGGGTCGGTGCATAAGAGACTCTCGATCAGACGCATGCGTAGAATGACAGTTCTGTGATCCAGAACCTGTGTCAATCTGGCCGACCAGTCTTTGACCACGATGGGTCGATCCTGTCTCCACTGAGGGGTTGGTGAGAATGACTGGTCGAGCTGACAGTGAACTTAATTCATGTTTTCAAGTTGGCTTCCAATACACTGTCAAGCTTCCTCTCTCGGTTTTTATGATTTTATCATTTGTTCAACTAAGCCTAGGAATGGTCCTCCTACGGTGTGGGTATCACCTAAAGTCATCTATGACCTTAATACCTGTTTTGTGATTGCCATAACAATGAGTTTTAATCCGGTCGTGCATGATCTTCACTATTGATCACATTGAGTCTTCAAACTTCTATCAAGTGCTTCTTCCCGAGTTATGGAATTGACAAACATAGGGACTCGGCAAAGCTGGGGCACTAACAGTATATATGTAGAACACTCCTCCTTCTAGTACAAGGCTTTTTGGGCATGTGTATCATGATCGTACATTCCAAGAACAAATTCGTGAGGCAATGTGTTGGCTCAAAGCCGACAATATTATGCTAGAGGGATGGATCGTTGCAATGGTATCAAAGCACGGTTCAACTCTCAGACTTGTGGCTGTGATAGAGTGAAGGACAACTCTTCTTTAAAGGGGGGTGGATTGCGATACCTCGTACCAGAGAGAGAAACGCACTAGGGAGGGTATGCTTAAGGTTCCTTACCGCCCAGGGGGAGTTGAATGTTGTTCTATAACTATAGGAACACCCTTCTTTCTAACACAAGGCCTTTTGCGCCTGTGTATCTTGGATGTACCTTCCAGGAACAAAGTTGTGAGGGCCTGTATGGGCCAAAATGGACAATATTGTGTTAGAGGGACGGGTCATTACAACCGAATTCTAACTTGAGGTGGCCAAAGTCTTCAGGACTTCCACACACAAATTGAGGTTGGGAACCCTACCCCACCCTAGTTTGCATCAACCCTCAGATGAATGAGATTCAAGATGAATTGGGTGATGAGATTGCTCATTTAGCATCAATTGAGTATGAAGAAATTATTGGTGGCCAAGATCTACATTTCTAAATTCAATAGCCACTCAAATTGATGTAAAATTAGCCTAAAGTTATGAAATATGGATCCAATTGTCAAATCAAAATTTCCATGCATTCTTGGCCGAATTGGAGACCCAAATTCAAGGGATAAGGTGTCCATAGGAATTTCCTTGCTCACACATGCAAGGAGTGGTCTGAGGAAACAACAAAAGAAATTGAACCAAAGAGAAAGGGAAAAGGAAAGTGCGAGCATGGTTTAGAATGTTTAATGTTTGGCTAGGATTTAATCTCATGTAAGTAGGTGGAAGTGGACAATTTTGATGGATGGCAATCCTTATAATTATTTTTCCAAGTTTTGTAGTAAGGTATTTAGCCATTGTACAAGCACAATCAATTGAATTTGATAAATTGCTTTGAGCAATTGTCCTTGGAGTTCTCTTTTGAGTTCTTGTTTTGGTTCTTCTAGTTTTAGTTGAATTTTCTACCTTCTACTTCTAGTTGAAGTTTATCCAATTCTTTGGGTGAATTTTGAATCTAGGTCTAGGAATTAATTAAGAAATCAATTCTAGAATTGTAGAATTCCTTATTTTCTTTGGTGTATTTTATATTGTGTCAAATTTTGTAAAAGAAAATTTCGACCTTATTCCATTATTTTAGTGAGAATTTGAAGTTTTCGCTTATCTTCTTCGAAGCTCCGTTTGCCATAAATTTGGATGATTTATCAAGATGAGTTACTCTGTCGAAATTGATCTAAAGATCTCTTAGGCATTAAAATGTTTTTAATTATGTTTTCTTGGATCTACATTAGATTCAAGCGGGATACTGCATAATTCTTTATTTTTATATTGAAAGCATAGATAAAGGTTAAACTCGATTTTATCATTCATCAACCCTCAATATATTTCGATTCAAACCGACGCAGCTGATATGGATTGAGGGCCGTTGGCAGCTCTTAGATTTATTTTTGAAATCTTGTATGGCATGTGGCTGGCGAACTGTGCCATGCATAAAAGAAAAAAGTCACATTATCGATTACATTTTCCCTCTTTAACATCTCCAAACAAATAAAAACACAGACATAAAAGGAGATAAAAAAATAAAAAGTAATCTGTCTTTCTCTCTTTGTGGGTCCTCCTTATAGTAAAAAAAAAAAAAAATATAGCTTCTACAGTTTCACCTGCTATTTTCTTCTCATGACCTCCTTTTCAACATTGATGCTCGAGTTCCATCAAACAGCTCATCAATTGATGCCTCGAGCTCTTCTGGTCCGTACTTTATATACCTTTCTGATTGCCGCCCACCGTCGAAGTAATGCTTGAACCTTCCCAGGAAGGACCGGTATGCCGGTATGACCACTGCCGATATTGATACCCTTAGCTCCGATTGAAGTTGCTCATCGCTCACTACCCATGTGCTTTGAGTCTTGTGGATTTCATCAATCATGGAATTGAAGGTTTTGAACCTCTCTTTCAACAATGGCTTCATAACTCCACCTTTCCCTTGTTGCAGTCCTTCATCCCTCAAGCAAGCAAGTACCTTGCTCCATGTCTCCCTTTGATAGTTCTTGTGGTATTGACGAAGGTCCGACGACCGCTTTCTCCGCCATGCATTGCCCAACAGGTCATGTATCTCCGCTGACCCCTTCACCTTTTGCATGATATACCGTCCATTATTCATCAAGAAAATGTTACTCAATGAAGGATCTTTGTACAGTTTCGCCTTGGCATCCAAGTTCGAATCCAGCAAGCCCATGACCACCAATAATTGTACCACAAAAGGCGACTTCTTCATCTCACTGCTGTCTGTCGTTTTCCCTTCATTATCCAATTCTTTTATGGTATCAGATTTCTCTAATTTCTGGTGATCTTGGAAGGCTTGTTCCAATGTTTCTCTGTATTCACATGCATATTTCAGATAATTCATAACGTACCGGGTGAGGGGGTGAACTGCTCCTCCGGGGACAGGTGTCTTCCCACTATCTGCTTTAATTGAGTTCTCTAGATCAGAAAAAATGCTCACTGCGGCTTCTCCAGTTCGACAACGAGCAGAGATAGTCTCTGTTTTGATCTCTGGAGATGACTCTCCCGGGAAGAGTTTGTCCATAGATTGGATCAGGTCCCCAAGTGTCTCGTAGATGTCCAGGAATTTGAACAACCGCTCAGCTGATCTTTTTGTCGTTGCCACAGCTTCTGCAAAGTTCAATAGTTGTATAATAACTCCACGAACAAGGTTACCGAATAAGCTGGCAGAGATTGATGGATGATCATTGAAGACTGCCTCGCAGAGATTCTTCTCTCCTTGGAAGTAAGATGATATACAGAGTCTGCAGGCCTTTATCCAGTTTGCAATTTCACATTCCAACGACTCCCACTGCATCTTCTGAACATCTTCAACGCTGATCTTCCTGAATCCGGCCTTTGTCAAGCATTCTTCAAACGTATTCCGTCGGGTAATGCTAAAAACTTGGCAGCACTCTGTTTCATATCCACCTATCATCATCGCCTTTGCAACCGCCTTGAGCCTCAAAATAGTATCTGACATTAATCCTGTAAAATTTGTTTCTGCTTCACTACATACATCAATGACTTGCGACTCTTCATGGTGATTCAATGATTTGAATGATGCTTTCTTTATCTTCTGATCATCGCCACTTGAATCTTCAATTCTAGAGTCCTCCAAAAGCAACCGGAATTCCTCTTCAAGGAACAACATTGTTCGTTGTATAACATTGTTCATGTGTTTGATCACTGATAAGTACTTGGGATCAGATGCATAGCTCTCAAGCGCATTGCCCAGAATGGACACCTTATTGATTGCCTCAATAAGTGCGGTGGAATCCTCATTGAAATCTTTAGACCATTTCCCTTGATCCTTACTGCAGTCGAATTTTGTAATCTCTCCTTCAACAAGCTTTACGATTTTCTCCACTGTCTTGGGAATATCAGGTAGATTGGCATGTGGGTCACCACTAATTTTCACTTTTGAGATGGCATCGAGGAAGCGTTCCATTTCTTCCGAGCCCTTTTTGTAGTCTGAGCCAAAATTAACTTTACTGGGTTCTTCGGCTTTTCCCCTCTCTTCCTCATTTTTCCCCTCTATGTCATTCTCATTTCTTGATTCATTAATGGTATCTGCAGAACTGGTTGTCTGTGCTGAGCGTTGATTAGATTCATGATGGTTCTTTTCCATCACTGTTTTCGTAAATTTCTTTTCTCTAAATCGAAGAGGGTTCCCAGAAGAAAAAGGAAAAGAAGGAAGAAAAATGAAAAAGAGGGCAGGAGCGAGAATACAGGAGGATAGCTCATACGATACAATCATACAATGGGGTTGAAATGGTCGTAAAAGAGTGGAGAGAGCATGGAGAGTTCGTTAATCTTATATCGATTTATTGATGGTTTGACTTCAACCCGATTTCCACGTTAAGGTGGTGGTGTCCACGAACTTGGCATCTCTCCTCCCCGAGACGCTGGGTGACCCATCCTCCACCTTTTATTATTATTATTTTTTTTTTGAGACACGTGTGATTTGTTTTGGGCTTTTTTATTTTGAAATTTTGTGATATATATTTCTTACTAACTAATCAAATTTAATCATTCAATAGTTAAAAGATAACACTATCCAATACATTATTAGTTTTTTGTGTACGCCAATAAAGTCCATGCATACTAATGTAGTTCCTACTTTTAACATATATGTAACTAAGTAGGAAAATGGTAGTCATTATTAAATTTAAATTTATCAAAATCAATGATTAAATAGTTCTGAATTTTATGATTAAATAGTTTTGAATTTTATTTATTTTAAATGGATGATAAATGATCAATTCTGATCTAAATTTTTAGTTATAAGACATTCCATGATTTTCTCTTAAGTAGGCCGAACCTATTGGACCACTACATTTCACTTGTTAAAAACTAATTTATCTTATTTGTTCAAGTCAAGTAAGAAGCTTGGGCTTGAGAGGCTATGTAGGGTGGAACCCAACTTACGATAAAATAAGAAAGAAAAAAAATTGATGGTTAGATAGATAACCACAGAGATCATCAAATTATCTAAAATGAAGTCCATCGAATAATTGCAGCGCTTGACTTCATGATGTAGACATTATTTTCGGCATTAAAGAAAGCTACATGTTTAATCGGGCCAAGTGCAAGCCCGGGTTAGCTAGTCCGGGCACATAATCGAAACATTTAGTGTAGTCAGACCCGCATGTGGGCTAAGATGATGGGGACATCATGGAGATTGAATTTTAGATGGATGTGTAACACCCCACTCCTCCAAAGAGAAAATGGGGAATTAGAAATAATCCAAATAAAAAAATCGCTCCGAGACATGGCTAAATTGTTTTTTCCAAATATATGATAACGCTAAGCCATGATAACAATTTCGCTTTCTCACAATAATAGCGAAAACCATCCACAATAATAATTATTCTAACCATTGACATTCTCATTCCCATAATAAAATTTCATTCTCTCTTAAACATGGGCAACTAACTCACATATACCATCACACACTCATCTAAACTGAGAAGTCTAGAAATAGTATTACAATGCCTCAAATCTCAAAATAAATCAAACCATAAACTTAAATCCCAAAGACTCTTAAAATAATATCACCAAGTGTAAAATTTAATCGTCAACTATAATCAATTAAATTATTTCAAAGTGACACATCACTGTCTCAATTAAAAACTCAATAACTCTAATTAAACTAATCAAGTCTAATTTAATCTAATTATTGTTATCTCAATGATACTGACTTAATACCATCACCATATCTAATTATGGAAAGATGGTTTCTAATCTAGGAAACTATCTAATTATAGAAGATGGTTTCTAATCTAGGAAACTATCTAATTATGAAAGATGGTTTCTAATCTAGGAAAATATCTAATTATGGAAGATGGTTTCTAATCTAGGAAACTATCTAATTATGGAAGATGGTTTCTAATCTAGGAAACTATCTAATTATGGAAGGAGTTTACTTAATTTGGAAACCTTCTATTTATGGAAAGAGGTTGATAAATTTAGAAAGTGTTTATTTAAGGAAAGAATCTTGAATCTTGGATTCAAAAATGGAATTGCTATAAATAGAAAGTCACACATCATAGGGTTCGGCCATGGTGTTTGTCTGAACCCCATGAATCAAGTTTATGGTCCAATTATGAATTTATAATTGAAAATAAATCAAGAGGAGAATGGAACCATGATATCATGGGTTCGGCCATGTAATAGCCCAAATTTTCGAATCAATATATATTTGGCATTTATTGATTTTAAATTGAATTTTGACATGATGGAATACCAAATGGATCAAAAGTTGGGACAAGGGTCCAAGAATGGCCAATTGGGCCACAAATTGGATGAAATCCATTTAATGGGTCAATGAGAAGTAATTGGGTCAAAGATAGTCAATTTGAGTCAAAGTGGGCCCGATCACCATGTGGGACCCAATGGATCAAAATTGGTCCAAACCCTAAGGTAAAGGGGTAGAAAATAATCGGTTGGGCCGTGGGCCCAATGGTGGGCCAATTAATTTAAAAAGGGTGATTTGGAATTAAAACCCCTAAGTTAGTAATGAAATGAAATAATATGACCAAATGGGGCCGACCTCCACCTCACCAATTGAGGTGGCATGTGGACCAAGGAAAAAGTGGGACCAACCATCATGGTTGACTTGGTCAACCATGGATAAATTTAAGAAGACTAAGGTGGATTAAGGTAAATTAAATTGATTAAAATTATTGTAAAATTATCTAAGTTAAAATCAATGGAATTAAAATAACATGGCCAAGTGGGGCCCACCTCCACCTCATCAAGTGAGGTCGCGGGTGGGGTAGGTATAGGTGGGGACCGTCCACCATGGTTGACTTGGTCAACCATGGGTGGATTTATTAGATAGATAATTTGATGGAACTAAATTGGATAGAAATTAATTAACCTAAGTGAGGACTTAACTTAATTAATTAAGTTGATTAATTAGGGTCAACATAAACAAGTCAAAGAGGACATGGGAGCCATGCTTGGTGGTTGGGTCTCAACCACCACCACCAAGGTCAAGGGAGCCCATACTTTGGTTGGTGGAGACATGATGGAGGGGTATGGTCCAAGTAAGACCAAAGATGAGATGGGTTTTCCACCTCATCCCTCTCATTTCACTCTCCCTCTCTTCACACCCAAAAACCATCCCTCCATGTATCAAGAGAAGAAAATAAGAAAATAAGAAGACTTAGAGGAAAAGAAGAGAAGAAAAGGGAAGACCAAGCATTGATCAACCATCACCACCTCAAGATCAAAGGCTAAGATCTTGTTTTCCATCACCTTCCCCTCTCCATCCATCTCAAACAAACTCACTCAATATTGGCCGATCCTAAGCTTGGAGGGCCACATCATTGATCAAGCTCATCTTGGCCGATCATCAAGAAGAGAAAGAAGGAGAAAGGGCTAAGGAAAGCAAAGAAGAAAGAAGGACCGGAGGAGTCGTCGGTGCGGTAAGATTTCTTAAAACAAGATTTTATTTTAGGATATGAAATCCATTCCTTAGACCAAATGTGGCCCAAAACGTTGTGGGCCATGGATCTAAGATCCATCAAAAGGTAGGATGAGAAATGGATAAAAATGGAGGAATGGATTAAGAAAAAGATGAAATGAAAAAATGGAATTTTTAAGCATAGGAAAATGGGATTTTAATGGTTTTATGAGGATTTCAAGATGTTAAAATGATTAAAAGTTGATAAATTTTAAGAGGTTTTAAATAAGGAAATTTCATGAAAATATGGGTGATCTTTCATGGCCTTGAAAGGCATAGAATGGAATGAATGGATGACCATAGGGTTCGGCCATGTAGCATGGCCGAACCCCATGGTGAATGATGGGAAATTTGTTAAGATTATATGGTTTAAAAATAATGGAGAAAAATGGTAGCTTTAAATGGAATTATTGAGTATAGAATGTGATGTTTAAATGGGGTGGAAATGGTGATGTAAATGGATGATTTAATTCAAATGGAGGTATGATGTTGTAAAAGACATCATGGACTATAGGGTTCGGCCATACAAGGTGGCCGAACCCCATGGTTAGTGATTGTGAATTTTAGAGTTTTTATAAGAATGGAGGTATGGAGAATGGTTAATGACAATTAGGTTTCCAATGATTAAAAATGGGTGATTTTAAAGGATTGTTAAGATGAGAAAATCATGGGAAATGCACATGATTATTATGGCTTCTAAAATAGCATGGAGGAGATAAACCATGAACCATGGGTTCGGCCATGGTACATGGCCGAACCCTATGGTGATGATTAATTATTTTAATGAGAGTGAAGAGATAGAAGATGATGGAGAAAATGATAGTTTTAAATGGATTACAAAGTGTATGATATAAGTTTTAAAGGGCCAAAATGAATGAAGGGTAGTGATTTTAAAATGGATTATTTTTGGGACAAAACATGAGTCTTTGAAAATGGCATCCATAAAGGTGAACCCTAGGGTGGTGATTAGTGATTTTAATAAATGGAAAATGATGTAGAAGAATGCTAGATTTTAATGGATTTATAAAAAAATGATATGTGAGGTTTTGAATGGGATGAAAATGGGGACTTGAATGGATAATTTAAATTCATTGGAGATTGGATTAAAGGGAGTAAAATGGACCCAAGAAAATGAAGATAGGGTACCATGGGTTCGGTCATAGTGTATGGCAGAAACCCATGATCCCGTTGTGGGCCACCTTTAGGGCCAAATGTGAAAGGACATATGGGATTAAATGTTTTTCAAAATTAATTGGATAAGTGGCTGATTTTAGGTACATGATGTCATGGTTAGGGAATCACAATTGGACCCAAGTTTATGGGTCAAATACGAATTCAAAATGTACATGGAAGAAGAATGGCAAAAACGGTAAATAAGTGCCACTTTGAAGAACCATCCATGGCCGAACCCTATGTGGATTAGACATGAAAATCGAATACATTATGAATGATTAAATGAAGCGGATAGTTGCTGCGTTTTAGGCTCGTAAATTGGCCAAAAATGGGATTTATCTATGTGTTTTAACCAATGGATAATGGGCTAAGATAAGAGCTGATTTGTGATAAAATTGTAACATAATTAATGGCCATTAATGGGTCTAATTAGATGGATCAATTATGAACTTAATCATGGACTAATTCGGTAAATGTAATAAGGTATCGGACTTCGCAAACGGTAAGCGATCGGCGACCGGATTATCGAGCGGAAAACGTAACGGAACGCTACACGGTATTCGGTAGGATTCCTACATTTTTGTAAGCGATGGATATGTGATGGTATTTTAGATTATTTTGATTTGTCTTATGATGGATTTATGATTATGACTTATCTTATGATAAGTTTTAAGTTATGAATCATATGGATTATATTTTAACATTATGCATTATATGCCTATGTATGGTATATCAAAATTATGGATTATCTATATACTACATAGCATAATGCACTACATCTCATGCATGGTATGGGCGGAAAAAAATAAACAAACCGGAGTCCATGCTCCGTCGGGGCGACCGAGAAGCAAACATAGGGATAGCTGAGGGGCCATAACAGGAGTCCATGCTCCGTCGGGGCGACCGAGAATCAGACATGGGGATAGCCTGAGGGCTATAACCGGAGTCCATGCTCTGTCGGGGCGACCGAGAAGCAAACATGGGGACAATACATTGTATGATCATACGGATGATGGGTGAGACATATGACATAGGCACCCATGGCATAACATTCATCACATGCTTATTTTGTTATATGTTATTTTATCGGTATGTGTATTATCACTAATCCATGTGCTAGCCCTACTCAGGAGTCCTACTGGGCGCGTTGACTAACGCCCTACTTCTACCCTAGCTGATGACGCAGGGGATGGCGGAAGCGGTGGACATGACAGGAGCCAAGCTTAGGGGCTTGGGCAGTGCAGTCTTAGTTTATCTACGTTTACATTTTGGAGATGTAATTTTAAAGTAACTTAGCTTGTCGGGTTGTATAAGTTTACATTTCTTGCGATGTTTTGGACGTTACTTATGGACGATTATATTTTGTGATATAAATATGAACATAGGGGCATTTTGGTAATTCAATATTGTATCTTCCCTTCTATCTAAAAACCGGTAGGATAGACTCTATTATCATATTCCGCAATAACTATAATCCGCGAGCTTACTTCCTACGCGTGAACCGTTCTCGTGGACTTAGCTCCACGCACGCGTGGGGTTGGCCAGTTAAGGGCCGGGCTTTAGAAGCTCGGACTTAACTCGCGTCGTGGCGTACCGCGCCCTCTCTCACTCTTCTATTTAAAAAAAAAAAAAATAGAATCTAATTTTCGGAAAGCGGGTGAAAAAGGGCCGGGCGTTACAGGCCATGTGTATGGCCGAACCCATGAACCAAGTTTATGAGCTAATATGGGTTGGAAAAACATGAAAAAGGTTTGGTTAATTTTAAGGAGTGGCAAAGTTGTAAATAAAGGTTAAATTGGAGGATCATGGGTTCGGCCATGATGTACGGCTGAACCCCATGAGGTCTTGTATGGACTTAACTTGTTAAGAAATTATTATGGATCATGTAAAGGGTGAATGATTTTAAAAGAAGCTATGGGTTATGTAAGTCATGAGTGGCAAAGTTGTAAATACTTGTTAAAGATGGAAGTTTAGCCTTATATGGCAATAAGGTAATTATATGGGAATTAATGGACCTAGGGTCACGTATATTGGATTAAAATGAAAAGAATATTAATTAAGGTTAGACCAATGGCATTTTGGTAATATTGACTGAAAATGACAAATCCCATGGGAAATGGTTTATGAACTTAAATATTTCAAATCAAGTGGGACTTGGTTTTGATTGTTATTATATTATAAGGTAACAGGATCTCGCAAGCGGTGCGCGATCGGTGATCGATTCTTGGACGGAAGTGCAAGGACTCGTGAGCGGTCTTTGGTAGGATTCCATCTCTTTGAAACCATGGGCTTTTGTACATTTGTTTTATCTTATGTTTGATGAAATTTATATTTCAAAGGATATGCTTTATATGAATTTTAAATAGCATGTGTTGGATATGTTTTAAAAGGTGATTTTAAATGATATGTTATGTTATAAAATAGCATGTGTTTCATTGGCATCTCATGCATGGCATGGGGTGGAGGATTTGTAACCAGAGGGGTCACACTCCCTTGGGGCGTCCGAAAAACCTATGTGCGGTACCTTGATGTGATTTCCATCAAGAAGATTCCAGAGGGTCCACACTTCGTCGGGGCGTCCGAAAGACCTATGTGGTGGGTACTTTTATGTACATGTGATAGGTGGGACTCATTGCATTTGTCATCATTGCATGGCATGGATTTATATGGTTTTGACATTACGATATTATATATGTTTTGTACTAACCATGTGTTAGCCATAACAGGAATATCTATTGGGCGCGTTCTTCTAACGCCCTACTTCTACCCTAGTTGATGACACAGGTAATCAGGGGAACGAGGAACGCAAGACTGGCCAGCATAGGAGCTTGGATGATTTAGTTTATTAGTTTTAATAAAAGTTACTCATGGACTTGTATTTGAGTATCTAGATTTCGGAATTTAATAACTTAGATTGATGGATGTTAATTTTGATAATTATGGTATTTGAATGATGATTAACGACTTGACGTACTTTGCTATCTGAATGGAATAGAACTTAGTTCTATTATGTTCCGCAATTTGATGTGATGATTCCGCAGTTATGACTTTTATTCTGCATGTTGATATTGCTATGTGTGAACCATTTTAGTGGACTTAGTCCATGCACACATAGGGTTGCCCAGTTAAGGGTCGGACTTTGGAGGTTCCGACTTAGCTCGCGTCGTGACGTCCCACGTTCTATCACTCTACTTTGTTATTAAAAAAAAATAGACTCTGAATTTACTGGAAAAAGCGAGTGAAAAAGGGCGGGGCGTTACATGTCACATTTTGGCACTAATTTCAATGAAAAAGGAGTCATAGAAGCGAATGCTCTGTTGGAATGTACCCCATTTTTGGAGACCGGTAAATGGAAGGTAAAATATGAACCTCTCCCTGTCAGTGTTGAAAAGTCACCAGTACTGGACCAAGGTTGATTGGTAGGTTTGTTAATTGAGTCTGAGTCAGTCTATCGGTGTGTTAGTGTATTTGTAGCTTTTTATTCTGTTGAGTCAGTCTAGTTTAGGATTTTATTTTTTGAATTCGTTTGAATCTGTCAGTTTTTGTGTTAGTCTAGAGTCCTTGTTCTGTGTTTGTCTTTTTGTGTGTCTGTTTGTTTTGCAAGTTTTGAATAAAGTGAATCATCTCAGGTATTTTATGAACTTCAGTTGTTAGTTTCTGATATTTTCTTCTAATTTGCAGGTGCACATGTAGATTAGGGAATATTGAGGACAATGTCCAATTTAAGTTTGGGGGTATTGGGGGGTTACACTTGTTAGCTTTGTGTGTGTTTGAGTCCATTTTGAAAAAAAAAATTGAATTTTTTTTTTATTTTTAGCATTAATATGTGATTGAAAATTTTTATATCATACTTTTCCAATTGAATGTTATGAATTTTATGCTTGGAAAATCTTTGCACCAGCCATATTAATTTAGCCTGAAAGATAAGTATTCGTAAGTTAAGTAATCACTGGAAGAATGCCAGTGGAGACTTGTGACCCAATGAGTTTTTGAGTCATTCGATTATTCTGAGGGTTATAAGTAATTCTTTATTTTATTTTATGTGCACATTATTATTTTTGCTGCTAGATCTCATTATTCTTTGTTTTTGGTCATATACTGGGAATGAAATAAAATTGGATTATTGCGCCATATTTTTTTCTGAATTTATTTGAAGCAAGAAGATTGTAACGCCCGCCCCTTTCACCGAAAATCAGAGTCTATTTTTTTTTTTAAAAAAAAAATGACAAAGGGCGCGGATGTCATGACGCGAGTTAAGTCCGAGCTTCTAAAGCCCGGCCCTTAACTGGCCAACCCTACGGGTGCGTGGAACGGAGTCCACAGAGAATAGTTCACCCGTAGAAGAAAAGTCACGGAAAGTTACATTAAATGCGGAAAGACATTACAGACTATCCTACCAATTTTTCTTTCTAGATAACAAGGAAGATTTCATCATTTAATTACCAAAATGCCATAACATCACACGTCTACCACAAAATCCAAAGCAATAAGTCTAAAATATTACATTTCCGACAAACTAAACTATACCAATACACATTTCCCAAGATAAACTTAAGTAAAGTAATTGGTCCGCCTCCCCAAGCTCCTAAGTTTGGCTCCCGTCTCGTCCTTTTGCTCCGGCATTTCCTGCGTCATCAGCTAGGGTAGAAGTAGGGCGTTAGATAACTCGCCCAGTAGGACTCCAAGTAGGGCTAACACATGGATTACTGATAACAAAGCATATAGATAATACATAACGAAAAGCCATAGAATGAATGCCATGCCATGGGTGTCTGTGTTATGAATCCCACCCATCATCCTTACTATCCCGATGCCATATCCCCCTTGACGGTAAGGCCTCGTCAAGGTGTAACCACAAATACAATATCCCCCTCGATGGAAGAACCATCATCAAGGTATAACAATAAATACAACATCCCCCTTGACGGTAAGGCCTCATCAAGGTATAACAATCCATACATCATCCCTAATGAGTCAAACACATCATAATGTCCCCATGCCTGTTTATCGGTCGCCCCTGACGGAGCATGGGCTCCTGTTTCATTTCATCCTTCTCATGCCATATCCCTCCCATGTCATGCATGAGATGTAGATGCCATATGCCATGTAATGAATATAATAACCAACCATGGCATTTAAAAATTCCATCAATAAAACATATGACTTGATTATCAAAAGTAGATCAAGCAAAGCCTCAATAAACACATCATAGACTTAAAACCCATTTTAAACCAATCATATGCTTACCAGAATAAATCAAGTAAAAACCCCTACATAATACATAATTCAAAACCAATCTTAAAACAAACCATATAATTTCCAAAATAATTTAAACAAACCATCACTCAATCCATGGCTTACAAAAAGGTTAGAATCCTACCAAATACCGACTAGAGTTCTTTCTTCCGTTTCCGTCCGACAGACCCGATCGCCGATCACACACCGCTTGCGATGTCCGGTACCTTATTATACATATCAATTAGTCCATGTATTAACCATTTAAGTCCATAAATCACATCTTAGTATATGGCCGAACCTCACTAACTAAGTTTTACGGGTCCCATTTAGTCCATTAAATATTTTAAACATATGGGTCTAAAAACCAGCCACCCTAGGCTTTATTAATCACTCATAAGGTTGTTACTTAGAGTCTCTAAGTCCATGACCACCTCCCATGGGTTTCTTTATTTTGGCCAATATTTACGATTTTGCCACTACCCTTCCATGGTTACTCATTTACTTAATCCATGTACATTATGGTCCATAATTGATCCATAACTTAGACCCATTAATTGATTCACAAAGTGGTTCTATTGATGTCTCATTAACCATGATATGGACATTAATAATTTAGTCCTTAACTTAGCCTAATTTTTCCATTCATCCAACCACATACACACACCCTTCCTTAGCCCATAAAATAACTTACAATTGAATCATCATTCTTAACCACATCTTGGGTCCCTAATTGATCCATCAACCATACAACAAGACCACTTACCTTAACCATCTAATTAACCTAATTCCATTAATTTTTAAACACATGCACACACCTTAAACCTTAGCCCCAAAGAGGACTCTCAATGAGTCATGGGTTTTTATTAAAACTAGCCGCTTTAATTCAACCTAATCCCCATTTTTTTCCTTGGGTCTTTTTCACCACATTTAGATCCACAATAAGCCCTCCCATGAGGAGGTTTACATCATGCATTTAAATCATCAACTTTGATCATCACTTGATACATTCTTGAGTCCATTAATGACCCCTTTAATCATGACCTATTCCCCATTAATTTAAACACACACATAAGTCCAACTATGAGGGATTTTAACTCATACATTTAAATCATCCTTCCTTAATCATCATGAAATACATTTTGGTCCATTAGTTTAACCATAACTCCCATTTATTTTTTCATGGTTCCAAAACACCAATTTCATCCAAATCTCCCCCATGGGGTTCGGCCGTACACCATGGCCGAACCCATGGTCCATGGTTTTACTTTTGAAAAAACCTCATTTCCACCCATTTAAAACTTCAAAATCATTAACCCCTTCCATGGTTCCCATTCTTCAAAACCCCATTGAAATCACTTAGCCACCTTCCATGATTTCCTTCCCTAAAAACCCCCTTAAAACTTACAAACCTTTGACCCTTTTTTTTTTTAAGCCTCCAATTTATTAGTACATTATTCCATACCTTCCATCCTTCCAAACCCATTTAAATTTACAAACACATAACCCTAAAAACTCCATTAAAGATCCTTAATTACCTACATTTAACCATTAAAATCTTAAAACCCTAAATCATCCTCCATGGCTTCCATCATTTATAAACCCTAATAATTCACTTAAACACCTACCATGGGTTCATGGTTCATCATTCATTGGTGACATTTAAGATCATTAGAAACCTTAACCTTCATCCATTAACTTCCACAATTTCACACCCAAAAATCATTACAACACCTCATTATAGGGTTCGGCCATTCACCATGGCCGAACCCATGGTTCATGGTCAACCATTTATTCATGTCTTTTAAGACCATATAAACCACTTTACATCTTCATGAATTTCTTTATTCAAGATCCCTAAAAGAAAACATCACTACACTTAATCATTATGAGCCTCAATATCCTTAACCATTCTTCCATGGTTTTAAACCTTAAAATTCCCAAATTTCTTTCTATGTCTTCCATTCTTCACAACCTTACTAAAATCATTCAATCAACCACCATGGTTTTTCTCATAAAACCCCCTTTTTTTTAATCTTCCAACATTTAATCATTAAAAACCTCAAAATCATAAACCATTCTCCATGCTTAATTAATTTAATTTCATAATATCCTTAATGTAACGCCCGCCCATTTTCACCATATTTCAGAGTCTATTTTTTTTTTTTTTAAATCAAAGTGACAACGGCGCGGACGTCACGACGCGAGTTAAGTCCGAGCTTCTAAAGCCTCGCCCTTAACTGGCCAACCCCATGCGTGAGCGGAACAAAGTCCACGAGTACGGTTCACGCGTAGGAGGTAAGCTCGCGAAACATAATTACATGCGGAACATTATATTAGATACTACCCTACCGGTTTTAAATAGAAGGGAAGATACTACATTGAATTACCAAAATGCCCCTATGTTCATATTTATATCACAAAATATAATCGTCCAATAAGTAACGCCAAACCAATCGCACGAAATGTAAACTTATACCAACCGACAAAGCTAAGTTACTTAAAATTACATCTCCATAATGTAAACGTAAATAAACTAAGATGCGTCTGCGCAAGCTCCTAAGCTTGGCTTCTGTCATTTTCCACTGCTTACGCCATCCACTGCGTCATCAGCTAGGGTAGAAAGTAGGGTCGTTAGTCAACGCGCTAGTAGGGACTCCGAGTAGGGCTAGCACATGGATTATTGATAAACACATATACGATAAAATAATATATACAAAATAAGCATGTGATGAATTGTATTTACCATGGGGCCTATGTCAGTGTCACACCCATCATCCGTATGATCATACAATATTCTACCCATGTTTGCTTCTCGGTCGCCCCGACGGAGCCTGGACTCGGTTGTTTATTTTTTTCCGCCCATGCCATGCATGAGATGTAGTGCATTATGCTTATGTAATATATATGTAATCCCATATACTTGACATATCATACATAGCCATATAATGCATAATATTAAAATATAATCCATATGATTCATAACTTCAAACTCATCATAAGATAAATCATAATCATAAATCCATCATAAACCAAATCAAAATAATTTAAAACACCATCACATATCCATCGCTTACGAAGAGGTAGGAATCCTACCGAATACCGTGTCGCGTTCCGTTACGTTTTCCAGCTAGTTAATCCGGTCCGCCGATAGCGTACCGTTTGCGACGTCCGATACCTTATTACATTTACCGAATTAGTCCATACGTTATCCATGATTGAGTTCCTAACTAATCATAATCCTAGATCCATTCAATGATATTTAAATACATTATAAGTTTATCGAAAATCGGCCCTTAACTTAGCCCATTATCCATTGGTTTAAATCACATACATAAATCCGATTTTGACCATTTGGAATATTCAAATGGGCGAGCCTAAAACGCAGCATCTATACATTCCTTTTCGTCATTCATATTGCATCGAATTTTACTTCTAATCCACATAGGGTTCGGCCATGTACCATGGCCGAACCCATGGTTCTTCAAAGTGGCTATAAATTACGGTTTTGCCACTCCTCTTCCATGTACATTTTGAATTCGTATTTGACCCATAAACTTGGGCCCATTTGTGATTCCCTAACCATGACATCATGTACCTAAAATCAGCCACTTATCCAATTAATTTTGCAAAACATTTAGTCCCATATATTATTCCATATTTGGCCCTCAAGGTGGCCCACAAAGGGATCATGGGTTCGGCCATATACCATGGCCGAACCCATGGTACCCTATCTTCATTTTCTTGGGTCCATTTTACTCCTTATAATCCAATCTCCAATGAATTTAAATTTATCCATTCAAGTCTCCATTTTCATCCCATTTAAAACATCACATACTTACTCATAAATCCATTTAAATTTATCATCTCTTTCCATCATTTTCCATTCCTTTTACCTTCATTAAAAAAAATCACCAAATCATCACCTTAGGGTTCGGCCATATACCATGGCCGAACCCATGGTTCATGGCTCACCTTCATGGGTGCTATTTAAGACCATTATTTTGTCCCAAAAATAATTCATTTTAAAATCACTTACCTTCATTCCTTTTGGCCCTTTAAAACCATATCATACACTTTGATCACCTCTTTTCAATCAACACTAACTACACTTAAAGTCTATTAAGATCACCAACATTTCCTCATGATTTTCTCATTTTAACAATCCTTTAAAATCACCCATTTTAATCACTTGAAACCTAACTTTCATTAACTACTCTCCATACTTCCATTCTTATAAAACACAAAAATTCAAAATCACTAACCATGGGGTTCGGCCACCTTGTATGGCCGAACCCTATAGTCCATGTTTTCCTAAAAATGTCATGCCTCCATCATTTATGAGGTTACTTGAAAACATTTACATATCTCATAATTTTTCCTATTTAAATGCTCCTTTAAAAAAAATCATCAACTTCTAATCATTTTAAAACCTTAACATCATTAACCATTCTCCATAATTTTTAACCTTTCCATCTTAATAAATTCATCACCATTTACCATGGGGTTCGGCCATGTAGCCCTATGGTCCATTCAATCATTAAAAATTCCATACTCTCCATGCTTAAAATTTTGAATATAAAGCATCCCTAATCCATTTCTTAGCCTTCCATTTGATGGATTTTAGATCCATTCCATAGCCTAAAATAATTTGGCCACCATCATATGGCAAGGATGGATTCCAAAACTTAAACCCTAAATAATAAATTTCTTGTTTAGAACATACTTATGATCCGACGACTCCTCCGGTCTTTGTCGCTCCCGTCAACTTCCTTGGCCTCTTTTCTCTTTCCTCTCCTTGTTTGATCGGCTAGATGAGCTTGATCAATGGTGGGACATGCTTGGATCGGCTAAGGTAGAGTTAGGTTTGGGAGGGGGGAAGAGGCGATGATGATGAAAAACAAGATCTAAGCCTTTGATCTTAGGGGATGGACCAAGACTTGTTCTCTCCTTCTCTTTTCTTCTCTTCTTCTTCTAAGTTCTCTTCCCTTTTCTTTTGGCAAGGTGGAGAGACGTTTTTTTCTTGGTGTGTGAGGTGAAGAGGGAGAGAGAGGAATGAGATCAAAAGTTCACCTCCTTTGGTTGACCCAACTATACTCCATCATCATCATTCCCCCCACCAACCCAAGTATGGCCTCCCTTGACCTTGGTGGTGGTGGTTGAGACCAAACCACCACCAAGCCAACGATTTTTGGCGTTTGCACATGGGTGGTTTGAGTCTTCCAACCTTGACCATTTGACCCACTCATGGCTAGGTATGGGTCACCATGTTTGGAGTGGTGGTGGTTGGGATAAAACCACCACCCTAAGTCCATAGTGATTTTGTGTTTCTTAGAGTGGTTTTGGTCTAGATAAAACCACCATTTGACTTCTTCCATTGACCCAAAGTTGACCAATCTAATTAGTTTAATTAATTGGATCCTTTAGGTTAATTAATTCTTATCTAATTTAATTTCATTAATTTATTTCTCTAAGAAATCCACCCATGGTTGGCCAAGTCAACCATGGTAGACGGCCCCCACCTATACCTACCCCACCCGCCACCTCACCTGATGAGGTGAAGGTGGGCCCCACTTTGCCATGTTATTGATTTTAACTTAAATCCTTTTACAATAATTTTAATCAATTTAATTCACCTTAATCCACCTTAGTCCTCTCAATTTATCCATGGTTGACCAAGTCAACCATGATGGTTGGCCCCACTTTTTCCTTGGTCCACACGCCACCTCAATTGGTGAGGTGGAGGTGGGCCCCATTTGGTCATATTATTTCATTTCATTACTAACTTAGGGGTTTTAATTCCAAATTACCCTTTTTAAATTAATTGGCCCACCATTGGGCCCACGGCCCGACCGATTATTTTCTACCCCTTTACCTTAGGGTTTGGACCAATTTTGATCCATTGGGTCCCACATGGTGATCGGGCCCACTTTGATTCAAATTGACTATCTTTGACCCAATTACTTCTCATTGATCCATTAAATGGATTTTATCCAATTTGTGGCCCAATTGGCCATTCTTGGACCCTTGTCCCAACTTTTGATCCATTTGGTATTCCATCATGTCAAAATTCAATTTAAAATCAATAAATACCAAATATATATTGATTCGAAAATTCGGGCTATTACAATAGAATCCTCTTTTGAAATTTTCGTCCCGAAAATTCGAGCGAAGTAGGGGTCCAAAACAACTCATGCGAAGAGCTCCGGGTAAGCGGTTTTCATCTCCGACTCAAGTTCCCAAGTGGTTTCTTCACTGCCATGTCGTTCCCATACCACCTTGACGAACTGAATGGCGCGGTTCCTTAGTACCCTTTGTTCGCTTTCAATAACTCTGACCGGCTTCTCCACATATGTCACATCGCTTTGTACATCGATGTCTTGAACATTTATCACATGAGAAGGATCAGGATTGTACTTTCTCAGCATGGACACATGAAACACATCATGTAGAGATGACAGCTGTGGAGGGAGCGCTAACTGATAAGCTACCCCTCCCACCCTCTTCAATATTGGAAACGGCCCCACAAATCTAGGCGACAGTTTCCCTTTCTTTCCGAACCTCATGTGCCCTTTCCGTGGCGAGACTTTTAAGAACACTAAGTCTCCCACCTCAAACTCGAGGAACCTTCTTCTCTTGTCGGCATAGCTCTTCTGACGGCTCTGTGCAGTGAGTAGATGTTGCCGTATCAGCTTAATCTGCGCTGTAGTCTCTGCAACCAAATCTGGTCCGATCAACGCAGGCTCACTGGCCTCCGTCCAACACACTGGCGATCTACACGGTCTACCATACAAGGCCTCAAACGGAGCCATCTGGAGACTTGCCTGGTAACTGTTATTGTAAGAGAACTCCACCAGTGGCAGATGATCCTCCCATCCGCCCTTGAGGTCTAGCATGCATGCTCTCAGCATATCTTCCAGTGTCTGTATCGTTCTCTCTGACTGTCCATCAGTCTGTGGATGAAATGCTGTGTTAGTTAATACGTCGGTTCCCATAGCCGACTGCAAGCCCTGCCATACTCTGCCGGTGAATCGGCCATCCCTGTCGGATACAATAGACCGGGGAATACCATGTAACCTGACGATCTCTCGGATGTACCGTCGACCCAAAGTCTCTGATGAATCTGTCATTTTGATGGGAAGGAAATGTGCGGACTTGGTTAACCGGTCCACTATGACCCATATCGCATCGTTGCCCTTTGATGACCTTGGCAACCGTGTTACAAAGTCCATAGATATATGCTCCCATTTCCATTCTGGTACCTGGTAGGGGTGCAAGTAGGCCCGGTGGTTTCCGATGTTCTGCCTTAACCTGCTGACAAGTTAGGCAACAAGCGACGAAGACTGCCACATCTTTCTTAAGTCCATGCCACCAATAGTGCCTCTTAAGGTCATGGTACATCTTCGTGCTGCCCGGGTGGATAGGGAGTTTGGTTTGGTGTGCTTCAATCAACAACTCTCTTCTGCAATTCTTAGGTACGTATGTCCTACCTCGGAACATAAGGCCTTGTCCAGGTCGTAACTCCCACTCTGGTAGGACCTCACCGGTAGACATCTTAGCCCAAATCTCCTCCACCTCTGGATCTGTCCGTTGTTCCCGTTCAATCTCAGAGACCATGTTGGATCATATGATCAGATTATATATGGTTCCATGCTCATTGAGGATAGAGTTTAAATTCTCTGATGGTATTCAATACCTCCCATTCCGTCCTGATCATGCTGGCGACTGTGGCATGTGACATGCGGCTGAGAGCATCCGCTACCTTGTGCGCCTTTCCCGGATGATATCGAAGTGCGAACTCATAATCTACCAGATACTCCATCCATCTGCGCTGTCTCATGTTGAGTTCTTTCTGATCAAATAAGTACTTCAGACTTTTGTGATCTGAGAACACCTAGAACTTTTCACCATAGAGGTAGTGTCTCCAGCTTTTGAGAGCGAAGACCATCGCTGCTAGTTCCAGATCATGGGTGGGGTAGTGGCGTTCATGAATTTACAACTGTCTCGATCCGTACGCCACTGCACGATTACCTTGACTGAGTGTGCACCCCAGTCCCTCTCCGGAGGTGTCACAGTACACTTCATAATTTCTGCCTCTTTCCGGTAAGATCAAAATAGGAGCGGTAGAAGCCTCTCCTTTAACTCCTCAAATCTTTGATTGCACAGATTGGACCACTCGAACTTGACTCCTTTCTGAGTGAGTCGGGTAAGTGGAGCTGCAATCTTGGAGAAGTCCATGATGAATTTCCGATAGTAACCTGCCAATCCCAGAAAACTGCGGATCTCGGTCACATTTGTCAGTGCTTTCCATTCCTTGACTGCTGCTACCTTAGCCGGGTCCACGGCTATACCTTCCTCTGATATGATGTGTCCCAAGAAGTTGACTTCAGACTAGCCAAAATTCACACTTGCTGGCTTTGGCATACAATTGGTTCTTCCGCAGGGTGTCTAGGACTATCCGTAGGTGCTCGGCATGTTCATTCTGACTTTTGGAGTAGATTAGAATATCATCGATGAATACGATCACAAACTGATCTAAGTATGGACGGAATATCCTATTCATCAGGTCTATGAACACCGCCGGTGCATTAGTAAGCCCAAACTGCATGACTACATACTCATATAACCCATACCGTGTCCTGAAGGCAGTCTTCTCTATGTCCTCCTCTCTAACCCGAATTTGATGGTATCCAGACATCAGGTCAATCTTGGAGAAATGATAGGAACCCCTAAGTTGATCAAACAGATCATCAATCCGGGGTAGGGGATACTTGTTCCTGACAGTCAGCTGATTTAATTTCCTATAGTCCACGCACATTCGTAGGGTACCAGTCTTTCTTTTTCACAAATAACACTGGGGCTCTCCATGCGGATGTACTGTTCCGAATGAAGCCTAGTCTGAGCAGTTCATCAATTTGCTTTTTCAGCTTGGTCATCTCAGCTGGTGCCATCCTATAATGGGGTAATGATACTGGAGCGGCGCCGGGGTATAATTTTATTTCAAAGTCTATCTCCCTCTTGGGTGGCAAACCAGGGAGTTCTATTGGGAATACCTCGGCAAAATCTGCTACTACCGCCTGAAGTTCAACCATTGGTGCCTTATCAAGTCTGAGGCTGTTCAAGGCGAGATGGTTCAATTCCTCCTACAGCCTTCTAGGGATACCCTGCCTGTCAGCGTGTACCACGTACCGCTTTCCCTCGGGTGACCAAAATATCACCCTACGAAGGTGGCAATCAATATGAGCCTGATACATAGTCAACCAGTCCATGCCAAATATGACATCATATTCCGCCATATCGATTACTAAATAATTGAACTCGAATCTGAATCCCGCGAGTTCCGTGTTTAATGCCGTACATATTAGTCCTAATGATGTGTCTCCGACGGGGGATACAATGGTGAGTGATGTGGACAGGTTTTGTACTAGTGTACCCGTGGCAGATATGAATGCAGCAGATATGAATGAATGTGATGCTCCAGAGTCAAATAAAGTAACAGCATAGGAACTACCAATTACAGCCATACCTTGCATCACTGAACGGTCCACTGCTACTGGAGATGGTATGGTGAAGAGTCGTCCAGATCCCGCAGGTTTTGGTGCCCGCCCCACCTGATTGTATGTCCTGTCTCCCTGTGACTGAGTTGATCTAGCTGGAGGGCGGAAGGCACCCCTGGAGTTAGAGGGTCGGTTGATCTGTGGACAATCCCTCTTGAAGTGGCCCTGTTGGCCACACTGGTAACATGTGTTCCCACCTCAGGGAACCTGTGTGACTGATGTTGATGAGGAGGGCTGATTAGGGCGAAAGGCCCCCGTAGAGCCTGTGGAGAGTGAGGGTCGGCTAGAGTTCGGGCGGAATTTCTTGTTGGGTTGGAATGTACCACGCCCACCTTGCCCTCGGCGGTTGTCAAACCGCATTATTTCATTCAACACTCGCTCTGCTATGGTGGCCCTGCTGACCACTCCTGCCAGTGTGGGCTCTTTGAAAATGGTCACTCTAGTCTTGATGCTTGGCCGAAGGCCACGTTCGAATTTGCGGGCCCTTCGGTGTTCAGTATCCACCATATAGAACCCATAGATAGACAGCTTAAGAAATTCTCTGTGATACTCCGCCACTGTCATGTTGCCTTGTACCAATGAGATGAACGCTTCAGTCTGGCTCTCTCTTTCCTTTTCCGAAAAAAATTGCTCTAGGAAGGTGGCTGAGAACCACTCCCATGTCATGGGGATTCTTTCTCCTTCCGGTACTAGTGCTTGTTGCTTTTCTACCACTTCCCACCAACTACCGGCATCCTCGATCAGTTGGGATGTGGCCAGTAAGATTTTATCAGCAGTACTGGAAATCTGGAGCAGATTCAAGATTTGGTTGATCCTCTTTAACCAGTGTTCCGCTCCCACAGCCCCTTCCTTCCCCTTGAAGTAGGGAGGGCGCTGTTGTTGGAAGTCCTTAAGCATCTTCCGTTTATTGGAGTCGCTGGCGGTGGCATTGCTGCTTGAATGTTGTTGTAGAGCAGAAGCGATTGCCGCTTGAACTATGTCTTTCAACTCGGGAGGTACACCTTCTACGTTTATACTATTTTGTCCCTCGGCTGTATGAGGTGGTGGTACCTCTTCTTCCTGTCGAGGGGGTGTTACCTCTCTTTCCACTCGGGGGTTGCGACGGGTTCTTCTTTTGGCGGCATTTCCTAAGTCATTGCACAATATTCATTGTCTTAGTTCCTTCATAAAATTGTCATGTTCATAGCTTGGAACAATTTTCCTAAGTATCAATTATTTCCTTCATTTTGGGGGGGAATTATCGATTTAAGTATACTTCATTCTTGGGGAAAAATTCCTAAGTATCGAATATCGTTTCTTTCATTTGGGGAAGGTTGCCAAATAAGCATACTTGGTTTGGGGAAAACTTCCCATCTAGCTATGTTTGTCCATTTTTGTGAAATTGGGGGAAATTTTCCTACGTTTGATAAATCTATCAATGTTATATTTATTGTACTTCCCTTACTATCATTTTCTTACGTCAAATGTGGCGCTCACATTGAATGTTTCAGTTTGAGTCAATCGAAGTAGATTAATCCGGCCCCCGTGCAGCGGACTCCGAAGACGTCGGTCAGTTGGGATTCTTAGCTGTCAGTGAGACATGCAACCGTCTTAATTATACTTCGAGAGATTCATTCTTTCGATTTCGCTCTGATACCAACTGTAACGCCCGCCCATTTTCACCATATTTCAGAGTCTATTTTTTATTTATTTAAATCAAAGTGACAACGGCGAGGACGTCACGACGCGAGTTAAGTCCGAGCTTTCTAAAGCCCCGCCCTTAACTGGCCAACCCCACTCGTGCGCGAAACAAAGTCCACGAGTACGGTTCACGCGTAGGAGGTAAGCTCGCAGAACATAATTACATGCGGAACATTATATTAGATACTACCCTACCGGTTTTAGATAGAAGGGAAGATACAACATTGAATTACCAAAATGCCCCTATGTTCATATTTATATCACAAAATATAATCGTCCATAAGTAACGCCAAACCATCGCAAGAAATGTAAACTTATACAACCCGACAAGCTAAGTTACTTTAAAATTACATCTCCAAAATGTAAACGTAAATAAACTAAGACTGCGCTGCCCAAGCTCCTAAGCTTGGCTCCTGTCATGTCCACCGCTTCCTGCCATCCCCTGCGTCATCAGCTAGGGTAGAAGTAGGCGTTAGTCAACGCGCCCAGTAGGACTCCGAGTAGGGCTAGCACATGGATTAGTGATAACACATATATCGATAAAATAATATATAACAAAATAAGCATGTGATGAATGTTATACCATGGGTGCCTATGTCATGTGTCCCACCCATCATCCGTATGATCATACAATGTATTATCCCCATGTTTGCTTCTCGGTCGCCCCGACGGAGCATGGACTCCGGTTATAGCCCTCAGGCTATCCCCATGTCTGATTCTCGGTCGCCCCGATGGAGCATGAACTCCGGCTATGGTCCCTCAGATATCCCCATGTTTGCTTCTCGGTCGCCCCGACGGAGCATGGACTCCGGTTTGTTTATTTTTTTCCGCCCATGCCATGCATGAGATGTAGTGCATTATGCTATGTAATATATATGTAATCCATATACTCAACATATCATACATAGCCATATAATGCATAATATTAAAATATAATCCATATGATTCATAACTTAAAACTCATCATAAGATAAATCATAATCATAAATCCATCATAAACCAAATCAAAATAGTTTAAAATACCATCACATATCCATCGCTTACAAAGAGGTAGGAATCCTACCAAATACCGTGTCGCGTTCCGTTACGTTTTCCGCTCGTTAATCCGGTCGCCGATAGCGTACCGTTTGCGACGTTCGATACCTTATTACATTTACCGAATTAGTCCATACGTTATCCATGATTGAGTTCCTAACTAATCATAACCCTAGATCCATTCAATGATATTTAAATACATTATAAGTTTATCGAAAATCGGCCCTTAACTTAGCCCATTATCCATTGGTTTAAATCACATACATAAATCCGATTTTGACCATTTGGAATATTCAAATGGGCGAGCCTAAAATGCAGCATCTATACATTCCTTTTCGTCATTCATATTGCATCGAATTTTACTTGTAATCCACATAGGGTTCGGCCATGTACCATTGCCGAACCCATGGTTCTTCAAAGTGGCTATAAATTACGGTTTTGCCACTCCTCTTCCATGTACATTTTGAATTCGTATTTGACCCATAAACTTGGGCCCATTTGTGATTCCCTAACCATGACATCATGTACCTAAAATCAGCCACTTATCCAATTAATTTTGCAAAACATTTAGTCCCATATATTATTCCATATTTGGCCCTCAAGGTGGCCCACAAAGGGATCATGGGTTCAGCCATATACCATGGCCGAACCCATGGTACCCTATCTTCATTTTCTTGGGTCCATTTTACTCCTTTTAATCCAATCTCCAATGAATTTAAATTTATCCATTCAAGTCTCCATTTTCATCCCATTTAAAACATCACATACTTACTCATAAATCCATTTAAATTTATCATCTCTTTCCATCATTTTCCATTCCTTTTACCTTCATTAAAAAAAATCACCAAATCATCACCTTAGGGTTCGGCCATATACCATGGCCGAACCCATGGTTCATGGCTCACCTTCATGGGTGCTATTTAAGACCATTATTTTGTCCCAAAAATAATTCATTTTAAAATCACTTACCTTCATTCCTTTTGGCCCTTTAAAACCATATCATACACTTTGATCACCTCTTTTCAATCAACACTAACTACACTTAAAGTCTATTAAGATCACCAACATTTCCTCATGATTTTCTCATTTTAACAATCCTTTAAAATCACCCATTTTTAATCACTTGAAACCTAACTTTCATTAACTACTCTCCATACTTCCATTCTTATAAAACACAAAAATTCAAAATCACTAACCATGGGGTTCGGCCACCTTGTATGGCCGAACCCTATAGTCCATGATTTCCTAAGAATGTCATGCCTCCATCATTTTTGAGGTTACTTGAAATCATTTACATATCTCATAATTTTTCTTATTTAAATGCTCCTTTAAAAAAAATCATCAACTTCTAATCATTTTAAAACCTTAACATCATTAACCATTCTCCATAATTTTTAAACCTTTCCATCTTAATAAATTCATCACTATTTACATAGTATGGCCGAACCCTATGGTTCATTCAATCATTAAAAATTCCATACTTTCCATGCTTAAAAATTTGAATATAAAGCATCCCTAATCCATTTCTTAGCCTTCCATTTGATGGATTTTAGATCCATTCCATAGCCTAAAATAATTTGGCCACCATCATATGGCAAGGATGGATTCCAAAACTTAAACCCTAAATAATAAATTTCTTGTTTAGAACATACTTACGATCCGACGACTCCTCCGGTCTTTGTTGCTCCAGTCAACTTCCTTGGCCTCTTTTCTCCTTCCTCTCCTTGTTTGATCGGCTAGATGAGCTTGATCAATGGTGGGACATGCTTGGATCGGCTAAGGTAGAGTTAGGTTTGGGAGGGGGGAAGAGGGGATGATGATGAAAAACAAGATCTAAGCCTTTGATCTTGAGGGGATGGACCAAGACTTGTTCTCTCCTTCTCTTTTCTTCTCTTCTTCTTCTAAGTTCTTTTCTCTTTTCTTTTGGCAAGGTGGAGAGACGTTTTTTCTTGGTGTGTGAGGTGAAGAGGGAGAGAGAGGAATGAGATCAAAAGTTCACCTCCTTTGGTTGACTCAACCATACTCCATCATCATCATTCCCCCCACCAACCCAAGTATGGCCTCCCTTGACCTTGGTGGTGGTGGTTGGGACCAAACCACCACCAAGCCAACGATTTTTGGCATTTGCACATGGGTTGTTTGAGTCTTCCAACCTTGACCATTTGACCCACTCATGGCTAGGTATGGGTCACCATGTTTGGAGTGGTGGTGGTTGGGATAAAACCACCACCCTAAGTCCATGGTGATTTTGTGTTTTTTCTTAGGTGGTTTGTGTTTCTTAGAGTGGTTTTGGTCTAGATAAAACCACCATTTGACTTCTTCCATTGACCCAAAGTTGACCAATCTAATTAGTTTAATTAATTGGATCCTTTAGGTTAATTAATTCTTATCTAATTTAATTTCATTAATTTATTTCTCTAAGAAATCCACCCATGGTTGGCCAAGTCAACCATGGTGGACGGCCCCCACCTATACCTACCCCACCCGCCACCTCACCTGATGAGGTGAAGGTGGGCCCCACTTTGCCATGTTATTGATTTTAACTTAAATCCTTTTACAATAATTTTAATCAATTTAATTCACCTTAATCCACCTTAGTCCTCTCAATTTATCCATGGTTGACCAAGTCAACCATGATGGTTGGCCCCACTTTTTCCTTGGTCCACACGCCACCTCAATTGGTGAGGTGGAGATGGGCCCCATTTGGTCATATTATTTCATTTCATTACTAACTTAGGGGTTTTAATTCCAAATCACCCTTTTTAAATTAATTGGCCCACCATTGGGCCCACGGCCCGACCGATTATTTTCTACCCCTTTACCTTAGGGTTTGGACCAATTTTGATCCATTGTGTCCCACATGGTGATCGGGCCCACTTTGACTCAAATTGACTATCTTTGACCCAATTACTTCTCATTGACCCATTAAATGGATTTCATCCAATTTGTGGCCCAATTGGCCATTCTTGGACCCTTGTCCCAACTTTTGATCCATTTGGTATTCCATCATGTCAAAATTCAATTCAAAATCAATAAATGCCAAATATATATTGATTCGAAAATTCGGGCTATTATACTTAATCCATTTAATTTGTTCTTAATCTTAATTTATCCATTTTTCCAACCTTCCATTTGATGGATTTGAGATCCAAGGGCTATGATTATTTGGCCACCATCAAATTTAACAAGAATGGATCCTAAAACTTAAACCCTAAAAATCCAAATCTCTTGTTTAGGAATTGCTTACAATCCGACGCCTCCTCCGACTTTCGTCACTCCCGTCGGCTTCCTTGGCCTCTTTTCTTCTTCCTCTCCTTGTTTAATCAGCTAAGATGCTTGATCAATGGTGACAACCTCCAAACTTGGGTTTGACCATAGTAGGGTTTGGTTCGAGAGAGAGATGGGAGAGGATGGAGATGAGAAAAGAAGATAGTAGACCTTGATGTGATGGCTTATACTTGCACTTCCTTCTCTTTTCTTCTCTTCTTCTTCCTTCTTCTCTTCTCCTCTTCCTTTCTTAATTTTCTTCTTCTCTTCTTGGAGTGTGGGACGGTGGTGGAGAGTAAGATGGGAAAAAATGAAATGAGAGTGAAAGAGCATCGATGGACAAAATGGGTAAAAGAGATAAGGTTTATCTCAATTGGGTGGAGTAATTAATTCCTCCCACCAACCCATGAGATCTTTATCTTGCTTTTTGACCCCAACACCTTAGCCAACGTTTTTTTTTTTTTTTCTTTTTGCAATGGGTGGTTTTGGTCTTCCATTGACCATTTGACCACCACTTTGATAACTTAACCATTTAATTAATTAGATAACTTAACCATTTATTTACCACCAACCACACAAGATCTTTATCATGCTTTATGCTTTATGACTCAACCACCATCAAGTCCCAACGTTTTTGGTGTTTGAAGGTAGGATTGTTTTGGTCTCCCCTCTTTTGACCCCTTTGACCATGATTAGATTAGTTTAGTTAATTTAATTAATTTGATTATTAGGCTAAGTTAATTAATTCCCACCTAATTTAATTCCATTAAATTCCCTCTATGAAATCCACCCATGGTTGACCAAGTCAACCATGGTGGCCGGCCCCACCAATTCTTGGTCCACACGCCACCTCACACAGTGAGGTGGAGGTGGGTCCCATTAGACCATGTCACCTTGGTCAACTTCAATTTAACTTAGGTGATTTAGACCCATTCCAACTACTTGTATCACCATTGGGCCCATGGCCCAATTACATTTATCCTTACCCATTTATCTTAGAGCTTACATTATCTTGACCCATTGGGTCCCAATTGGGTATTGGGCCCAATTTGACCATCTTTGGCCCAATTGACTACCATTGACCCTTTAAGTAAACTTAAATCCAATCCATAATCCATTGGGCCCTTGTTGGGCCTTTGTCCAAATTTTGGTCCATTTACCATTTATTCCATCAAATTTCCCATTTCCACCATTAAAAATAAATAATAACCACATATTTATTGATTTAAAAATTTCGGGCCATTACAAAGATACTTATATGAAGCCTAGGAAGTGAGATAGGCCATTATTTTTGGATCGTTTGAGCCTTTGAAGCCTACTTATATTGGTCATATTATCCTGTTAGTTCCCATTTTTAGCCTTATATAAAGCTTTAGTCTGATTTTTTGCTGTTAGCCATGTTATCCATACCCAACTCCGGTTGTGGAGTTTGAGCCTACATTGAAAAATCTGTGACCTATTCTAGGACCAGGAAAATGTTACAGATGATTGTTATTGGGATGGCACTCTATGAAAAATATGGCACTTGAGGAAAAAAAAATGTCAATGAAAAATGAAAGAAAGGGAGCATCCATACATTAGAAAAGAAGATGTGAAAAAGAAAAATAAAATAAAAAAAGTCTAGAAAAAAATGTTGTGAAAGTACTGAAAGAAAAATAGAGGAAGAAATATCCCATTTATATTATGAAGACCTCTAATTTTTTCTGTTCAAAGAATTATCTTGTAGCCTTGTTATCCTTCTTTGATATGACTCAGTCCTAAGCCATGTTTCGTCCTATTATGAAGTCATGTTGATCCTTAGTTATAAAGTGAAGAATAGAAGAAGAAGAATGATGGTGTATTATATCAACATTCTCAAGAAAATGACATCCCTTCATGAGATCTATATTTTTCTTTGATATTAGTTGTTCTTTAATGATAATTATGTGAGATATTTGTATTTGCGAAATTATTACACTCACATATACTTTTAAGAGAAATTACCTCAATCTCTGAGCGGAAAATCTTTCTGAGAGATATATCTATGAACTTTGAAGTCAAAACACATTTTCAGCTGGTGGTTGCAAAACTTGTGTAGTATTTTTTAAAAAAGAAATAAGGCTATGTTAATATTGGCTATAATACACTACACACCGAGTAAAAGTTTTGTAAAATAAATTTGGATTTGTATGATGTTTAAATTTTTGTTAATATATTTTTGTTGAAATTTGATGTTTGTGGGTATCATCACTGGAAGCCCTCATGAGACTATAACTCATCCACTAGTGGTGAGCTAGGGGTTAAAAGGCTTGTTGTATATACTAAATGCAATCGAGAATACCAGCGAAAGTGGTTTAGGTTAAGATTTTTCTTTTTTGTTTTTTTTTTTTCTCGAGGACTTGCAAAATCTAAGTGTTATGGTATTTGATGAGCACAGGAAAATAACTATTTTACCTTTATATGTGGACTAGTTAGCCCATGTTTGTGTGTTTTAGGATATGTTAATGGGATTTTGGAAGTTTTGTAGGATTTACAAGGAAATACAAGATATGATAATTTAAATGGTGAATTTTACAATTTATGGGCATAAGTTGATATTTTTGGAAAGTGGAATTTTTAATAATTATTTTACCAAAATTTTAGGGGTTTTATTGCAAAATAATTAATTCAAATCCATTTATGAGAGTTTGGATTAATTTAGTACATTTTTAGAATTGACATAAGTGGTAAAATGATTTATTAGATTTTCCATACTTTGAAAAACCCAATTAATAAGCCCATTAAGAAAAGCCCATGAAGAAATCCACTTGTGTGAAGTCTATTTTCATGATCTTAAGATACATATGAAGAAATTGAAAATTTACAAGTCATTATGAGAAGATTTTCAAATTTGCCAAGTGGATTTGTACATGAATTCATTCATAACTGTCCTACCTCGAATCGTCGAGCGTTAGTTGTTTTCCGGTGTTTGGGTAAAAGGATCCAATTGTCCGGAAATCACTGGGGCATGAGATCGTTCCATTTGAGCCTGGGATCGGGGCATTTGTGACTGTCTAGGCCTGCCTTGTGGGTAATGAGAATTCCCTGCTTGAGGTGTTTGACGGAGTCGGGGAAAATTTCTTTTGATGTGGCCTCTCTGTCCACACTGATAACACGTGGAGGCATTCCCAGAGCTCTTCATTGTATATTCTTTGTGAAGATTTGGGCAACTTCCCTTAATATGGCCCACCTGTCCAGAGTGACGACACGTGGCACTTGCAAATTTCATTGCTTGTATTTGGCGAAGTTGTTGACAACTTCCCTTGATATGCCCAGTCTGCTCAAATTGATAACATGAAGGCGTGTTCGTAGAATGCTGCACTATAAGTGCAACAACTGATGGATTTCGAGAGTTTGATCGGGGCCTCTTGTGAAGTCGCGAAGAACTTCCACTGTTTTGCTCCCTCCCATTCCCAACGTGTTCATTTGATTTTGCAATATCTCTTTCAACAATACTCGCACTTCTCACTATGTCAACAAACTTGGCAGCTCAGAAAATTATTACTCTTGATCTGATGTCAGGTCGAAGACCTCTTTCAAATTTTGAGTCTTCTTGTATTACGTGTCGACCATGTATGGTGCATAGTGGGAAAGTCTAATGAATTCCAGTTGATATTCCACATCGGACAAGTCTCCTTGAGTCAATTTTATAAACTTTTGTGCCTTCGCCTCTTTCTCAATCTTGGAAAAATAGTTCCCTAAAAAAAGATTTTGGAAGGCTTCCCATGTCATGTCTGTCATCTCGAGATCTTTTCTTAGTTGATCTCCAACATTGACCTGCATCATCTACCAGTTGTGAGGTAGCTAAGAAGATTCTGTCCTGATCATGGGTAATCCTTAATAACTCTAAGATTTGAGTGATATTCTCAATCCAATTCTCGACTTCCATGGTTCCTTCAATTCCCCTAAAGTAAGGAGGGCACTTATGTTGAAAATCTCTCACGAGAGTTCAGTTTCGAAAGTCAATTGTGATAGTCAAGCCGATCCTTGTCTGATCAAGCTACATTGTTGCACTTGTTATCGCCTGTGAAAGGCCCTGGAGTTCGGGTGTCACTAGTGGAACGTTGTTACTGGTCCCACCAACATTTCCTGGGTGCGTATGGGTTCTTCGGGTGTGCATTCTGTTTGCGTCATCTTCCTATGCCAAGAAACAATCCGATTAATACTTCATTCATCTCATAATTTCATGCAAGTTATTCATCTTGCATCATATCATCTAAGAGGAATCATTCCATACGATTATCCATTACTTAATTTGGGGAGGAATCCTAAATTTCCATTTCATCTCCCACGGATGGGTATTCCATGTCATGACTCAACATAAAACTGGGGAGTGTCCTGACCTCCTATCTACATTTCACTTGGGGAGTATTCTAAACTTGTTCATATTCAACTTTGTTTGTGCTTTAACATGGGGAATTTTCAAGTTCTGTTTGAATTTGACTCGGGGAACATTCCTTATTTGCTTTTCATGCTATGATACCAACTGTAACGCTCCTCCCTCTAACCACCGTCATGAGAGTAATATATTAGGAATATTTTATTCCGAAGACCCGAACCTTGACTGGCCCAACTAGTGTGTGCATGATATTTTGCACACACTCTCATAATCCTGTGGAAATTTAAAACATTTTGAATTTTGCATGAATAGTCAACACATCTCAAAGCAAGATAATGAATTCCCACAGACTAGACTTAAATACAAAACAACTTAAATACATGCGCTCAGTCATAATATTACATTCTCCAAAATAACAACATTCTTACAAATTTATAGTGTCTTATAATCTCCAAATTACAAGTACATTAAGCCAAGCTATTCAAGCTTCAATTTTCGTGTCCATCTTGCTCATATTCGACCATCACTTGATCTGATTTCATCTACGCACTTCAACGTACATACACAATCTAGAGAGGGGGAATTTATGAGCTTAGTCAACGCGCCCAGTAGAAATTCCGATCGCATAATATGCCCTACGGTGTGTCATTCTAAGACAAAAATATACATACTTGTACTCTTAGACATAGACAATTCACCCCATCATCATCTACACCATCACCCAGAATGGCCGAAGGATTTGAAAAAGAGAAAACTCTTAGAGATTATTTTTCATCGGTCAAGGTGACACATCTTCTAGTATATTCATCCTAGCAACCAATGCCCCCTATGAACTGAAACCAGCCCTCATTCATCTCCTTCTTGAGTTCCATGGCCTTGATCATGAGGATCCATACTTACATATTAAGGAATTCTTAGAGATTTGCACCACCATTAGAATTCAAAATGTCATTGAAGAATCTGTTAAACTTCTCTTTTTTCCTTTTTTTCTCGGAGAAAAAAATATAAAGTTATGGTTGAACTCCCTTCCTGTAAATTCCATCAGACCATGGGATCAATTGATAAAAAAATTGTTGAATAAAGTTTTCCTGATATCTAAAACAGATGCCCCCAAGAAAAAAAATTCAAATTTTACTCAAAAAGAGGGTGAACAATTCTCGGAATCATGGGAAAGATTCAAGGATATATTGAGCAAGTGTCCTTGTCATGGTTTGGAAACCTGGAGACTCGTACAAATTTTCTATGATGGCTTAACCACATCTAGCAGTGCTTTGGTTGAGTCTATGAAAAATGGGGAATTTTTGGGACAAAGTCAAGAAAAAAGGATGGAATTTCTTGGAAAACTTGGTAGAGATATCTCAACGATGGGTTTTTTCCAAAAGAGAGATTTCAGTACAAAGACCCAAAAAGGGAGATTTGTACAATGTTAACAATGACGTTGACATTAAGCTTGCAATTGAAAACCTCACGAAAAAAGGTAGAGGCTTTAGTGACAACTCAAGCGATGAACCCATCATTAGAAATGCATGTTGATGTTTGCACATTGTGTTCTAACTTAGGACACACTGCCCAAAATTGTCCTTCCTTAGGATCGAATGTTGAGTGATCAACCGAGCAGGCAAATGCACTCAATAATTTTGGAAGACAGCAGGGAACCCCATTCTCTGCCATATACAATCCTAATTGGCGGAATCATCCTAATTTCTCTTGGCGATAAAATCCACCTCCGATAATCAAGGACCCCCTCAATACCAAGGTCAACCATACCAACCACCTTCGGGTCAATCATTTCACCCATCTCAAAATTATCCATCTCATCCAAATCAATTTTATCAGTCTAATCCATCTCAACAACATAAGCTTTCTCTCGAGGATACGTTGCAACAGTTCATGAAATCCACCCAGGAAACTATGCACAAGCTTGAAACACAGTTTGGGCAGTTAGCCTCTGTGATAGGAGATAGGGAGATACACAAATTCCTTAGTCAGCCTATCCCAAACCCTAAGGGTCAGTATGAGCTTTCTTCCCCTGATTAGGAGAAGGCTAAAACAATTACTACCTTAAGTTCTGGGAGACAGGTAGACAACAAGGTAGAAATGCCTAAGACAACAGAAAATCAGTCCTCGGATCATCTAGAACAAAAGGAAACTGAAAATCAACCCTTTCCTGTCCAGTCTATTTTGGAACCATCTGTAAATAAGGAATTCGTACCTAGGTCTCCATACATTGTAACACCCCGAAATTCTAAACCAATGGATTAATGTAATCCCCTCTTAAGAGAATGGATTGGAAAAAGGATTGGGTATTAAATGAAGTGAGAAAAGAAATGAAAATAAGAAGAAATAAGGAAAAACCTAAGATTTCCAGGAGGACACAATGACTCTGGTTGATGTAACCTAACAATTCACAAGTGTATGTATCAATTTTAGAACATACATTGGAAAACAGACCCGAAGCTTAGATTTCCATATGAACATATCAATTTTGGTTGATGTGTATTATCATGATACATATTGACCACAACCATATCGGGAATGCCCAACTGCTAAAGCGCGAGATCTAACAGTTGTGGCTGTCCCATCACCCACCTACCACCATCCTGGAGGACCAATGCATGGCCTCCATGTGGATTGTGTGTTAACTGAAGAGGAAGAAGGAGATCCCGGATGTATACATCGACAGAAGTCGATGTGTATGTAAATTCACCAAAATCATGTATCAATCAAAAACATGTATTGTGTGTGTTCAATATGTTTAGTTGAGACACAAAACTGTCTTCTCTTGTCCCAGCATACACCTACCACCGTCCTTGAGAGCAAATGCATGCTCTCCACGTGGATTACATGTGGACTAAAGGAGTGGAAAGAAATGATGGAGAGGGAAAAGGGCTGATGCCGATTCCTCTTCCCCATTTCCATTCGGTGGCTAAGGTAACAAGAAAGAGAAAGACAAGAAGAAGAGTAGAGGAGAGGAGGAGGGCTGCACGAGTCCCTTCCATCCTCCTCCTCCCGTTGTAGTACATCCTTCCTCGTCCATCTCTCCTCCATCGCCTCACACTTAAAATCAGTGAGCTCCAAGGAAGCGCGGGAAAGGAGAGAAAACAAAAAAGGAGGAAAATGAAGAGGAAAGTCGAGGGAGGAGAAGCAAGGAAGACCCAACTAGAACTCATGCATCTATTATCTGAGAAATCAGCAAAGATCTCTCAAGGTATGATGTTTTATTTAGATCTAAGGTAAAATAAACACATTAGAATGGCTAGAGAACATGGTAGAAGTAAGGTTGGGAGAAAGAGATCAAAATGAGAAACATGCAAAGAGGAATACATGCCTTTCAGACCAAACCCAAGAGTACATATCGTTTGTGGTCGGTGTGTACACCTGGGAATGAAGACGAAGTGAAGGGAATAGAGAACATATGTTTTTCGAAACAGACCTAGGGGTATGGATCGACTGGGGTCGATGTGTACACATGGGAACTAAAGTAAAGGAAAATGAAAGAAAAGAAAGGAAAAGAAAATCAGATCCAGAGTACACATTGACTCTGGTCTATGTGTACAGATTCTGTACTGCAGGACATTTTGACTAGGGTCGATATGTATTGCAGAACTATTATCCGTTTTACAAGGTTGATTAGTTTGGACTGATTGACGGTAGGCTAATTGTAGGAGACACACCAACTGTGTCAATGTGCTTTTGTGATGAGCAAATCTGAGAAATGATAGAGAAAGTTTTATTACAAAACCCAGTAAAAATCATAAAGACAAATACATGTACAAGCCTTAAAAGATAAAAAGTGGGAAGAAGATAGGTACCTGACCAGAGGTCCAGAAATTGGATACATCGATTGGAGTCGATGTGTCTGTTTTTGTATTTTAGGACACATCGACTTTGGTCGATGTGTCGGCTAGAGAAATGGCCAGTTTTGTGGAGTTTGTTTAAATGGACCTAAATCTTTTTGTGGGACCGCTTGGCGGTACCAATCTTCACCTGATTAACCTATGAGACTTAACGAAGTCTTAGGTGATGAAAAAAAATCATGAAAAGATTAGAAATTAAGAACAATTAATGAGAAGAAATCTAGTGCTATGTATGTGATATTTTGATGCATGAACAATGAACGAAGGGTCAAAGAGTGAACTCGGGATCAAATGAGTTAGTTCGTGGACCACGTGTATTTGCTGATCAGCTAAGATCTGGTAGGTTTTCCAACTTCGTTGAAATGCTATGGGTGTGGACCTAATATTTTGTTAATAAATAAGCAAATGATGAATTGAGTTCCTTTGAAAATTATATATTCTCAATTTATGATTTATAGCACTATAAGAATCAAATGGTATGAATATGAAAATAATACCTTTGAATGGTTTTATTTTATGAAAGTAATACCACGAATAATTTCATATCACATGAAAATAAGAAGTTTCAGATATCTTGAATATGTGATACAATGAGAATATGATAGATTCTAACTACATGGGGTTTGGAACTACTTTGGGATTTTTAAGTCATACATAGAGAATCTATATGACTATTGAATAGAGTTGAAATGTTTTGAAAGTATAAAGCATTTATGGTGAAAAGAGATTTTTATGCCTTGATAATGATTGGAGATATGTCATATGTATGGACATTAGCATTCATTTGCATTCATATTCCTCATGCATGAAGCATGGGATGGGAAATACATAAAATGATAACCAATGACTAGTTTGTCCAAATGGACCTTAGGGCCATGACTATTTTTATGGGGTTACCGTCAACGAACCAAAGTGTTGAATGTCCGGATGGGCTTTGCTATCGTGTTATGATTGACGAATCAAAGTGTTGAATTGTCTCTGGCAGGCTTTGATGTTGTATGTGAATGACCAAGAAAGAATGTTTCATTGGTGGGACCAGCTGAGTTTTATGATGACATGTAACAAGACACTCCAAAAAGATGAATATGAAATGAGTATACGGGAGGATGAAATGCCCTGTTGTTCTAAATGAAATGTTGAAACACCTACACGTGGGGCATGATAAGGGTATGCATGAATCATGGCACCCATGGCATAACATGTTACATATTGATGAACATTTACATGAATTGGGCATGGCATTTGAAATAAAAGAAAGAATATGATTTTCGTGAAAGGTCTTAATGATGAATTTTCAATGTCATATTTTCATTATGAAATGGTTATGGTCTTGTCTTGAGTTTCCTATCTTGATCTAGAGATAATGGGAGGAAGTACATATTATATATGTCTTGAACGGGAGATTTTCCCAAAATGATACAGAAATGAGTCTTGAGAAAAGTACTTTGATACATGATTCGCATGTAGTATTTTGAAAGGACTAGTGAATATGATTTCCTTATGAGTACTGTTTTGACCATTGTTTTTAAGCTTGAAATTATGAGATGAGTTAGGTATGAGTACAATACCCAGTAATGAAATGTGTATTATGTTTCAAGTATGATTTGGGTAAAGTATTGAAACAATTAGATTGGCATACTATGTTTTGAAGTATGAATTTTCTGTAAATTTGAAATACGATGTAATCGAGATTTGGTAAAAGTACTAGTATGTGTATTATCTTAGTATGACACATCGTATGGCATATTATATGATTGGAATTCCTACTAGGCAGATTGACTAAGCCCATAAATTCTCCCCCTAGATTGAGTTTGCAGGTTTGAAGTACGTAGATGAAATTGGACCATGCGATGGCTGAATGCGAGTGAGATGGATGCAATGAGGAAGCTCAGAGAGCATAGTTATGTCATATTTCTTTTTGAGAACAATGTAATTTGAAGAAAGTTATCTTTTGGGGAATGTAATATTTATGGTTGTGGAATTTATGTATTTAAGTTGTTTTGTATTTGACTCTAATTTGTGGGAATTTCATATTTTACTATGGGATATGTTGACTATTCATGTAAACGTATAAAATGTTTTAAATTTCCACAAGATTATGGGAGTGTATGCAAAATATCATGCACACACTAGTTGGGCTAGTTAAGGGTCGAGTCTTCGGACTCGGATTTGTCTTGTTTCGTGACGCTCGCCTCCCTCTCCACTCAAACATTCATATAATTATACTCTGATGATGGTGGTTAGAGGGAGGGGCGTTACATGCCCTCAGAGTGTAACGACCCGTCCTTTTTCCATTGATTAAATCAGAGTATTTTTAAAAAAAAAACTGGAAAAGGGACAGATACGTCACGACGCAAGCCAAGTTCAAGTCTGAAGACTCAACCCCCGACTGGCCCAAATTTTGTACACAAGTGGGTCAACCCATCAAATGTATATCCGTGTGCTAGCATAATACTTGTGAAACAACACATGCGTAAATAATGCTTGCGGAATTATAATATCAACATTTCAATAGCAAGGATGAAAATAACTTAACCATATAAGTCAAACATCAAACCATGTCCAAAATAAAAGTTAACTAAATTATTACATCATTGGATCCTATGAAATTACATAGTTCTATCAAAATATCAAAATAAGAACTATGAGATCTTCAAGCATCTCCTAGTCCATCTCTTCGTCAAGCATGGCTACCACCAGGTCCAGCTTATTCTCCATTACCCTGATCTGTGTTAACATCTACGGGAAAAATGTACGGTCTTAGTCAACTTGCCTAGTAGGAAGTTCCGATCATAAATTCTACAAAGTGTAAATCTCATATCATATAATAAGAAAATCTCAAAGTATGATGAACACACATTTCTCAAATACAATATAGGAGATATACCAAAGTCTGATAACTCAAAAATCATACACTGATAGGCCATGGGTTCCATGCCTCAATGATATACCCACCATTTTCCGTGCATCAGATTATAGCAAATTACTTCAATTAATGATTCACAATATTGACCACTTATGTCTACAACATTTGAGGTGGCAACGACTAGGATGTTGTTACCCATCCACAAATTAATCGAGACTATCTGTGGAGTGTGGTCCCCTCCCTCTGCTTAGGGTTTTAGGACCTACCCAAGAGTTCTTTCGCCCAATTATGTCGTACTATTCATATTAAGGATGGGGCCAAAGTCTAATATTTGACTTATTGTATATGAGACCAAGCAAGTCTGGACAGTTCTTTTTGTCTCGATACTGCAAATCACTCTCATGCGAAACCAAGCAAGGTCCAGACATTTCTTCTTGTCTTGCTAGTGTCAACCCTCCCATGCAACCATGCATGACGTAATGTGTGCAATCATGATGACAAAACCATGCATCAAATAGTTTCTTTCCTCAAACATCATTGTTGTATAACATAATGAATATAATGAATCAAGATCTCATAAATCAATATTTAACAAAACTATTCACATAGTTGTGCTTCAATAAAGTAGGAACTCCTGCCTGATCGAGAGTGATCAACTAAAGGGGAACTCACGTGTTTGTTCGAATGGTGTCGAAATTACCCTCAATTGTTTTTGTCTATGTACATGTTTCAAATCACAGTTTATATGTCATTATCACATTTAATCCTTTGTCTAATCTGTGTAGGTCTGATCCAGAACTAAAGGTCAACAATATCAATTTCAAAGTCTAGTATTTCAAATTGCCTCTGTTTTAGGCCTACATATGGACACTGTCGATAATCTCCTCTGGACACAGTCAACACATCAATCATCTCGATCTATCAACTAGACTCTGTCTGTTTTCATTTTATATTTTCCAACTGTTCTTCTTTCATATGTATCGATACAGTCGATACATTTATTTATACATGAATTCGATGTGTCGTGGACATCGGCACATCCTTCTGATTTTTTTTTTTTTTTTTGATCCATTTCACTTGTGTTCGTCCACTATCCTCAAACCATACATATTGATCAAATTGATACATGTGTCCTCTATTTTCGAACTATATGTATCGACCTAGTTGATACATATACTGGTGCCTATATTCGATGTGTCGACAAGTCTGTCAGTATCCATACTCGTTCTACATTCACACGCCGATATATCGACTCCATCGATACCTCGTCCCTGTACCAGTTTGTTGTCTTTATTTCGTTCCCAGCGTACCCAAACTAATATGTTAGTCTGGCTAATATATTTGCCAGAGATCATCTCCAGGACGACATATCAACCTGGTAGATACATCATCCTAAGATTAGTTTATCACCTTTTATTTCATCTCCGGTTCTACCATACTCAGACTGACACATCAACTCTGTCGATGGGTCGTGCTACGACCAATTCGTTATCCATTCGTTCCATATTATATGTGTTGTATCTCTGGCCGCCACATCGACATTGTCGATATGTCGTCTCGAGATCAGTTCTTCATTCGTACGTTTCATTTTCATTTCAGTCATACCCAGGCCGAGACATCGACACAGGCGATGTGTCGTCCTGGGTTGGGTCCCTTTGTTCAATACTTCGAACTTTCCATCCTTCTTGTTCCAGAAGACACATCGACAGAATTGATATGTCGGCTGGGTTGGATCGGAAGTCATGGGTTCATCTTCCATGCTTCTCTTCTTCTCACTTATTCATTATCTGTATTCCTTTGTTCTTTAGATTCGTACTTACATAGTTTCTAAACACTCTAGTGTTATTATCTTACTTAAAAACACCATAGATCTACCTACCTCGAAGGATTCATGAGTGTGCTCGAATGGATGAAATCTGATATCCTTTGTCTCATTGCTCTCCACCCTTTTTGCTAGCTTGATTTCTTCTTCCCCTTGCTTGGTCTCTACTTCTTTTCTCGGAATAGAGGAAGCCCGTGAGGAGGTGAAAATTTTCTTGGTCGAGTCGAGAGCTGAGATGTGAGTGATAAGGTGTACTCAGATGAGAAAGAGGGGTCGTTAGGCACTTTGGTTCTTCTTTCCTTTTCACTACTTTTCCTTTCTTTTTCTTTATTTCTTTTCTTCTCTTTTCCCTGTAACGCCCTGCCCTTTTTCACTCGCTTTCCGAAAATCTGAGTCTATTTTTTTTTATAATAAAGAGTGATAGAGAGTAGGACATCACGACTCGAGCTAAGTCCGAGCTTCCAAAGCCCGACCCTTAACTGGCCAACCATACGTGTGCGTGGACCAAGTCCACTAAAATGGTTCACACGTACTCAAGTTAACTTGCGAAATAATTTAAACATGTAGAAATACAATAGGATAACAATCCTATTCCATTTTAGATAGCAAGGACATGCATCACTTAATAATAATTACCTTAAGTTAAATATCCAATATTAACCATCCAATCCATAGCAACTATATCTACGTTATTACAATCCCGAATGCTAGCTATTCAAATACATAGTCCATGAATAACTTAAACAAAATATAACTTAATCATCCAAGCTCCTAAGCTTGGCTCCGATCTCGTTCCTCGTTCCATTCATTCCCTGTGTCATCAAATAGGGTAGAAGTAGGGCGTTAGACAACGCACCCAGTAGGTATTCCAAGTAAGGCTAACACATGGGTTAGTACCAAAAATCCAGATATAATATATATCAAATCCAGATATAATAAATCATACCATACTTATAAAACATCATACCCAAAATCATGTATGGTAATAGAGATCCAATCATACAGATAAAAACTAGAAACATTGCATGATAATAAAGATCATAATCATGCCGATTCAATGCCATGCCATGCTATCATATGCAATGAGTCCCACCCATCACAAACACATAGTAACCTCTTGATGGAAAGCTCCTCATCAAGGTATCCCCCACGGTTGTATTACGGACGCCCCGACGGAGTGTGGATCTCCGGTTACCTCTTGATGGAAAACTCCTCAACAAGGTATCCCCCACGATTGTATTACGGACACCCCGACGGAGTGTGGATCTCTGGTTACATATCATCCCTCCCATGCCATGCATGAGATGCAAATGTCCACATGCTATGCAATTATACAAATCATAGCGTTTAAAATCTCATATTTGAAACATAACATTTTTACAACATAAACCATCAAAATAAGAAGTTAAACCATATTACATAACCATGGTTTCAAAGAGGTAGAATCCTACCAAAGACTACTAAAGTGTCCTTGCTTCTTAAACCGGCAACTGCTCACGAACGCGCACCGTTTGTGAGGTCATGTCACCTTGTTACATATCAACAAGTCAATCCCATGTTCCATTTTCTTTAACATTAGGTTTAAGTCCATAAACACAACATGGCCGAACCTCACCCACTTGAATTTGTCCCTCTTTTGATTTAATCACTTATATCCAACTAAATCATTTCACAAACCCTAAGTCCATAAAATTCCTTAGTGGGGTTCGGCCATACAACATGGCCGAACCTCACCATCTTGGTTTTGGTCCCTCCTTCAAGTCCTTTGATTCACTAATCTCATCACTTATACAACAATTATTTATCATTGATAATAACCTATGTCCATAAAAATATTACCCATGGGGTTCGGCCATACACCATGGCCGAACCCATGGTCCATTATTTTCACTTATTTACATCCTTGCCATTATCCTATCATAGCTAATTACTTAGCTTAATCCTCCATTCATTTAAACATGCATAATACTCCAAATAACCCTTTAAAATGATCCATCAAATAGTTCATGGGGTTCGGCCATACACCATGACCGAACCCATGTCCATCATTTTCACCTATTTACATTTTTTGCCATATCCTCCATCACCTTATGTTTAGGTTCCAAAACATAGGTCCATTCATTTATTTAATCATGCATAACATAAAAACCCTAATAGATCCCTCCATTCTTTAACTTGATCCTTCATTCATTTAGACATATTAGATCCATAAATGACCCATAAAATTGGTTCACAGGGGTTCGGCCATACTCCATGGCCGAACCCATGATGTCTTATTTTTTCCATTTTCTCCTTAAAATGGTTTACACTCTTAGGTCCATATTCAAAGTCCCTCCATGGGGGTTTAACCATACATTTAGGTTCATCTTTTTCAATATCATTTACATCTTTAAAATCAATTAAATTTAACAACACTATCCATTAAACATAACCAATGTTCTTCCATGGGGTTCGGCCATACATCATGGCCGAACCCTATGGTTCATCATCTTCTCTTAAACCACTTAAACCCATATAAATTCTTTATTACTTTTCCATGGGATTCGGCCATACAACATGGCTGAACCCTATGGTTCATCAATGGGTCTTTTATCCATAATAAAATTAGGGTTCGGCCATGCAATGGCCGAATCATGTCCTTGACCACTTTTTTCTTATTTTTGCAATTTATCGAACACTTACCGATTCCGCGTCTCCTTCGGTTTCTTTCACTCCTTCTTGCTCATTTCCTTCCTTAGCCTCTCCTTTTTTCCTTCTCGATCTTTGACCGAGAGTGAGACTTGAGAGAGAGAGGGGCTTGAGATAGAAAACTCTTAAGTCTTTTCTCCTTTGTCCATGAGAGTGATCGGCCTTGAGAGAGGGAGAGAGTGAGATGAAGAACACTCTAAGTATTCTTGTCTTGAGAGGTGTAATAGCCAAGAGGGAGAGGGAGAGAATGAAACGAAAAACTAAAGTCTTTCCTTGATCAATAATGTAACACCCCGGATTTTCAAGCTATGGATATTTATGGAAATTGCCCATTTAATCTGTGAATTATTGGATATGGACCTTAGATGGGTAAGTTGTTGGGTCAAATGCCCAATTAAGACCCAACGAATGGTGGTTATGTTTCAATTGAATTAAATGGGTGAGATGTATTTAATTGGGTCAAAATTGTTAATTGGGTCAAAATACCCAATTGGGACCCAATGGGTCGTGTTTGACTTGGTTGACCACCAAGTGAGTCCAAGCTTAATTAGGTTGGGGCTGATTTGAGTTGGAAATGGAATCAAATAATTGAGTTGATTCAAGTGAATTAAATGAGTTGAAATAAAGAGGTGAGTTGAGTTAAATGGATGAGTTGAGTTAAATGAGTTGGATGGGAAGTTATGGGGATATTCATCTCAAGTGAGTGGAGTGGGAAGATGAGGGGTTTTTGTTGTTTCAAAGAACAACTCAAGGCATACATGTTGGAATGGGAGTTTCATCTCATGGGATGAAACTCCAATTATATAATTAATGGGGAGGTGAAAAGTCTTGGGGGTTACACAAGCCTACACCAAGGCTTGCACGTTGGAAGCATGGGGGTTTCCGTCTCAAGATGGAAACCGAAGAGCCGAACCGTTGGGAGTGTTTCATCTCAAGGATGAAACCTCCAAATGGATTATGAATGGGAAGAGGACCGTTTGGTATTGTTACACAACCTAAGCTAAGACACACCGTTGGGCACATGGGAGTTTCATCTCATGAATGAAACCCCCAAATGGGCCACTAATGGAGAGGTGGCTGTTTTGGAGTTGTTACACAAGCTTACACCAAGGCTTGCACGTTGGAAGCATGAGGGTTTCCATCTCAAGATGGAAACCCAAGAGCCAAACCGTTGGGAGTGTTTCATCTCAAGGATGAAACCTCCAAGTGGAGCACTAAGGAGGGAGGTAAATGAAAATGGGAGTTACACAATTCAAACAAGGCTACACCGTTGGAGCCTTGGGAGTTTCATCTCATGGATGAAACCTCCAAGTGGAGCATTAAGGAGAGAGGTAAAAGAACATGGGAGTTACAAAGGGGTGCCACCAAGGGACACCACCTTTGGTCGACCTTATTGATCAAGGAAAGACTTTAGTTTTCATTTCATTCTCTCCCTCTCCCTCTTGGCTGTTACACCTCTCAAGACAAGAATACTTAAGAGTGTTTTTCATCACTCTCTCTCTCACACAAGGCCGAATCACTTCCCATAGTCAAAGAGAAAACACTTGGAGTGTTTATCTTAATCTTCTCTCTTTCTCCCTCTCTCTAATCTATACTCTTGGCCGAACCATTCCAAGGGGTTTTCATCAAGATCAGTCTCGGCTAAAGAGCAAGAAGGAAGGAAAGGAACAAGAAGGAGTAAAAGAAACCGGAGGAGATGCGGAATTGGTAAGTGCTTGATAAATTGCAAAAATAAGAAAAAGTGGTCAAAGTAATGGCCGAAGCCTAATTTTATTATGGATAAAAGACCCAATGATGAACCATAGGGTTCGGCCATGTTGTATGGCCGAACCCCATGGAAAAGTAATAAGGAATTTATATGGGTTTAAGTGGTGTAAGAGAAGATGATGAACCATAGGGTTCGGCTATGATGTATGGCCGAACCCCATGGAAGGACATTGGTTATTTTAATGGAAGGTTGTTGATGTCTTTAAAAGGTTTAAGATGGAAATCTTGTTGATGGACCTGGGGTAGTAAATGATGACCTAAGGATATGAGTAAACCCCCATGAAGGGACTTGTTTATGGACTTAAAAATGGTAATGAACTTAATGAAGAAAATGGAATTTAGACATCATAGGGTTCGGCCATGGTGTATGGCCGGACCCCATGAACCATTTTATGGGTCATTCATGGACCAATCATGTTAGATGAATGACTATGTAAGGAAAGGGAAATAATGGCAATGTTGTAAATATGGGCTAAAAATGAAAGATCATGGGTTCAGCCATGGTGTATGGCCGAACCCCATGAGGAATGTTTTTATGGACTTAAGTAGTTACCAATGTTAGATGATTAATTTATAAGTGATTAGATTAATTAATCAAGGTGACATGATCTTGGATTTAAATTTATAAGATCAAAGGATTACAAAGAAGGACCAAAAAATCAAGTGAGTGAGGTTCGGCCATGGTGTATGGCCAGACCCCACTAAGGTGTATTTTGTGGACTAAGGGTTAAGTAAGTAACTAAGTGGTGATTGAGTAATAAATAAAAGGAAGGACTAAAATCAAGTAAGTGAGGTTCGGCCATGGTGTATGGCCGAACCCCACAAGGTGGTGTTTATGGACTTAGACATATTTGTAGATCAAATAGGACATGGGATTGATTGATTGACATGTTACAAGGTAACGGGAGCTCACAAGGGGTGTACGATCGTGAGCGGTTACCGGACGAAAGTGCAAGGACACTTTAGTGGTCTTTGGTAGGTTTCCTATATCATTGAAAACTATGGGATGTGTACAATGGCTTTAATTCTTGTTTTGATGAGTTACTTTGTATCAAATGATATGTTTCAAATGTGAGATTTTAAAGGCTATGATTGTATTATTGCATAACATATGGACATTTTCATCTCATGAATGGCATGGGAGGGATGATATGTAACTATAGGCCACACTCCGTCGGGGCGTCCGAAAGACCACTGTGGGGATACCTTGATGTGCATTTTCCATCAAGAGGTAACCGGAGGCCACACTCCGTCGGGGCGTCCGAAAGACCACTATGGGGATACCTTGTTGTGCATTTTCCATCAAGAGGTAACCGAAGGTCACTCCGTCGGGGCGTCCGAAAGACCACGTGGGGATACCTTGATGAGGAGCTTTCCATCAAGAGGATGTTTTGTGATGGGTGGGACTCATTGCATATGATAGCATGGCATGGCATTGAATCGGCATGATTATGATCTTTATTATCATGTAATGTTTCTGGTTTTTATCTGTATGATTGGATCTCTATTATCATACATGATTTTGGATACGATGCTTTACAAGTATGGTATGATATATTATATTTGGATTTTTGGTACTAACCCATGTGTTAACCCTAATGGGAGTACCTACTGGGCGCGTTATCTAACGTCCTACTTCTACCCTAGTTGATGACACAGGGAATGGACGGAATGAGGACGTGATCGGAGCCAAGCTTAGGAGCTTAGATGATTAAGTTCCATTTTGTTTAAGTTACTCATGGTTAATGTATTTGAGTAACTAGTAGTCGGGAATGTAATAACGTAGATATATTTGCTATGGTTTGGATGGTTGATTTTGGATACTTAACTTAAGGCAAATATTATTAAGTGTTGGACTACTTTGCTATCTAAAATGGAATAGGATTGTTATCCTATTGTAATTCTGCTTATGATTATTCCGCATGTTAACTTGAGTACGTGTGAACCATTTTAGTGGACTTGGTCCACGCACACGTATGGTTGGCCAGTTAAGGGTCGGGCATTAGAAGCTCGGACTTAACTCGCTTCGTAACGTCCCGCTCTCGCTCACTCTTCTATTTTTAAAAAAATAGACTCTGATTTTCGGAAAGCATAGTGAAAAAGGGCGGGGCGTTACAAGTAAGGTCGGCCAAAGGTGGTGTCCCTTGGTGGCACCCCTTTGTAACTCCCATGTTCCTTTACCTCTCTCCTTAATGCTCCACTTGGGGGTTTTAATCCATGAGATGAAACTCCCAAGGCTCCATTGGTGTACCTTGGTGTAAGCTTGTGTAACAACTCCAAACCATCCTCGTCCCATTTAATTCCCCATTTGGGGGTTTCATCCATGAGATGAAACTCTCAAGACTCCAACGTGTGCTATGGGTTTGAATTGTGTAACCCCCAAAACCCTTTCATCTTCCCATTCATGATACACATGGAGTTTCATCCCATGAGATGAAACTCCCATGTTATCAACGTGTATCCTTGAATTGATATTTGACACAACAAAACTCCTCACCTCTCCATTAATGATCCAGTTGGGGGTTTCATCCATGAGATGAAACTCCCATGCGTCCAACTTGTAACCGTTAGGTTTGACCTCATGAGATGTAACTCTCCATTTTATCACCCAACTCACTTTATATGAAAGTCCCAATATCTTCCATCCCACTCATCTTCTTAACTCCACTCACCTCTTTAATTCAACTGTAACACCCCAATTTCTCAATGATTGAAATAATTACGAAAATGCCCCTGGATTGGTGAATTCAATAAATGTGATTGTAAATAAGGAAATGGTGGACCCATTGCTCAAATTAAGACCCTATCAGCATATTATAAGTGTCAAATTTGATTGAATGGGTAATGAACATCAAATTGGGTTAAAATAGCTAATTGGGTCAAAGGACCCAGTTGGGACCCAATGGGTCATGGTGGACTTAATTGACCATTGGGTGAGCCCAAATTTATTGGGGTTAAGCTGATTTGATTGGAAATTGAGTGGAGCATAAATGGGCAGGCTTGATGCACACATGAAAACCACACTTAAGATGGCTAAACCACCCATAATTGGGTCATGGCGTCAATTGGGTCAATGGGCTAAATGGGGACCCAATGGGTCGGGTTGACCATGTTGACCATGGTTGACCTTGTGGACCCTTGAGTGAGCTCAATTGTGAGTCAAATCAGGTTGAGTTGGGGCTGGAATGAGTTGCATTTAAATTAAATGGTTCGGTTGACTCAAGTGTAATAAATGAATGGCAATTAATGTGGTGAGTTAAGCCATTGAGTTGGGGTGAGTTAAAATGGAAATCAAAGAGGTCTTATTTCCATTGAGTCAAAGGGAATATGAGGAGATGCTTTGGTCTCAAACAAACCAACACAAGTCCCACACGTTGGGGACTTGTAATGGTAATATCCATGCATAATGTTAAATGGAATTGAATGGGAATGAGATAAGATTGCATGGGAGGGCCAAAGGATACCTTGGGGGGACCAAGGGGTGCCTTGGTTGGCAACAAATATCTCATTGGTTTGATCAAGGTTTAATGAGGATTAATGAGTGGAGATGGGGTTGTTAAACAAAAACAACAAACACCTCATTTGGCCGAATTTTATTCCAAAGAAAACCTTAGAATTCCATCTCCTTTCTCTCCCTCAAGAGCACCCCTCCTTGGCCGAACCAGCATTGGTGTTTTTCACCATTGATCAAGCACTAATTCGGCTAGAAGCTAAGGAAGAAGGAAGGAAACAAGAGGGAAGAAGGCAAGGAGCAAAAGGCAAGAGGAAAGGCAAAGGAAATTGGTAAGAATTCCATACAATTTTATTTAATAAATTAGATTAAGTGGAACATGAATTGGCCATGGAATGGCCGATTTTATCAAGGACCTAAACCTTGGTTAAAGGTTGTTTAAAGTGGTAAAAAGAGATCATTGGGTTCGGCCACTTTGGATGGCCGAACCCCATGAGATTTATTTGGGTGCTTCGATGGTTTTTGGAGGCTAAAAACCATGCAAAAATGATGGAGAATTATAGGTGTTTAAGATACAAGATAAAGGATTTTGAATCAGGGATTTAAAGGTCATGATTTGGTCATGAATGGCTGAATGTATCATGGGTTTAAACCTTGGGTAATGGTTGTGTAAAAATGATAAAATGGATCATTGGGTTTCGGCCACCTTGGATGGCCGAACCCCATGAAATTGTTTTGGTATTTGGATGGTTTTTGAAAGGTAAAAACCATGTGATATTATGCTGATTTTTACATGTTTTAATGAGACATAAAATATGTATTTAAGAGGACCAAATCATGGACATAGGGTTCGGCCACCCATGAAAGTGTTGGATAATTTGGTGTGGTTTTTGGAGAGATAAAACCATACCAATGGTGGAGAATTTTATGTGATTTAAATGGAAATAGGGTTGCTGTTTTGGGTTGGCCATTGGATGGCTGAACCATATGGTTCTTATGATTAAAAAGTAGGGCCTAAATTAAGAACATATGGTGGGATCGTTGAACCAAGGGAACCATTGGGTTCGGCCATGTTAGGGCCGAACCCCATGGACCATTAAGTGGGTATTTGGATTCAAGTATATGATTTAAAGTTGTTAACTGTTTTGTAATGTTTTAAAGAGTCTAAGTTATGACTTTCAGTTGAAGTATAATGGATAAAAGAACCATTATATGGCCGAACCCCATGGAGTAGTTTTGGTGGATGAAAGTGACGATTGGAACCAAGTGATTTGAATGGTTCTGAATGGATTAAGAGATCCAAATTGGATTGGTAGGGTTCGGCCAAGTAGTATGGCCGAACCCCACTAAGGTGGTTGTTGTGGACATTGGTTTTTGATATGACTTAGCCTAGTGGAAAAACTGTAAATACATGTAATAATGTAAATATGGATAGAAAAATATTAAAAGGACATGAAAGAGGGGTTAAAACAAGGTGGTTTGGTTTGGCCATGGTATATGGCAGAACCCTACCAGGACATGTTTGAAGTGTGGAATATTTATCAAATGGAAAAGGAAGATTAAATCCCAAGTGGGTGAAGTTCGGCCATGGGTATGGCCTAACCCCACAAGATGGTATATGAGACCTAAACTTGATTAGAAATCAAGAAGATTAAGTATTGACTGCTGATTGTATAAACAAGGTAACGGAACGTGAACGGCGTGCGAGTCGTGTTCAAGTGAAAAAAAAAAAGAACAAACACCGAAGCTAATCTTCGGTAGGTTTCCTACCTACTTGTAACCACTGTTATATTTGGTTTTATCATTTTTTTATGAGATATGTTGTTATTGATATTATGTTTCAAATTGGTTTTGAATAATGAGATGTATTGCAAATGACATATATTCATTGACATCTCATGCATGGCATGGGGTGATGATTATGGATTACCTTGTCGTGAGAATCCCAATGAAAGAACACTGTGAAACAACTCAATGATGGGAGTCTTTCCACAGGAAATGAGGATTACTGTGGATTACCTTATCGTGAGAATCCCAATGAAGGAACATTGTGAAACAACTCAATGATGAGAGTCTTTCCATAAGAAATGATGATTACTGTGGATTACCTTATCGTGAGAATCCCAATGAAAGAACACTGTGAAACAACTCAATGATGAGAGTCTTTCCATAGGAAATGAGGATTACTGTGGATTACCTTATCGTGAGAGTCCCAAAGAAAGAACACTGTGAAATAACTCAATGATGAGAGTCTTTCCACAGGAAATGAGGATTACTGTGGATTACCTTATCGTGAGAGTCCCAATGAAAGAACACTGTGAAATAACTTGATGGCTATGTATACTTGTGACGGGTGGGACTGATTACATTTGCACTACATACATAGCATTGATTTCAGATGTTTTTGATTCTCGTATACTATGATATATGCATGTTTTATATACTAACCATGTGGTAGCTCTGATCGGGAACCTACTGGGCGCATTGATCTAACACCCCAATTCTATCCTTAGAGGATAATGCAGGAACAAGGAAGGGGAAAGAGAAGGTCGATGACCAGGAGGGGAGCCAAGTTTAAAAGCTTGACTGTTGGAATGATCTTATAATTTACTGTCATTTGAATTACGTTTATGGACATGTAATAGCTAGTAAACTTTGCTATGGTTTGTTTATAGTTTTGATAATGGATGTTTGGATTAAGTTATTATAATAAATGAGACTTGTACTTGCTATCTATTCAGTTTAATTCCGCAATTGGTTTAGTTTATTCCGCATGACTTGATTAGTTCCATGTGTGGTTTGTCTTTAATGGGTTTAGTCCATGTACACATGGGTGGCCAGTTAAGGGTCGGACTTGGGTAGTCCGGACTTAGCTTGCATCGTGAAGCCGCCCGCCCTTGTTCACTCTATGTTTCTTTTAAAAAGAAATTTTTAGACTCTGATTTTAAAGCGGGTGGAAAGGGTGGGGCGTTACATCAACTCATTCAACTCACTTAAAATCAACTCATTTCCTTGATTCCAATTCCAACTTAAATTAGCTCCACTTAAGTAAGCTTGAACTCAATTAGTGGTCAACCAAGTCAAACACGACCAATTGGGTCCCAATTGGGCATTTTGACCCAATTACCAATTTTAACCCAATTAACATTCTTGACCCAATTGAATACATCTTACCCATTTATTACATATGGCCGAACCCTATGGTTCTTTATTTCTATCCATTTACATACTACAAATCCATTTATAATTTCCAAGTATGTTCTTATCTTTAAACACCCATAAATGACCCATGGGGTTTGGCCATAAACATGGCCGACCCTATGGTTCTCTTGAGTCAATCCTTCCATCCCTTGTGTATGGTTCATATTCAACATTTTGACCATAATCTTAATGTGATTCAGCCATCCGATGGCCAACCTAAAACATCAATTTTTATTCCAAATAAAACACTTAAAAACTCTCATACATTGGTATGGTTTTATCTCTCCAAAAACCATACAAAATTATCAAATCCTTTCATGGGGTTCATCCATCCAAAGTGGCCAAACCCTATGATCCAAGTTTCTGTCCTTTTTAAACCTCATCATCATAATTTAAACCATTGATAAATTCAGCCATAACATGACCAAATCATGACATTCAAATCCATGACTTAAAACCCTTTAACTTGCATCTTATGTCTAATCAAAACATCTAGAAATCTCTGTAATATTGCATGGTTTTTAACTTTCAAAAACCATCAACAATAACCAAACCATGTGGCCAAACCCTATGATCCATTTCCTGCCCTTTTTACACACCAAAATCCAGGGTTTAACCTTTGATAGATTCGGCCATACCATGGCCAAATCATGTTCCATTTAACCAACTTATTAAACAAAATTCCATGGAGTACTTACCAATTCTCTAAGCCTCTTTTCTTGCCTTTGATTCTTGCTTCCTATCTTCCTTAGTCTCCCTCCTTTTGTTGATTATGTGCTTGATCAATGGTGAAAACACCAAAGGATGATTCGGCCAAGGAGTAGATTTTGAGAGAGAGGGAGAGAGATGAAGTTCTAAGGTTCCTTTGTGATGGAAATCGGCCAAATGATGGTGTGCCTCCCTTTTGTTAATCAGCCACCATAACCTCTCATTAACCCTCATAAATGTTGGTCTAACCAAGGAGTCTTTTGATACCAACCAAGGCATCCTTTGACACTCCCAACGTTGGGCTTTGGGTTTCCATCATGAGATGGAAACCCTCCATATTCCCAATTCAAAACTTATCCCATTCCATTTAATTTCATGCATGGAAAACAACTGCCACCAACGTGTGGGACTTGTGTTTGTGATGTTTAAGACCAAGGCAACTCCTCACCTCCTCATTTGACTCACTTGAATTCAAGGTCCCTTTGGTTTCCATTTTAACTCACCCAACTCATTAGCTCAACTCACCACATTTAATGCCATTCATTTAATGCACTTGAGTCAACTCCAGTGTTTAATTCAAATCCAACTCACTTCAGTCCTAACTCAACCTGATTTGACTCACCCTTTGAGCTCACTTGAGGGTCCACACGGTCAACGTGGTCAATATGGTCAACTCGACCCATTGGGTCGCAACTTAGCTTATAGATCCAATTTGGCGCCTTGACCCATTTATGGGTGGTTTACCCATTTAAATGTGGTTTACATATTTGCATCCAGCCTACCTATTTATCCTTCATTTAATTCCAAATCAATTCAGCCTAACCCAATTAAGATTGGGCTCACCCAATGGTCAAATGAGTCCATCATGACCCATTGGGTCCCAATTGGGTCCTTTGCCCCAAATAACCATCTTGACCCGATTAGATGTACATTACACATCTACTTTAATTTGATCCTTATAATATGCACATTGGGTCTTAATTTGAACAATGGGCCCCACCATTTTCTCATCTACGATCATATCTTTTTAATTTACCATCCAATGGCATTTTCGTAAATATTAATATCTTTGAAAAGTCGGGGTGTTACAATATAACCCTCTTTTTAAAAATTTTGTCCCGAAAATCGAGCGAAATAGAGGTTCCAAAATAAATTACATAAACAACTCGGGGTGAGCTGTTCTCATCTCCGATTCGTGTTCCCAAGTGGCCTCTTCAATACCATGTCGATCCCATACCACTTTGACGTGATCGGTGATCGGTTTTGACGAAAATGCAAGGATACAATAATTGGACGTTGGTAGGATTCCTACCTTGTTGATGCACTTGGACTTATGTATATGTGATGGTTTTTATTTCTATGTGTTATGATCTATTTTTGGTATCAAAGTACTATGCTTTAAGAATGGGATTTCGATGCTATTATGTCTATAATGAAATAGCATGTTTGCACTTACATCTCATGCATGGCATGGGAGGGATCTTATGAGGGGAGTCCACGCTCCATTCGGATATCCGATAAACAAACGTGGGGAGGGATCCGCACTGATTTCGATTATGATGTTTGAAATGAAAGAGGAGTCTACGCTCCGTTCGGTGGGACCGATAAGGCATACGTGGTGAGTCATGACAATGTATACCTTCATGTGGATTGTACATCAAGAGGATTATTTATGTGATTGAGATATGGTTGATGGGTGGGAAATCATGGCATATGACACCCATGGCATGGCATTGACTTGCATGATTTTGACATTATGTATCTATTATGATTTTTATACTAATCCATGTGTTTGACCCTACTTGGAATACCTATTGGGTGCATTGACTAATGCCCTACTTCTACCTTAGATGATGATATAGGGAATGGATGGAAAGAAGGACGCGAAAGGAGCCAAGCTTAGGAACTTGGATAATTTAGATTTACTTTATTTAAGTTTTATTTTCGGACAATATAATTTGAGTTATTCGCATTTTGGGACTGTAATAACTTAGAACTATCTTACTAAGGTTTGGTTTTATTTTTTGGACATTTGAACTTAAGATTAATTTATGTGATGGACTTCCTTGCTTAAAAATGGATAGGGCTAGTGATTCTACTTTCATATAATTCCACATTACGTTTACTCACCATGTATTGCCTTATTGCGTGTGAACCGTTTTTAGTGGACTTGTCCACGCGCACGTATGGTTGGCTAGTTAAGGGCCGGGCTTTGGAAGCTCGGACTTAGCTCACGTTGTGGCGTCCTGTAAGGTCTCGGAATTTGTGAATTAATATAAATGTGAATATTATGTATTTTAATGATGGAAATTGGAAAATTGGTGGAGTAAATGGTAAATGGGCCAAAATTTGGATAAAGGCCCAAGTGTGGCCCAATAGACTATGGTTTGGATTTAAATTTATTTAAATGGGTCAAGAATGGTCAAATTGGGTCAAATACCCATTTGGGACCAGATGGGTCAAAGTAGTTAAGCACTAAGGTAAATGGGCTAGATGGAAATGTAATTGGGCCATGGGCCCAATGGTGATCCATTTAGAGGGTATGCAATGAAATTAAATCATCTAAGTTAAGTTAAAAATTAAATCATGGTGATGTGGCCAAGTGGGACCCACCTCCACCTCATCAAGTGAGGTGGCGTGTGGGCCAATAATTGGTGGGGCCGGCCACCATGGTTGATTTGGTCAACCATGGGTGGATTTATAAAGATGGTGGCTTAAGTAAATGGGAATTAAAGTAACTAAAATATCTAAATATAAAATGATTAAAAAATTATACAAATGAGGTGGTCAAAGTGGGGTCAAAGGGTGAAAACCAAATCACCTCATCCCAAACCCAAAATAAAATACGTTGGGGCTTGGTGGTGGTTTAGATAACCACCATCATAAAGCAAATTAAATATCTAAAAAATATCTTAGGGTGGATGAGATCATTAATGTAAAGAAAAAATGGGGATAAGCCTTGATTCTTTTCTCATTTCTTATCCTCTCTTCATTTGTGCACTCTCCATTTTTCATTCTCCATGGTCGTCCCCTACATCCAAGTGAAGGAGAGAAAGAGAGCTAAGGAAAAGAGAAAAGGAGAGAAGAAAGAAGTAGCAATTGGAGGGAAATCACTCTAAGGTGAGGGTTAACATCTTCCCTCTCATGGTTTTTTTCCCTCTCCCTCTCTCACACAAATCCTAACATGGCAGATCCTAGGGTCGGGGATTGCCACCATTGATCAAGAATCTTGACCTATCAAAGATCAAGAGGAAGGAGAGAGGAGGCTACGGAGACCGACGACGGAGATCGGAGGAGACGACGGATTGTAAGTATTTCTTAAACAAGGAAATTTTGAATTTTAGGGTTAAGATTTGGGATTTATTTTGTGAATTTATTGGTAGTTAAGTAAATTTATGCTATGGATTTTAAATCCATCAAATGGAAGGAATGGAAAGTGGGTAAAACCCTAATGGAAAAAAAAATTAGGGTTAAGGAAAAATAAAAGGGATTAAGGATATTATGTGTTTAATGTGATCAAACATAGAGGTATATGCATTTTTTTTGGAGTTGAGAGCCATAGGGTTCGGCCATGTAGCATGGCCGAACCCCATGGTAAGTAATGTATGATTTATTAGGGTTTGAAAAATGGAAGGCAATGAGGATTTTTAACTAGTGAATTTTAGTAAATGAATGAATGTGGGAAAGTTTTAAAATGGTGTTATGATGAAAATGCAAAGAGGTGTATGGCCTTGAAAGGCATGGATGAAGTGAACCTTGAACCCCATGGTGGGTGATTAGGGTTTGATGAAATTGGTTAAGGTTTTGATGAATGGAAGATAATGAAGGTAGCTAATGGAATTTAGGGTTTTAATGAATGCATGGAGGGAATGAGCCTTGAACCATGGGTTCGGCCATGGTATATGGCCGAACCCTATGGTGATGAAATGATGATTAAATGGTGGGTTTAAAGGATAATGTGTTGATGAATTTAGGGTTTTTAAATGAACAAGTGTAATGATTCAAATGGGGTTAAGAATATGGTTTAGATGCAAGATTTAAAACCCTCAAGGAAGGATTATTGGTGGATCTAAAATGTAACAATGGACCCAAGAAGAAAAAATGGAGAAAGGAACATCATGGGTTCGGCCATGGTGTATGGCCGAACCCATGCCCCAAATTGTAAATCAATTTGGGTTTAAGGTCACTGGGTATATATGTGATTAAGTATGGGGTTTAAATGAGTAATGGTTAGATTAATTACATGACAAATTTTAATGTTTTGGTAAGTCAATAATGGACCTAAGTTAAGGACCTAAGTTGTGGATTAAATTTTGGGCTTAAGTAGGCATGAATTAATGAAAAATTGTTTATGTGAAGGGCAGTGGCAAAAATGGTAAATATGGGCTAAAATGAAGAAACCCACTAAGTTATGATTTATGGGCTTGGAAGTGATTAAAACTTGGATTGATTTGGTAATTTAATAAGGTACTGGACATCGCAGGAGGTGCGCGATCGGCGACCGGGTTTATCGAACGGAAAACGTAAAAGGACGTGGGTCGGTATTCGGTTGGATTCCTACCTTTTTGTAAGCCATGGATTTGGGTGATGTTTTCTTTAATCTATTTTGGAAATCATGTGGTTGTCTTTAAGATAAGTTTTGGATTATGTATCATGTGATGTTTTACTCTAAATTATTTTGGAAATTATGTGAATGCTTATGATGGGTTTTGGATTAAATATTGTGGGATGGTTTCCCTTTGATTTAGTTGGTAATCTTGTAATTGTTTTAAGATGGGTTTTATTACTATTGAATTTCATATATTACATGGCATGTGGCATCTACATCTCATGCATGGCATGGGAGGCATATGACAGGGGAAGGATGAAATGAAACCGGAGTCCATGCTCCGTCGGGGCGACCGATAAATAGCATGGGGACATTTCACATATGTATTATTATACCTTGACGAGGCTTTGCCATCAAGGGGGGACTCTTGTAATTATGATACCTTGATGATGGTTTTCCATCAAGGGGGAGGTTGTATGTATTGGTATACCTTGATGATGGTTTTTCCATCAAGGGGGGGAATGCCTAGTGTGGACCGCATCTTGATGAGGTTTTTCCATCAAGAGGGTCATAGCACGATGATGGTATGGATTATTTGGGACACTATGGATGGTTGAAAAAGGGACATTGTAGAATGAGGATGAGATTGATGGGTGGGATTCATGACATAGAACACCCATTGCATGACATTGCCCAAAGTGCATGGTTTTTCTATAATATTATCTGCATGCTGTTATTACTAATCCATGTGCTAGCCCTACTCGGAGTCCTACTAGGCGTGTGTTCTAACACCCTACTTCTACCCTAGCTGACGATGCAGGAGATGGCGGAACGGAAGGACAGGACGGGAGTCAAGCTTAGGAGCTTGGGAAGGCGGACTAATTATTTTGTTTAAGTTTATTTTGGGAAAATGTGTATTTGCATAATTTAGCTTGTCGGAAATATAATAACTTAGATGTCTTGCTATGTTTTATAAATTATTTTGGACAGTACAGTATGAGGGCATTTTAGTAATTTAATGGATATCTCTTCCCTACTATCTGAAGATTGGTAGGATAGTGTCTATTATCATCCGCATTGAATTTTATGTGTTACGAGCTTACTTTTTACGCGTGAACCGTACTCATCGATTTATGTTGCACGCACGCGTAGGGTTGGCCAGTTAAGGGCCGGGCTTTAGAAGTTCGGAACTTAACTCGCGTCGTGAAGTCCGTGCCCTTTGTCACTTTTATGTAAAAAAAAAAATAGACTCTGATTTTCTGTGAAAAGGGGCGGGCGTTACACGTCCCGCTCTCTCTCACTCTTTTTTCCTGCACTTATGATTTTGACAGGTCTTTTGACATAGGTTATGTTGCTTTGAACATCCAATTCTTATGCATCCAAAACATGTGAGGGGTCAGGATTATACTTTCGTAGCATTGAGACATGAAATACATTGTGCATGTTGGATAACTGTGAGGGAAGTTCTATGCGATATGTAGCCTCGCCATTCTTATAGAGAACTGAGAATGGTCTTACAAACCTTGGGGTTAGCTTCCCTTTCTTCCCAAACCTCATCTGCCCTTTTCTTGGTCAGACTTTTAGGAATACTAAGTCTCCTACTTCAAATGTCAAGGGTTTTATTCTCTTATCAGCATAACTCTTTTGTCGGCTCTGTGCAGTCAACAGATGTTGTCGAATAACTTTGATTTGCTTATTTATTTCTGCGACCAAATCCAGTCCAATGAGTCCAACCTCTCCTGCCTCGGTCCAACAAACCAATGATCTACATGGTCGACCATATAATGCTTCAAATGGAGCCATCTGAAGGCTCGCCTAATAGCTGTTGTTGTATGAAAACTCTACCAGTGGAAAATGATCATCCCACCTGCCCTGAAAGTCTAACATACAAGCTCTCAACATGTCTTCCAACATTTGTATGGTCCTTTCTGATTGTCCTTCCATCTGAGGATGAAATGCTGTGTTGTATAACAAATTTGTCCCCATTGTTGTCTACAAACTCTGCCACACCGTGCTTGTGAATCTGTCATTCCAATCGGACACAATGGTCCTCGGTACCTCATGCAATCGGACAATGTCCTTCATGCACTGTCTACCTAATGTCTCAGACGAATCTGTCATCTTGATAGGCATGAAATGTGCCTATTTCGTGAGACGGTCAATTATAACCCATATTGCATCATTGCCTTTTGAAGATTTGAGATCCAGTCACAAAATGCATTGCAATGTGCTCACATTTCCACTCAGGTATAAACAAGGGTTAGAGTACAAGGTGGCCTTTGATGTTCTGCCTTGACTCTTTGGCATGTCAAACATCTTGAGACAAAATCTGCTACGTATTTCTTAAGTCTACACCACCAACATTGTCTTGTAAGATCTTGGTACATTTTTGTACTTCCGGGTGTATGGAGAATTTGAACTTGTGAGCTCCTGTCAATAGTTCTTCTCTGCATTTCTTTGGCACACTCGACCTCTGAACATAAGACCATATCCAGGTTGTAATTGCCAATCCTTCAATGTCTCTCCTGCAGCTAGTTTATCCAATATTTTTGTTATTTTTAGATCTGATCGTTGTGCTTGCTCGATCTTCGATACCATGGTGGAATGCACTACCAGGTTGTACATACTTCCACTGCCATTTATGTGCAAGTTCATTTCTTTAATTGCTGACAACATCTCCCATTCTTGCATGATCAAATTTGCTATGGTTCCATGAGTCATGCGGCTAAGTGCATCTGCAACCTTGTTTGCTTGGCCCGGATGATAGTGAAGGGAAAGATCATAATCCTGGAGGTACTCCATCCATTGCCTCTGTCTCAAATTAAGTTCCTTCTGATCAAACAAGTATTTCAAACTCTTGTGATCCGAATATACCTCAAACTTTTCTCCATATAGGTAATGTCACCAACTTTTGAGTTCGAAGACCACTGTGGCAAATTCTAGATTATGGATGGGATAATTTGGTTCATGGATTTTTAACTACCGGGATATGTAGGCCACTACATGTGAACCATTAGAAAGAGAGCACCCGAATCCTTCCCCTAAAGCATCACAGAATACCTCGTTTCCTTTGTCTCGCTCTGGTAGGGCTAAGATGGGAGCTGTTATGAGTCTTTGTTTCAGTTCTTCAAACCTCCGTTTGCACGGTTTTGTCCATTCAAACTTGACTCCTTTTTTAGTCAACTGAGTAAGTGGGGCTGCAATATTTGAGAAGTCCATGATAAACTTACAATAATATCTAGCCAATCCGAGGAAACTTCTGATCTCAGTAATATTCTTAGGAGGTTTTCATTCTTTCACTGCCACTACCTTTACTGGGTCCAATGTTATTCACTCTGTTGTCACCACATGGCCCAAAATGTTCACTTTGGACAACCAAAATTCACACTTGCTAGCTTTTACGAACAACTTGTTCTTTTTCAATGTGTTTAGAAAAATTCAGAAGTATTCGGCATGTTCTTCCTGTTGGTAGAATAAATAAGAATGTCATCAATGAAGACGATTACAAATTTATCCAAGTATGGACGAAAGATTCTATTCATCAAATCCATAAACACTGCCGGTGCATTTGTTATTACAAATGGCATTACCACGTACTCATAGAATCCATATCGAGTTCTAAAAGTTGTCTTCTCTATATCCTCGTCCTTGACTCTGATCTGATTGTAGCCCGACATGAGATCTATCTTAGAGAAATGACTAGATCCTCTAAGTTGATTAAACAGGTCGTCAAATCGAGGTAGAGGATATTTATTCTTGATGGTGAACTGGTTTAGCTTTCTGTAATCAACACACATCCGTAGAGAGCCATCTTTTTTTTTTGACAAATAAGGCCGGCGCTCCCCATGATGAAGTGCTATGCCGAATGAATCCCAATTTGAGTAACTCATCAATCTGTTTCTTCAACTCCGACATCTCTGCAGGTGCCATCCGATAATGTGGGAGTGATACCGGTGTAGTGCCAGGGACTAACTTGATTTCAAAATCAATTTCCGAGTTAAAGCTGGGAGTTCTGTCAGAAATACTTTTGCGTAGTCTCTCGCTATTGCAGGTAATGTGGATATGGATGACTTTTCCAACCTGATACTGTTCAACAAAATTTGGTTCATTTCATCATGTAACCTTCCATACAATGGAGTTTTCTTTTTATTTGCATGTCTACCACTAGTCCAGCTTCTTGTCCTTTACCCTGATTTGTGTTAACATCTAGGGGGAAATGTACGGGCTTAGTCAACTTGTCCAGTAGGAAGTTCTGATCATAAAATGCACAAAGTGTAAAATCTCATCATATCATATAATAAGAAAATCTCAAAGTATGATCAACACATATTTCTCAATTATAAGATATGAGATATACCAAAGTCTGATAACTCAGAAATCATACATTGATATGCCATGGGTGCCATGCCTTAATGTTATACCCACCCATTTTCGTGCATTAGATCATAACAAATTACTTCAATTAATGATTCTCAGTATTGGCCACTTATGTCCACAACATTTGAGGCGACAACCACCAAGGTGGTGTTGCCCATCCACAAATTAACCGAGACTATCGGTGGAGTGTGGTTTCCTCCCTTTACGTTGGGTTCTGGGACCTACCCAAGAGCTCTTTCGCCCAATTATGTCGTACTATTCATATCAAGGATGGGGCCAAAGTCTAATATTTGACTTATTGTATACGAGACCAAGCAAGTCTGGACAATTCTTCTTGTCTCGATGCTACAAATCACCCTCATGTGAAACCAAGTAAAGTCCAGACATTTCTTCTTGGCTTGCTAATGGCAACCCTCCATGCAACAATGCATGAGGTAATGTGTACAATCATGATGACAAAACCATGTATCAAATAGTTTCTTTCATCGAACATCATTTTTATATAACCTAATGAATATAATAAAATCAAGATCTCATAAATCAATATTTAACAAAACCATTCACATTGTTGTGCTTCAATAAAGTAGTAATTCCTACCTGATTGAGAGTGATCAACTAAAAGGGAACTCACGCGTTTGTTTGAACGGCTTCGGAATTAGCCTCGGTTCCTTTTGTCCATGTACATGTTTCAAATCACAGTTTATATGTCACTATAACAGATAATTCTTTGTCTGATATGTGTAGGACTAATCCAGACCTAAACATCAACAGTATGATTTTCAAAGTCTAGTATATTCCATTTATATTTGGTTTTACATGTAACGCCCGCCCCTTTTCACCGAAAAATCAGAGTACATTTTTTTTTTTTTAAATAAAAGTGACAAAGGGCGCGGACGTCACGACGCGAGTTAAGTCCGAGCTTCTAAAGCCCGGCCCTTAACTGGCCAACCCTACGCGTGCGTGGAGCCAAGTCCACGAGTACGGTTCACGCGTAGATGTAAGCTCAAGGAATATTACTTCTCAGTGCGGAATTAACAACAAAGACTATCCTACAGATTTGAGATAGCAAGGAAGATAACATTCATTTAAATTTCTATAATACCTCAAAACCATAATGTCCATAATAGAATCCCAAAACATAGCCAGTAATCTAATTTATTGCATTCCGACAAGCTATGCTACTCAAATTACATTTTTCCAACATAAACTTAAACAACATAATGAATCCGCCTTCCCAAGCTCCTGAGCATGACTCCCGTCCTGTCCTTCCGTTCCGCCATCTCCTGCATCGTCGGCTAGGGTAGAAGTAGGGCGTTAGACCACGCGCCCAGTAGGACTCCGAGTAGGGCTAACACATGGATTAGTGATAACAAAGCATATAGATAATACATAACGAAGACCATAAAAATGAATGCTATGCCATGGGTGTCGATGTTATGAATCCCACCCATCGTCCATACCATCATGCTGTCATATCCCCCTTGACGACAAGACCTCGTCAAGATACAAACAATCACAAATCATCCCCATGGACGGCAAAACCTCGTCCAGATATAAAACAATCACAAATCATTCCCCTGGACGGCAAAACCTCGTCCAGATATAAAACAATCACAACTCCTCCCCCTTGATGGAAGAACCATCATCAAGGTATCATAATTACATACAACATCCCTGATACATCAAACACATCAAAATATCTCCATGTCTATTTATCGGTCGCCCCGACGAAGCATGGACTTCGGTTTCATTTCATCCTTCCCCTGTCATATCCCTCCCATGCCATGCATGAGATGTAGATGCCATATGCCATGTAATTATATGTAGTTCAATAGTAACACAAAAACCCATCTTAAAACAATTACTTGATTATCAAATAAATCAAAGGGAAAAACATCCCATAATATTTAATCCCAAATTGCATCTTAAGACATTCACATGATTTCCAAAATAATTTAAAGGAAAACATCACACAATCCATGGCTTACAAAAATGTAGGAATCCTACCCAATACTGATTTGCGTCCTTTTACATTTTCCGTTCGATAAGCCCGGTCGCCGATCGCGCACCGCCTGCGATGTCCAGTACCTTATTACACATTAATCATTAGTCCATGTTTCAACCATTTATAAGCCCTTATGAAAAACCGGTCACCATTTAGGTTTTGTGGGTCCCATGTAATCCATTACATATTTTAATTATATGGGTCTAAAAATCAGCCTCCTAGGCTTTATTTAACCATACATAAACTTATTATTTAGTGCCCCTAAGTCCATGATCATCTTCCATGGGTTTTTCATTTTGGCCAATATTTACGGTTTTGTCACTACCTCTTTTCCAAACATACCAATTTCAACATAGATACAATCATACCCACACTTTTCACACAATGGCTTAGCAATTTAGTACAAGGTAAAACATTCCAACAAAGAATAGTCATCCATTCCCTAATCACAATCTTAGAGCAACAAGGGTTGAGCCCTCACACTCCCATAACATAACATACTCCACACCTCATTCACGTGTATATCACCCTTCATATAAGCATTACCTTGATATTACATGCATTTCTCAATTCACCACAATTTGCATGGGCTATACAACACCCTATTACACTCCAATGTTTAGTATACATACATTTCCAAGGTCTCAACATGAAATGCAATTCCACCTCAAGTCTCTTCACATTTTCATTACATAATCTTCCTATGAGATAAAGTTGTAGGATGGTATTTATTATGAGCACCATATGCCATTTTCATGGCTATCATCACTACACCATATCTAACATATAAAACATTTTTCCACCTTCTACAACAATCATCCATTTTAATTTCAAGCTTCAAACATTTGAAAACTCAACCAAGTTAGCAAGTTTAACCAAAGAAAGGGGATAAGTCCTCACCAACAACTCTTTCCACCCTTGGTATGGTAGGTACACACCCTCTATTCCTCATTGATACATGTTCATCTAATATGAGCACCATTTTCTCAACAAAGTACATGAGCTGTTCATTTAGATTCAAACCATACATCAAACACAAGTTCTACCCTATAATCTCATCCACAATATAATAATTATAAATCTCATTAACCACATATTAAAAACTATTCATCCATCATCACCCCACACCTATTTCATTCAATTTCATTGATCACATATCATGTATGATCATAATGATAATTCATTTAGGCATTTACACATACATCTAATAGGCAAACTAATCATTCTAATAATTAAAGTGGAGTTTCCCTCATCATCATTATGATCCAAATACCTCTAAGTTCACCAATCACTCTCCATCAATTTCCATAATTTTACACCCATCATCATTACACATACGTCACCATAGGGTTCAAAAGCATTCCTCATTTAAATCCCTTTAAAACTCTCTCACATTCATTCATTTAAAACCCTAAAATCATTAACCACCCTTCATGTATTCCATTCTTTAAAACCCTAAAAATCATACCTCACTTACCATGGCTTCCATTTTAAAACCCTTTAAAATTACCCACATTTAATCATTTAAAAACTTAAAACTCTAAATCATTCTCCATGCTTCCATTTTTTATAAACCCTAATAAATAAATCAAACATCTACCATGGGGTGTACTTGAGAGAGAGAGAGAGAATGGGACGGAAAAATTACCTCAAGCTTTGGTCTTGAAGAGGTGGCCCCAAGTTTGCACTTTTCTTCTCTTCTAAGTTTCCTTCTTCTTTCTCTTCTTAGTTTTCTTCTTCTCTATTTCTTGGAGATGAGGGACGGTGGTGTGGGAGAGCAAAAGAGAAAGAGAATGAAATGAGAGTGAAGTGTAGAGAATGAGATAAAGACAACCTTTTTTCTTTTTTTTTTATAACACACTTTATCATTAACTTTCCCAACCACCCCACATGAGATATTTCTCATGCTTTATGGTGGTGGTTGGAACTCCACCACTAGCCAACGTTGGTGTAAAAAGAAATAAGATGGCTTTTGGTCTTCTTTGACCATTTGACCACCTTTTGTTTATTTTATTTAATTAATCAACTAGATAATTACTTAGGTTTATTTATTTCCTACTTAATTTAATTCCATTAAATTCCCTCTAAGAAATTCACCCATGGTTGACCAAGTCAACCATGGTGGCCGACCCCACCAATTCTTGGTCCACACGCCACCTCACTTGGTGAGGTGGAGATGGGTCCCATTGGACCATGTCACCTTGGTCAACTCATCACCAACTTAGGTGATTCAAATTTCATTAAGTCCATTCCCACTAGTTGGGCCACCATTGGGCCCATGGCCCAATTACATTCATCCTTACCCATTTATCTTAGAGTTTACATTATCTTAATCCATTGGGTCCCAAATGGGTATTGGGCCCAATTTGACCATCCTTGGCCCAATTGACCACCATTGACCCTTTAAGTAAACTTAAATCCAATCCATAACCCATTGGGCCCTAGTTGGGCCTTTGTCCAAATTTTGGTCCATTTACCATTTGTTCCATCAAATTTCCAATTTCCACTATTAAAATAAATAATAACCACATATTTATTGATTTAAAAATTTCGGGCCATTACAATACAATCCTCTTTTAAAATTTTCGTCCCGAAAATTCGAGCGAAGTAGGGGTTCAAATCATCTTATACAAATAGTTCCGGATGAGCGGCTCTCATCTCTGATTCGAGTTCCCAAGTGGTCTCCTCATTGCCATGTCGTTCCCATACCACCTTGACGAACTGAATCGCACGGTTCCGTAGCACCCTTTTTGCTCGCTCCCGATCAATCTGACCAGCTTCTACACATATGTCACGTCGCTTTGTACATCGACGTCTTGTACGTTCAACACCTGTGAAGGGTCGGGGTTGTACTTCCTCAACATGGACACATGAAATACATCATGTAAAGATGATAACTGTGGAGGAAGCACCAACTAATAAGCTACTTCCCCCACCCTCTTCAAGACTGGAAATGGCCCCACAAGTCTAGGTGACAGTTTCCCCTTCTGTCCGAATCTCATGTGTCCCTTCCGTGGTGAGACTTTCAAAAACACCAAGTCTCCCACCTTTGAAATCCAGTACACATGCTCTCAGCATATCCTCCAATACCGGTATTGTTCTCTTCTCCGACTGTCCATCCAGTTTGTGGGTGGAATGCTGTGCTGGTTAACACGTCGGTCCCCATAGCTGACTGCACCCTCTGCCATACTCTGCTAGTAAATCGGCCATCTCTGTCGGACACAATAGTCCAGGGTACACCATGTAGTCTGATAATATTTCGGATGTACCATCGACCCATATTGCGTCGTTGCCCCTTGATGACCTTAGTAGCCCTGTTACAAAGTCCATGGCTACATGCTCCCATTTCCACTCCGGCATTGGTAAGGGTTTGAGTAAACCCGGTGGCTTCCCATGTTCCGCCTTAACCTGCTGACAAGTTAGTGCAGCGAGTACATACTCTGCCACATCTCTCTTGAGTCCATGCCACCAATAGTGCCTCTTAGGATCATGGTACATCTTGGCGCTGTCCGGATAGGTAGAGAGTTTGGCTTGGTGTGCCTCAACCAATACTCCCTTCTGCAGCTCTCAGGCACATATGTCCTACCTCGGAATAAAAGACCATGTTCCGGTCGTAATTCCTATTCCGGTACTACCTCGCCTGCAGTTATCTTGGTTCATATCTTTTCCATTTCTAGGTCTATTCGCCGTTCCCGTTCAATTGTGCCAAGTACCTTTTAATTACATCAACATCACTCACATCAACCTACGAGTTTCATTCTTGCAGAATTTACTCTGTCCCACATTATCTCTTTTTCCTCATGAACCCATTTGCGATTTTATGTAGATTAATGTATTCTATTTCGCTTTATCTGTTACCAAAACATTTCTCATATGTACTCCTTCAATACGTTCTTTCGTCTACTCTTTGTGTGAGTTAGTCTGCCAGTACGAGTTTATGCTCAAGTCCATTGTTGATTCCATTTTAACTAGGTTTCTAGCTTCACCCTCGTGGAATTCCATCGGCCAACTACAGAGTCAGGTGATCAGTCTCACTCGGCAGTCGCCCATAGCTTCCCATTCAAGTTTCACTAGACTCTTAACCTTTCCCTTAGGTCTATCTCTCAAAAGCAATCATACCTTTATTTGCATATAAGTCACTATGTGACTAACCCTTTTTGTTCATAACTCCTACAATAACAATACCCGACATCAATCCAAATCATATAGATACTAATTTCCTACCCTTCTGGATTATTCAACACATATTCATAGATTCTTAAAAATTAGTGATACATCTAAGCTTACTTAGGTTATGTCAAATAGTACCCATTCACCGCTAAAAATATTCACAATTATTACAAATTTCACCAACTACCAAATTCCACCCTACATGCCTACGTTATCAATGGTTACAACATCATACGGGTTCATATGCCTTCATTATCAGGTCACGTAGAATTGAAATCACACACAATCATCGAATAACATAACTCATGTGTAACCAGATCTTTCATCTCCATTCTCATCAAACAATAACTTGAGGTAACATAAGAAATAACACATTAATATGATCTAGTGATTCAACATAATTATGATTTGGTTACCCTACCCCATTTACAACATACACCTAGTGATTTTGAAATAGCAATCCTACTCATCCAATGCAAGTCATCCCAATACATTCGAAGACCATCCATGACCATCCACAAATTCTTAAACTTTGGAATTATTCATCAGCCCCACCTAGGTTTCCAACCAAACACATTAACATATCACGGCCTCTTCATGCCTACTACATATTCACAACTCACTGTACTTTATCAACTCATCATCATACACATAGTCTATAACACCTCCTTGTTCCTCAATGACTATTTATTGCATACCACCAATTATCAAAGTAACATCATATAAACTCATTGCAACTATTGATAATCACAATTTATTAACATCATAGGGAATCCTCATGCAATCACTAAATAAAATATTTTCATAAGTTCATGGCCATCATTCATTCATGCTTTTTAAGGCCGTAAACCCATTTCAAGGCCTATCATCACTCGTTCATAATCTCCACAACACATTGAGGGAATACAATTGCATTATACATACAAGATTTTTTTTTTTTACAATATATTAGTCTTTGCAAGTTAGACCCTTCACATTCTCCTCATAATATCATCTTCTCACGAGTTTCATATGGCAAGTTAACCCATGCATTCCGGTCTCTTTCAAGTACATTGTTTATCCAACATCTCTCAAATGGCACTTTGTTCACATGAGAACCTCTTATACCCCTTCACAAAGCGTTTACATCATCACCCATTATATGTCATAACATAAATCTCTTCACTTGGTCATGACAAATTCATCAAACCATGGGTTATCACCAATATAAAAACCATTTCTAAAAGCCATTGTACCATCCCCCAAGTATACCCATTCATCACATTAACAAATACTCCCCACCCTTTTTATTCACATTTACCTTACTCATAAGCATATGCAACATATACCCCACATTAAAAGTTCATGCCTCTTATCCTCATTTGATGCATGCAGTTCATCATTGTACATTTTTTTTTTTTCATACTCTTTCCTCAATTAGTATGATCATAACTATTAGTCTTTCCTCATTTCATCACCTCATACACTCAACAACAAGAATTTAACACATGTATCTTCACATGCACTCACAATACAAGCATGCTTGTGCAATTTAATATCACACTTATTTCCTTCATTTAAAACCCCAAAATCATTAATTATTTTCCAATATAAGGACGGTTAGTCCTCTCTTTCCCGTGTCCATGTAGTCCACAAATCGGGTATACCACTTCAAGAGGGTAGGGACAATATGTGCAATTGTGCCCAACCTGGTTACACAACTCGCACATATAACTGGGTTCCAATTCCCCTACCGACTATCTTATCATCAGAAAGTCTTCCACATTCTCTTCAGAAAGAGATGTTAAATCCTCTTCATCTTCCTCGGGAGGTCCCTCCTGCATGTCCAGCAACTTCTATGCTGGAAGCAGACACCAAATCTATGAGACAGTTATGGGTTCCCTTATCCCATAATTCCGTACAGTCCCCTTCATTTGACATTCCTGTATTCATAGAATACAATAGAACCCAAAAATCATCAACTGCAATTTCCAATAAAACCAATCTCAGTGTTGGGGAATTTCTTATGTATATCACAATGTATTTGGTTTGGGGAAAGTTGCCAAATAAGCACACTTGTTTTTCCTTTGTTTCTGGGGGGGAATCTCTAAATTGCTATTGTCTGTTGTTCAAATTGGGGATACCGGGGAAGTACATCCTACTTTACTATGTCTAATAAATCTAATACTGTTTCATCAATTTGGGGGAAAACCTAGATGTTTTCTCATTTCTGGGGAAGTAAACCCTATCTTGCTATGTTTCAATAAATCTCTCCTAGAATGAATCTTTCTTCCCTTGCTATCATTCCTTTCCGTCAATTGTTGTTCTCAGATTAAACACTTCCGTTTGAGTCAATCGAAGTAAATTAACCCGGCCCCCGTGCAGCGGACTCCGAAGAGTCGGTCGGTTGGGATTCTTAGCCGTCAGTGAGACGTGCAACCGTCTTAAATCTTACTTCGAGAGATTCATTCTTCCGAATTCGCTCTGATACCAACTGTAACGCCCGCCCCTTTTCACCGAAAAATCAGAGTACATTTTTTTTTTTTTAAATAAAAGTGACAAAGGGCGCGGACGTCACGACGCGAGTTAAGTCCGAGCTTCTAAAGCCCGGCCCTTAACTGGCCAACCCTACGCGTGCGTGGAGCCAAGTCCACGAGTACGGTTCACGCGTAGATGTAAGCTCAAGGAATATTACTTCTCAGTGCGGAATTAACAACAAAGACTATCCTACAGATTTGAGATAGCAAGGAAGATAACATTCATTTAAATTTCTATAATACCTCAAAACCATAATGTCCATAATAGAATCCCAAAACATAGCCAGTAATCTAATTTATTGCATTCCGACAAGCTATGCTACTCAAATTACATTTTTCCAACATAAACTTAAACAACATAATGAATCCGCCTTCCCAAGCTCCTGAGCATGACTCCCGTCCTGTCCTTCCGTTCCGCCATCTCCTGCATCGTCGGCTAGGGTAGAAGTAGGGCGTTAGACCACGCGCCCAGTAGGACTCCGAGTAGGGCTAACACATGGATTAGTGATAACAAAGCATATAGATAATACATAACGAAGACCATAAAAATGAATGCTATGCCATGGGTGTCGATGTTATGAATCCCACCCATCGTCCATACCATCATGCTGTCATATCCCCCTTGACGACAAGACCTCGTCAAGATACAAACAATCACAAATCATCCCCATGGACGGCAAAACCTCGTCCAGATATAAAACAATCACAAATCATTCCCCTGGACGGCAAAACCTCGTCCAGATATAAAACAATCACAACTCCTCCCCCTTGATGGAAGAACCATCATCAAGGTATCATAATTACATACAACATCCCTGATACATCAAACACATCAAAATATCTCCATGTCTATTTATCGGTCGCCCCGACGAAGCATGGACTTCGGTTTCATTTCATCCTTCCCCTGTCATATCCCTCCCATGCCATGCATGAGATGTAGATGCCATATGCCATGTAATTATATGTAGTTCAATAGTAACACAAAAACCCATCTTAAAACAATTACTTGATTATCAAATAAATCAAAGGGAAAAACATCCCATAATATTTAATCCCAAATTGCATCTTAAGACATTCACATGATTTCCAAAATAATTTAAAGGAAAACATCACACAATCCATGGCTTACAAAAATGTAGGAATCCTACCCAATACTGATTTGCGTCCTTTTACATTTTCCGTTCGATAAGCCCGGTCGCCGATCGCGCACCGCCTGCGATGTCCAGTACCTTATTACACATTAATCATTAGTCCATGTTTCAACCATTTATAAGCCCTTATGAAAAACCGGTCACCATTTAGGTTTTGTGGGTCCCATGTAATCCATTACATATTTTAATTATATGGGTCTAAAAATCAGCCTCCTAGGCTTTATTTAACCATACATAAACTTATTATTTAGTGCCCCTAAGTCCATGATCATCTTCCATGGGTTTTTCATTTTGGCCAATATTTACGGTTTTGTCACTACCTCTTTTCCAAACATACCAATTTCAACATAGATACAATCATACCCACACTTTTCACACAATGGCTTAGCAATTTAGTACAAGGTAAAACATTCCAACAAAGAATAGTCATCCATTCCCTAATCACAATCTTAGAGCAACAAGGGTTGAGCCCTCACACTCCCATAACATAACATACTCCACACCTCATTCACGTGTATATCACCCTTCATATAAGCATTACCTTGATATTACATGCATTTCTCAATTCACCACAATTTGCATGGGCTATACAACACCCTATTACACTCCAATGTTTAGTATACATACATTTCCAAGGTCTCAACATGAAATGCAATTCCACCTCAAGTCTCTTCACATTTTCATTACATAATCTTCCTATGAGATAAAGTTGTAGGATGGTATTTATTATGAGCACCATATGCCATTTTCATGGCTATCATCACTACACCATATCTAACATATAAAACATTTTTCCACCTTCTACAACAATCATCCATTTTAATTTCAAGCTTCAAACATTTGAAAACTCAACCAAGTTAGCAAGTTTAACCAAAGAAAGGGGATAAGTCCTCACCAACAACTCTTTCCACCCTTGGTATGGTAGGTACACACCCTCTATTCCTCATTGATACATGTTCATCTAATATGAGCACCATTTTCTCAACAAAGTACATGAGCTGTTCATTTAGATTCAAACCATACATCAAACACAAGTTCTACCCTATAATCTCATCCACAATATAATAATTATAAATCTCATTAACCACATATTAAAAACTATTCATCCATCATCACCCCACACCTATTTCATTCAATTTCATTGATCACATATCATGTATGATCATAATGATAATTCATTTAGGCATTTACACATACATCTAATAGGCAAACTAATCATTCTAATAATTAAAGTGGAGTTTCCCTCATCATCATTATGATCCAAATACCTCTAAGTTCACCAATCACTCTCCATCAATTTCCATAATTTTACACCCATCATCATTACACATACGTCACCATAGGGTTCAAAAGCATTCCTCATTTAAATCCCTTTAAAACTCTCTCACATTCATTCATTTAAAACCCTAAAATCATTAACCACCCTTCATGTATTCCATTCTTTAAAACCCTAAAAATCATACCTCACTTACCATGGCTTCCATTTTAAAACCCTTTAAAATTACCCACATTTAATCATTTAAAAACTTAAAACTCTAAATCATTCTCCATGCTTCCATTTTTTATAAACCCTAATAAATAAATCAAACATCTACCATGGGGTGTACTTGAGAGAGAGAGAGAGAATGGGACGGAAAAATTACCTCAAGCTTTGGTCTTGAAGAGGTGGCCCCAAGTTTGCACTTTTCTTCTCTTCTAAGTTTCCTTCTTCTTTCTCTTCTTAGTTTTCTTCTTCTCTATTTCTTGGAGATGAGGGACGGTGGTGTGGGAGAGCAAAAGAGAAAGAGAATGAAATGAGAGTGAAGTGTAGAGAATGAGATAAAGACAACCTTTTTTCTTTTTTTTTTATAACACACTTTATCATTAACTTTCCCAACCACCCCACATGAGATATTTCTCATGCTTTATGGTGGTGGTTGGAACTCCACCACTAGCCAACGTTGGTGTAAAAAGAAATAAGATGGCTTTTGGTCTTCTTTGACCATTTGACCACCTTTTGTTTATTTTATTTAATTAATCAACTAGATAATTACTTAGGTTTATTTATTTCCTACTTAATTTAATTCCATTAAATTCCCTCTAAGAAATTCACCCATGGTTGACCAAGTCAACCATGGTGGCCGACCCCACCAATTCTTGGTCCACACGCCACCTCACTTGGTGAGGTGGAGATGGGTCCCATTGGACCATGTCACCTTGGTCAACTCATCACCAACTTAGGTGATTCAAATTTCATTAAGTCCATTCCCACTAGTTGGGCCACCATTGGGCCCATGGCCCAATTACATTCATCCTTACCCATTTATCTTAGAGTTTACATTATCTTAATCCATTGGGTCCCAAATGGGTATTGGGCCCAATTTGACCATCCTTGGCCCAATTGACCACCATTGACCCTTTAAGTAAACTTAAATCCAATCCATAACCCATTGGGCCCTAGTTGGGCCTTTGTCCAAATTTTGGTCCATTTACCATTTGTTCCATCAAATTTCCAATTTCCACTATTAAAATAAATAATAACCACATATTTATTGATTTAAAAATTTCGGGCCATTACATTACATAACAAATTCATTAACCTTGTCAAATTGTCTCTGATTCAGGCTGACATATCGACACTATCTATACATCGCCTCTAGACACAGTAGACACATTAATCATCTTGATATGTCGACTGGACTCTGTTTGTTTCCAGTTTATATTTTCCAACTGTTGTTCTGTCATATGTATCGATACAGTCGATACATTTATTTATACATGAATTCGATGTGTAGTGGACATCAACACATAATTCTAATTTTTTTAGATCCATTTACAGTTTTGTTCGTCCACTATTCTCAAACCATACATATCGATCAAATCGATACATGTGTCCTCGGTTTTCGAACTATATGTATCGAAACAGTCGATGCATATACTTGTGCCTATATCCGATGTGTCGACATTCGTGACAAGTCTGTCAGTATCCACACTCATTCTGGGTTCACAGGTCGATATATCGACTCCATTGATACCTCGTCCCTTAACCAGTTTGTTTTATTTATTTCGTTCCAAGTAAACCCAGACCGATATGTTGGTCTGGTCGATATATTTGCTAGAGAACATCTCCACGCCAACATATCGACCTCATCGATACATCGTCCTAAGATTAGTTTATCACCTCTTATTTCATCTCTGGTTCTACCATACTCAGACCGACACATCAACTTTGTCGATGGGTCATGCTAAGACCAATTCGTTATCCATTCGTTCCATATTATATCTATCATACCTCTAGTCGACACATCGGCGTTGTCGATATGTTGTCCCGAGATCAGTTCATCATTCGTACATTTCATTTTCATTTTAGTCATAACCAAGCCGAGACATCAACACAGGCGTTGTGTTGTCTGGGGTTGGGTCCCTTTTGTTCGATACTTCGAAGTTCCGATCAACTCGAATTCTTGTTCCAGACAACACATCGACAGAGTCGATCTGTCGGCTTGGTTGGACCGGAAGTCATGGGTTCATCTTCCATGCTTCTCCTCTTCTCACTTATTCACTATCTGTATTCCTTTTGTTATTTAGATTCGTACTTATATAGTTTCTAAACACCCTAGTGTTATTATCTTACTTAAAAACACCATAGATCTACCTACCTCGAAGGATTTGTAGGTGTGCTCGAATGGATGAAATCTGATATCCCTTGTGTCCTTGCTCTCCACCCTCCTTGCTAGCTTGATTTCTCCTTCCCCTTGCTCGGTCACTCTTTCCTTTCTCAGAACAGGGGCAACCCGTGAGGAGGTGAAAAGGTTTTTGGTCAAGTTGAGGCTGAGATGTGAGTGATAGGGTGTACTCGGATGTGAAAGAGGGGTGGTTAGGCACTCTGGTTCTTCTTTCCTTTTCACTGTTTTTCCTCTATTTTTATTTTTATTTTTTTCTTTTCTTTTCCTTTTGTTTCCTCTTATTTTATCTTCATCTTTTGTTATCCCTAGACTCTTAATTGAGTCCTTGAAAACTGAAGAGGTATGGTGAATGCCCATGCAAAGAAAAATGAATGGTTCGAACGGTGGTAACAGAGCGTCTGCTGAAGACGTTTTGTCTACTCGACACATAGACAAAGTCGATGTGTCGACCCATTTGATTGTCTTTTCCCCGATACAACGATCCAGTCGATGTATCGTGTGGAAATGTTCAGACTTTCCAACACATCAACCGGGTCAATGTATCGTCTGAGGTAACTTTAGTTCCCCTTTATTTATTTTAATAAATGTTTACACTATTTGGACCAAAATCATATATTTCATTTATATTATAAATAAATTACATAATATGAGGATTTGAAATTACGGGTCCTTACACAGAGGTCGGTCACAACTAAGAATTGTGTCCCGTATAATGACATCCTAGAGGTGTTCAAACAAGTCAAAATCAATATCCCTCTTTTGGACGCTATTAATCAAGTGCCTTCTTATGCTAATTTCTTAAAAGACCTCTGTACGGTTAAAAGGAAAACTAATGTACCTAAGAAATCCTTCTAACAGAAGCTGCGAGCTTGTTAATCCAATAACTCCCAGTTAAACACAAAGCACCTGGGTGCCCCACCATTGCTTGCACCTTTGGTGAATATGAAATTGACATGGCCTTGTTGGACTTAGGAGCCAGCTTGAGCCTACTACCATACTCTGTTAATGAGTAGAAGGGTTGAGTGAGTTGATGGCCACTTCTGTCACACTTCAGTTAGCTAATCGTTCAATCAAAATTCTAAAAGGAGTGATAGAAGACGTTCTAATTAAAGTTGATAAGTTCTATCTCCCAGTAGACTTTGTTGTACTAGATACCGAACCTGTGCAAAGCGAAAATGGGCAAATACAGGTAATTCTTGGATGACCTTTCCTGGCCACTGTAAATGCTATTATTAATTGCCAGAATGGTATGCTTAGGTTGTCGTTCGGAGATCTGATGATAGAACTCAATGTATTTGGCCTGTATCGACAACCTCCCTGCACAGATGGCCTGTACGAGGCTAGTATGATCCGAAGTTCTATCCAAGATTGCAGCTCCGCTTACCCGACTCACTCAGAAAGGAGTCAAATTTGAGTGGTCCAATCTGTGCAATCAAAGATTTGAGGAGCTTAAGGAGAGGCTTACGACTGCTCCTATTCTGATCTTACCGGAAAGAGGCAAAAATTATGAAGTGTACTGCGATGCCTCCGGTGAGGGATTGGGGTGCACACTCAGTCAAGGTAATCGTGCAGTGGCGTACGGATCAAGACAGTTGAAAATTCATGAACGCCACTACCCCACCCATGATCTGGAACTAGCAGCGGTGGTCTTCGCTCTCAAAAGTTGGAGACACTACCTTTATGGTGAAAAGTTTGAGGTATTCTCGGATCACAAGAGTCTGAAATATTTATTTGATCAGAAGGAACTCAACATGAGACAGCGCAGATGGATGGAATATCTGGCGGATTATGAGTTCGCACTTCGATATCATCCTGGCAAGGCGAACAAAGTGGCGGATGCCCTCAGCTGCTTGTCTCATGCGACAGTAGCCAGCATGATCAGGACGGAATGGGAGGTACTGAATACCATCAGAGAGTTTAAACTCTACCTCAATAATCATGGGACCATATATAATCTGATCATACGATCCCACATGGTCTCCGAGATTGAACGGGAACAACGGACAGATCCAGAAGTGGAGGAGATTTGGGCAAAAATGTCTACCGGTGAGGTTGTACCGGAATGGGAATTACGACCAGGACAGGGTCTTATGTTCCGAGGCAGGACATACGTACCTAAGAATTGTAGAAGAGAATTGCTGATTGAAGCACACCAAACCAAACTCTCCATCCACCCGGGCAGCACGAAGATGTACCATGATCTTAAGAGGCACTATTGGTGGCATGGACTTAAGAAAGACGTGGCAGAGTTTGTTGCTCGTTGCTTAACATGTCAACAGGTTAAGGCAGAACATCGGAAACCGCCAGGCTTACTCGCACCCTTACCAGTACCAGGATGGAAATGGGAACACATATCCATGGACTTTGTAACAGGGTTGCCAAGGTCATCTAAGGGCAACGATGCAATATGGGTCATAGTGGACCGGTTGACCAAGTCTGCACATTTCCTTCCCATCAAAATGACAGATTCATCAGAGACCTTGGGTCGACGGTACATCCGAGAGATCATCAGGCTACATGGTATTCCCCGGTCTATTGTATCCGACAGGGATGGCCGATTTACCGGCAGAGTATGGCAAGGCCTACAGTCGGCTATGGGGACCGACGTATTAACTAGCACAGCATTTCATCCACAGACTGATGAACAGTCAGAGAGAACGATACAGACACTGGAAGATATGCTGAGAGCATGCATGCTAGACTTCAAGGGCGGATGGGAGGATCATCTGCCACTGGTGGAGTTCTCTTACAATAACAGTTACCAGGCAAGTCTCCAGATGGCTCCGTTTGAGGCCTTGTATGGTAGACCGTGTAGATCACCAGTGTGTTGGACGGAGGCCGGTGAGCCTGCGTTGATTGGGCCAGATTTGGTTGCAGAGACTACAGCACAGATTAAGCTGATACGGCAACATTTACTCACTGCACAGAGCCGTCAGAAAAACTATGCCGACAAGAGGAGGAGGTTCCTCGAGTTTGAGGTGGGAGACTTGGTATTTCTGAAAGTCTCACCACGGAAAGGGCACATGAGATTCGGAAAGAAAGGGAAACTGTCGCCTAGATTTGTGGGGCCGTTTCCGATACTGAAGAGGGTGGGAGGGGTAGCTTATCAATTAGCGCTCCCTCCACAGCTGTCATCTCTACATGATGTGTTTCATGTGTCCATGCTGAGGAAGTACAATCCTGACCCTTCTCATGTGATAAATGTTCAAGACATCGATGTACAAAGCGATGTGACATATGTGGAGAAGCCGGTCAGAGTTATTGGAAGTGAACAAAGGGTGTTGCGGAACCGCGCCATTCAGTTCGTCAAGGTGGTATGGGAACGACATGGCAGTGAAGAAACCACCTGGGAACTTGAGTCGGAGATGAAAACCGCTTACCCGGAGCTCTTCGCATGAGTTGTTTTGGACCCCTACTTCACTCGAATTTTCGGGACGAAAATTTCAAAAGAGGATTCTATTGTAATAACCCGAATTTTTGATAAATATATATATTGGCATTTATTCATTTTAATTTGAAATTTGATATAATAAAATGCCAAATGGACCAAATTTTGGGACAATGGCCCAAGGATGGCCCAATTGGGCCATGGGTTGGATGAAATCCATTAAAGGGGTCAATGAGGACTAATCGGGTCAACCATGGTCAAAGTGGGCCGATAGCCATGTGGGGCCCAATGGATCAAAATAATCGGTTCCAACCCTAAAGTAAGTGGGCAAAGAGAGAATCTAATTGGGCCATGGGCCCAATGATTACCCAATAAACCATGAATTAGAATTAATTCATTTAATTGGTCAATGGTAAGTAATTGAGTCAAGATAGTCAATTTGGGTCAAAGAGCCATGTGGGACCCAATGGACCAAGGCAACATGGCCAATGGGGCCCACCTCCACCTCACTCATTGAGGTGGCGTGTGGACCAAGGAAAAGTGGGGCCAACCATGGTTGACTTGGTCAACCATGGATAAATTGAGAGGACTAAGGTGTACTAAGGTAAATTAAATTGATTAAAATTATTGGAAAAGGATTTAAGTTAAAAACAATAACATGGCCAAGTGGGGCCCACCTCCACCTCATCAGGTGAGGTGGCGGGTGGGGTAGGTATAGGTGGGGGCCGTCCACCATGGTTGACTTGGTCAACCATGGGTGGATTTCTTAGAGAAATAAATTAATGAAATTAAATTAGATAAGAATTAATTAACCTAAAGGATCCAATTAATTAAACTAATTAGATTGGTCAATTTTGGGTCAATGGAAGAAGTCAAATGATGGTTTTATCTAGACCAAAACCACTCTAAGAAACACAAACCACCTAAGAAAAAAAAAACACAAAATTACCATGGATTTAGGGTGGTGGTTTTATCCCAACCACCACCACTCCAAACATGGTGACCCATACCTAGCCATGAGTGGGTCAAATGGTCAAGGTTGAAAGACTCAAACCACCCTTGTGCAAACACCAAAACCATTGGCTTGGTGGTGGTTTGGTCTCAACCACCACCACCAAGGTCAAGGGAGCCCATACTTTGGTTGGTGGAGCCATAATGGTGGAGTGTAGTTTGGTCAACCAAAATGAGATGTGTTTGATCTCATTCTCATCTCCTTTCCATCTCTCTCTCTCCCTCTCTCTTGCACTCTCAAAAAAAACGTCCCTTGCACTAAGGAAAAGAGAACAAAGCTTAGAAAAAAAAAAAACTTAGAAGAAAGAAGAAGAAAAGAGAAGGAAAAGATTAAGTCTTGGGCCACCCCAAGATCAAGATCCTTGAAGAATTTTCTTCCCCATTTCCATACTCTTTCCCTCTCAACCTAACCCTATCTTAGCCAATCCAAGCATGTCCCACCATTGATCAAGCTCATCTAGCCGATCATCAAGAAGAGAAAGAAGGAGAAAGGGCTAAGGAAAAAGAAAGAAGGACCGGAGGAGTCGTCGGTGCGGTAAGATTTTCTTAAACAAGAGTTTATGTTTTTTTTTTAAAAGATAGCATGTGGAATCCATTTCTTAGACTAAACATGGCCAAAAATGTTGTGGGCCATGGATCTAAGATCCATCAAAAGATAAGATAAGAAATGGATGAAAAAAATGGAGGAATGGATTAAGAAATGGAAGCATGGAAATTTTAAATGGAATGGTTATAAGTCTTTATTAAGCATAGGAAAAATAGAAATTTTAATGAATGGATGACCATAGGGTTCGGCCATGTAGCATGGCCGAACCCCATGGTGAATGATGGATAAATTTAATTTAGATTTTATGGTTTAAAATATTGGAGAATGCTTAATGGTTTTTATGAGGATTTCAAGATTTTAAAATGATTGAAAAGTTGGTAAGTTTTAAAGGTGTTAAATAAGGAAAAACTATGAGGTATGTAGATGATTCCAAGTGGCCTCAAAATATTGGAAATATGATTTTTAAAAAAATCATGGACCATAGGGTTCGGCCATACAAGGTGGCCGAACCCCATGGTTAGTGATTATGAGGGTTAGGGTTCTTAAAATAATGGTTTTTAAGGTTGGGAAATGATGGAGGATGGTTAGGGTTTCAAGGGTTAAATGTAGGCAATTTTTGGAAAAAAGTTTTATGATGGAATCCATGGATGACATTTTGGAATTTTTATAAGATTAGAAGTATGGAGAATGGTTAATGAAAATTAGTTTTCAAATGATTAAAAATGGGTGTTTTTAAAGGATTGTTAAAATGAGAAAATCATGAGGAAATGTTAGTGGTTTTAATGGACTTTAAATGTGATTAAAGGACCCAAGTTAAAAAATGAGGGAAAGGCATCATGGGTTCGGCCATGGTGTATGGCCGAACCCATGACCCATGTTTTAGGTCATTCATGGGCTAAGTATGGTTTATATGTGTGCTTAAACAAAATGGAAATTAAGTTAAGTTAATGATGAAATTTAAATGGATGTTACAAGTATAATATGTGATGTTTAAATGGAATAAAGATGGTGATTGAAATGGATGATTTAAGTTTCATAGGAGGTTGTTTTAAAGGGCCAAAATGAATGAAGATTTGTGATTTTTGAAATGGATGATTTAAGTTTCATAAGAGGTTGTTTTAAAGGGCCAAAATGATTAAAAGTTTTGTGATTTTAAATTGGATTATTTTGGGACAAAACTTAGTCTTTGAAAATGGTATCCATAAAGGTGAACCTTAGGATAGTGATTAGTGGCTTTAATAAATGGAAAATAATGTAGAAGAATACTAGATTTTGATGGATTTATAAAAAAAGGATATGTGGGCCACACCTTAGGCCAAAATGTGGAATTAGGTGTGGGAGTAATTATTTTTCAAAAATTAAATATTAGGTGGCTGATTTTATGATGTAAGGTCATGATTGAATGGACCTAAGTATGAATGAATCTTGGACATGAAAATGGAAATATTATGAATGGTTAAGTAAAGCGATTAGTTGCTGCGTTTTAGGCTCACAAAATCGGAATTTTAAATTTGGCCAAAAATTGGATCTATGTATGAGTCTAGAACCAATGGATAATGGACTAAGTTAGGGACTTAATCATAGACGATGTATGGACTAATTCGGTAAATGTAATAAGGTATCGGGCGTCGCAAACGGTACGCGATCGGCGACCGGATTATCGAACGGGAAGCATAACGGAACGCGACACGGTATTCGGTAGGATTCCTACCTCTTTGTAAGCGATGGATATGTGATGGTGTTTTAAATTATTTTGATTTGGCTTATGATGGATTTATGAGTATGATTTATCTTATGATGAATTTTAAGTTATGAATCATATGGTTTATATTTTAATATTATGCATTATATGAGTATGTATGATATGTCAAGTATATGGGATACATATATATTACATAGCATAATGCACTACATCTCATGCATGGCATGGGCAGAAAAAAATAAACAAACCGGAGTCCATGCTCCGTCGGGGCGACCGAGAATCAGACATGGGGATTGCTTGAGGGTTATAACCGGAGTCCATGCTCCGTCGGGGCGACCGAGAATCAGACATGGGGATAGCCTGAGGGCTATAACCGGAGTCCATGCTCCGTCGGGGCGACCGAGAAGCAAACATGGGGAACAGGATATTGTATGATCATACGGATAATGGGTGGGACACATGACATAAGCACCCATGACATAACATTCATCCCATGCTTATTTTGTTGTACTTTATTTTATCGGTATGTGTGTATCACTAATCCATGTGCTAGCCCTACTCGGAGTCCTACTGGGCGCGTTGACTAACGCCCTACTTCTACCCTAGCTGATGACGCAGGAGAGGCAGGAAGCGGTGGACATACCGGAGGCCAAGCTTAGGAGCTTTGGAAACGCATTCCTAGTTATTTAAGCTTGTATTTTGGAAATGTAATTTTGAGTAACTTAGCGCGTCGGACTGTATAATTTTGCATTTCTTGCGATGGTTTGGACTTTACTTATGGACGATGATATTTTGTGATATAAGTATGAACATAGGGGCATTTTGGTAAATTAATGTTGTACCTTCCCTTCTATCTAAAAACCGGTAGGATAGATTCTATTATCATGTTCCGCAATAACTATAATCCGCGAGCTTACCTCCCACGCGTGAACCATTCTCGTGGACTTAGTTCCGCGCACGCGTGGGGTTGGCCAGTTATGGGTCGGGCTTCAGAAGCTCGGACTTAACTCGCGTCGTGGCGTCCGCGCCCTCTCTCACTCTTCTATTTAAAAAAAAAAAAAATCGACTCTGATTTTCGGAAAACGGGTGAAAAAGGGCGGGGCGTTACATAAATATTCCTACCTTTGACCATCAGAAACTTTACCTGTTATCGTAGCCTCCGATTTAACTTCTAAGCAGAAGTTTAAACTCCTCACTGTTTTGAGGGAACAAAGAAAAGCTATAGGATGGTCCATCGACAATCTCAAAGGAATTAAACCATCTGTGGTCATGCACAAAATACACTTGGAAGAAAACTCCAAGACATCCAGGGAACCATAGAGAAGACTAAATCTGGACATGCAAGAAGTGGTGAGAGCATGAATTTTAAAACTTCTCGAAAATGTTATCATCTACCTGATCTTTGACAGTGCTTGGGTAAGTCCAATACAAGTTGTTCCAAAAAAATCTTGTGTTACTGTAGTAAAAGATGAGGATAATGAAATAGTTCCAACACGCATTCAAACGGCCTGGAAAGTTTACATAGACTACCGAAAACTGAACACTGCCACCAGAAAAGATCATTTCCCTTCTCCATTTCTTGATTAGATGCTTGAGCATTTAGCCGGTCATGCATTCTATTGTTTCCTTGATGGTTATTCCAGATAACCAAATCTTTGTTGCTCCTTAGGATTAGGAGAAACCCACCTTCATCTGTCTGTTAGGTACGTTCGCAAATCACCGTATGCCATTCGGCCCGTGCAATGCACCTGCCACCTTTTAGCGGTGCATGATCAACATTTTCTCTGTCATGGTCGAACGTTTCTTGGAAGTGTTCATGGACGACTTCTTTGTTTTTGGGTTTACTTTTGACCAGTGCCTGCACCATTTGACCCTTGTGTTAGTCGGGTGCAAAGAAAAAAACCTAGTACTGAATTGGGAGAAATGCCACTTTATGGTAAAACAAGGCATAGTACTAAGGCACATTATCTCCGAAAAGGGAATCGAAGTGGACAAAGCTAAGGTCAACTTGATCTCAAATATACCAAGACCTCAAACTGTGAAAGAGAACGAGTCATTCTCAGGTCACGCTGGGTTTTAAATGAGGTTCATCAAAGGTTTTAGTGACATAACTCGTCCTCTTTGGAGACTCCTGACCTAAGATGATGTTAGTGCATCGGTTTGGACAAGTCCCTATGTTTGTCAATTTTATGACTCGGAAAGAAGCACTTTCTAGAAGCCTGAAGACCCAATGTGATCAAGAATGAAGATCACGCTCCACCGGATTGAAGATCATTATTATGGCAATCACAAAACAGGTATTATGGCCATAGATGACTTTACGTGGTACCCACACCTTAGAGAGGACCCATCCCTAGAATTAGTGGAACAAATGATTAAATCATAAAAAACCTAGAGAGGAAGCTTGACAGTGAATTGGAACCCAACTTTTAAATATGTATTTCGTTTCAATGTCAGCTTGACCAGTCGTTCTCACCGACCCCTCGGTAGAGACAAGATCGACCATCGTGGTCAGGGACTAGTCGACCAGATTGACATAGGTTCTAGATCATTGAACTATCATTTTGGGAACACCTCTGATCTAGAGTCTCGTATGCACCGACCCGTCAATGAAAGGCTAAAACGACCCATCGTGGTCAATGACTCGTTGATCAAGATTTATGAGTTCTGGAACTTGAAATCAGGTGGGATCTTGAGAAAACAGACATATCGGTAGTTCAAGACCGATCGAGAGTAGCCAGGACCGACCCCTCGGTAAAGGGTGTAACGCCCTGCCCTTTTTCACACATAAAAAGTCAGACTATATTTTTTTTTATAAAATAGTGAGAGAGAGCGGGGACGTCACACACGAGCTAAGTCCGAGTTTCCAAAACCTGACCCTTAACTGACCACCTTTATGTGTGCGTGGATTAAGTCCACTAAAACATTTCACACGCTCTAAGAATACTTGCGGAATCACCATATGAATAAAATACCATTCACATATATGTCATCATTAAGCAAGGAAGCCAATCACCATATAATTAACTGAAATGTAAATATCATCAAACCATAGCAAAATATTACTAAGCTATTAAAATCCAAAATATCAGTCCTCCCAATACATCTTTCAAAAGCAAACTAAGTAATATAATATAAAACTGTCCAAGCTCCTACGCTTGACTCCCTTCATGTCCCATGTCCTTGTCATTCCCTGTTCCATCATCTATAAGGTAGAAGTAGGGCGTTAGTCAACACGCCTTGTAGGAATTTCCAAGTAGGGTTATGTATATGATGTGATTTTAATTTAACTCGCAAGCGTACGAACAAGTTATAGTATAATGTATGAGTGCGAGGTCGTACCCAAGGGAAATCACAAAATATATGTACGAAATAAAAATTGACACTATTACAATAATGTGATTTAATAAAATAATTTTCTAAAACATATAGTTATATTCATAATTTAGCATACTAATTAATAGTTTTAGTAGTTAACATAAATGTTGATTAAAACAGTGGAGTAAATTTAAATGACCTAAATTTAATTCAAAATGTAGATTTAAGAGACAAATAAAATGTTTCTAACCTAGTTAAATTGTTTTGATGATTTTTAAAAAAGAATAAAATAAATCAATAATAAATAAATTGTTTACATATTTTACAATGGAATCGGGAAAAATATCGAAGGCGGCATGTTATCCTATTTAAAAATAAAAACATGGCCTAGACTATGAAATGTTCTGGAATTATTAAATATAATTCAAGTTCCTTATTTAATAAAATTCTAATTAGAATAATTATGTCGTCCATTAAATCGAAATTTTTCCAATCAAGACTTAGGCTTGAGCAAGATTTAAACTTGTATTTTCCAGATCTAAAATAAATCGTTCTTGAAAAGAACCTTAGACTGGAAAATTGGTCAACTCCCACTGATCCTAAAAGGGGTTCCACTTTTCCTTGATAAATTCTAAAATTAATTTGTTTCATAAAGTTCATAAAAAGAATTAAAATAAAATTAAAAACCATCATTATTAAATATTCAATAATTGGGAATAACATAAATCTAAACAAACCGCCATGAATTTTATTTAAAAATTTGGAAATGAAATACAATCCTTTGGACTTTACATAAAAATAAAAAAATAAATAACTTACAAGAAATTAAATATTTTTTCCTCTATCTTTGGTCGTCCAACTTCAGTCCTTTGGATGTCTTGCCCGGTTCAACCTTCAATGTTCTCAAATGCGTGAATTTATAGAAGAGAATGAATGAGATAAGAAACCCTTCAAACTCGATCAGGATAAGAGAACCATTTAAGTTCAAATTCAAATTTAGCCAGGATAAGCCTTGTCTTTCTATCCTCTCTGTTCGGCTAACTCTATCTCTTCTTTATCTTTTCTTCTTCTTATCTCTCCTTATTTTTTTTTCTTCTGTTCCCAGCTAAGGATCAGCTAACTAACACCTTGTCCTTATCTCTTCCAAATCTCCTTGAAACCCAGCTAAGGATCGGCTGAATCAACCCTATCTCTTCTTCTTATCTTTCACGGCAGTTTCCTTCTTTTTCTTCCCAGCTACTCGACAGCTGCTACACTTCACTTCTCTACTTATCTTCTTGAAACCCAGCTGCTACACAGCAGCTGTTTCAAATCCTTCTTTGCTCGATCGGTTTACTCTTATCTCTTATTTTCCTTATCTCTCCTTATCTTCTATTCCTCCTTCTTATCTCTTCCTCTCTCTTCCTGCCTTTATCGTCCTTATCAGATTCCCAGCTACCAGCTACTATACGAAAACTACTTCAAATCTTTCTCTGCTTGAACAGCCCACCTTCTTCCTTTGGTTCAAAATCAAATTCCTCTTCCTTATCTCTTCCTGCCGATATCACCACAGATTTCTAGCTCTGGATCTGTCGTTGGTTACAGCTGCTTTTCTCTATCTTCCTTTGTTTTACCTCTGCTTATTGACTGTTGGAACCAAACCCAGAAGGCCAGGCCGTGCTGTGTGGGAATCTCTTTGGGCGCTGGCTGCCTTATGATGGAGCCTTGCTGCTGCCTCCTCTGTGCGCCGCTGCTGCTTTCACTGCTGTTGTTCATGGCTGCCCTTCTCAACTGGCTAATGTTCTGCTGCTCTTCCATCATCTCTTCTCAGCTGATTGATGTTTGCACCGTTCTATGGCATGAGATCGTTTGGAGGGCAAGTGCTGTATATGGTTTGGCAGCTCCACACCCTTCTATTACATCAAAAGATGACACCACTATCTGCATCTAATGGTAACACTGCTTGTATCTTCTATCAACTTCATCCAACATTGCCAAAAGTTTTGTCAACTTATTCTGTAAATCTTGTCTTTCAGCAGCAGAGAGCTCATTGGAAGAGTTAGATGTCAATTCTTGAGGATTTACAAGCATCCCATCTGTGGGAGGCAGTCCAACCTTTGAGCCTCCATCAGTCTCTTTGGAGCCTGATACACCAACAGACATATGGACATTTTGATGTTTGCTTGAGTCTTGCTTCAGAGCTTTCCGAACATTGAAGGTTGCAGCACAACATATCCCCTTTTATTGTATGATCACTTCCATAATAAGCAGGCGGCAATTCAGCATTTCTTGATTGTTTTCTATGGGAGTCGTTTTCTCTGTAAGAGCCACCATCTCCAGAAGTTGATTGATGAGTACCTAAGAAAGAAACATCTGCATTTGCATGCTGGTGGTACAGGAATGAATGAACTAGGATGGTAGATGGAATTTGTGTGCCGAGGCTGAGAGATAAACCTTGTCCCAGGATGGCTGAGACATTTGGCCTCTTTTGTCCAATTTTTATTCATATTTCTTTTACTTTCCAAAATATTCTGCAAAACTAAAAACAACATTTAAACATATTTAATATTTACAAAATAAAGACTAATTAATCTAATATTAAAGGGTAAAATTGAAGTTTTACGATGTTCATTAGTACACATAGGATCAATATAAAATCAATATAGAAACATCTCATCATATTTGTAAAAATATCTCATAAGCAGTAAATATAATGCATGATACCCAAAACATAATCATGCTTACTTATGCATCATGCCATGGGTGTCCTTCTCCTTGGAGGCATTTTCCTAAGTCATCGAAACATTGATTGACTTAGTTTTCTCATAAAATCTTATGTTTTTATACTTGGGGAAAATTGCCTAATCATCATCTTGTATTTCTTGTTTTGGGTAATTTTCCTATGTATCATATAGTATTTCTCATCATGATGTTTCTTGTTTAGGGGAGGTAAGTCCTATTTGCTATGTTTGATAAATCCATAATTCATAGCGATTGTCCTTCCCTTGCTGTTATTTTCCTCGTCAAGTATTGTTCTCAGATTGAATGCTTACAGTTTGATTCTGAACAAAGTAAATTAATCCAGCCCCCGTGCAGCAGACTCCGAAGAGTCGGTCAGTTGGGATTCTTATCTTGTTAGTGAGACATGATACTGTATTAATCTTACTTTACAAGATTCAACACTTCAGGTTTCGCTCTGATACCAACTGTAACGCCCCGCCGTTTTTCACTCGCCAAAAATCAGAGTATATTTTTTATTTTTTTTTATAAAAGAGTGAGAGAGAAGTGGGGACGTCACGACGCGAGCTAAGTCCGAGTTTCCAAAATCCGACCCTTAACTGTCCACCTTTACGTGTGCGTGGATTGAGTCCACTAAAACATTACACACACTCTAAGAATACTTGTGGAATTACCATATGAATAAAATACCATTCATATATATGTTATCATTAAGCAAGGAAGCCAATCACCATATAATTAACTGAAATATAAATATCATCAAACCATAGTAAAATATTAATAAGCTATTACAATCCAAAATATCAGTCCTCCCAATACATCTTTCAAAAGAAAGCTAAGTAATATAACATAAAACTGTCCAAGCTCCTACGCTTGACTCCCTTCATGTCCCATATGCTTGTCATTCCCTGTTCCATCATCTATAAGGTAGAAGTAGGGTGTTAGTTAACACATCCAACAGGAATTCCGAAGTAGGGTTATGTACACATAGGATCAATATAGAAACATCTCATCATATTTGTAAAAATATCTCATAAGCATTAAATATAATGCATGATATCCAAAACATAATCATGCTTACTTATGCATCATGCCATGATTGTCAATGCCCAATGATCACTCACCCACTTCCATATCCAATCAATCATATATAAATAGTTTCCTTGATAAATCACCATATCAAGGTGTTCCCTTGGACAATTACGTCCGCTGTGTTTAGTGACGGCACCACCAGGTCAATGTTATACCTCCCCACATATGTTAATCGAAATTATCGATGGAGTGTGGACTCCTCCCTCTGAGCAGGGTTTCAGGATTGTTTACCCAGGAGCTCTTTGGCCCAAACTACGCCGTACCCATTCCTAGCAATCCCGGATAAGATCAAAATATCAATAGTTCACATAGTTTCATACAAACTAGCCTCAAGCCTCAAGTCATCTCCGATCAGCTCATAACTTGGCTTGTTGTCTCATGTATTCCCTCCCATGCCATGCATAATCAATTCATTAACATATTCCATTTGATTAACCAAATTAAATCATCATGTTTGGAAATAAAAACCAGTAACATATATATAATCCACAGTGTCTCAATAAGGTAGGAATCCTACCAACGTTCGATTTATTGTCCTTGCTGTTTTCAATTGATAATGTTCAACGATCACGTCAAAATGAATAGTAAACCCTTTGTGAATCTATTTTCATTATTAAATTCAATCGCATACATAAATCAATTTGATTATCTATTTAATTTTAATCATCCCTTAAATCCTTCCAGATAGACTGAAACATCTGAAAAATTATTTAAAATTTAAACTTTTCAAATCAGTCGACTGAATCTGGTCCAATAACTATTCTTGCTTTACCCGGAGATGTTCAATCGACTGAAAACAATATTCAGTCAGCTGAAACCCAACTCAGTACTATTTACACTTGACCCGTCAGCCAGCTGAATCATGGATTTAGTTGGCTGACTTTAGGTCAAACCCTTTTGTGTTCTCGGTCAACGTCTTTTCAGTCGACTGAATCACAGATTCAGTCGGTCAACTTTGGATAAGATTTTTTGTGTCTTCGGCCAGTTCATATTCAGTTAGCTGAATTGTTAACCAACCATTTTATGTGTTCGATAAGCATACCTTCAGTCGACTGAATCATAGATTCAGTCGGCTGAAACTCACCAGGTCCCTTTCTTATTTGATACGTCTATGTTCAGTAGACTGAACCCTAGATTCAGTCGGCTGAACCACTAATAAATCCCATATATTTTAATCCAGTCCATGTTTAGTCGACTCAATCCCAGATTCAGTCGACTGACTGTTTGTCAGTCTTCTTTGCTTGCTTATTTTGTAAATCCTTTCTTCTTGAAATCCACTCCTTATCATTTTTAAACATATATATCATCATTCGTATAACTCCTAGTGGATTTACTCTAACATGTAGCCAAAGCTAGAGTTTTTTTCCATTATTCTTTCAATCCTTGGTTTATAATATGTATTCAGATATCACCTTTCTTTTTGTTTCCAACCATTATCAATCCTTGAATGGATTTTCAACTTCCATGACCTTATAACAGTTTGGTCATCCCTTCCAACAAAATATGGAACCCTCAGGTTTGGATACACCATGGCCAAATCTATGGTTTCCTTAGTCTTAATCCCTTATTGTTAAACTTATACATACCTTCTTTCCCTGTGTCCTTTTTATTTTGGTCTGTCCTTTCTTCCTTAAGCATTCTTCTTCCTTTGCTCTTCACAAATTCTTTAAGTCTAGAGGTGTAGGTGGAGTGAGAGATAGAGGAGAAGAGGAAACTCTTGTGTACAAGAGATAGAATCGGCCAAGGGGTGGAGTATGCCCCTTGGTTGGTGTCTCTTTATAAACCACCCTATGCCCTTTCATTTCCCTTCATTAAGATTTGTCCAACCAAGGAGTCCCTTGGTTTTAACCAAGGAGACTCTTGGCTTAAGCCAAGAAAAACCCTTTGTCTTCCAACGTGTTCACCTTGAGATGGAAGTCTCCTCAACTTCCCAACTCAACTCACTTAACTCAAGCATTTTTAATTCTTTTAAACTCGAGACTTGAACTCATTCATGGTTGACCAAGTCAACCAGGACATGGCCGACCATGCACCACTTGGCATTCAGGTCCCACCTTGGTCATGTCACTCGATGATGTGGCTTCCTTGTCGAGTTGGCTTCCACGCATGCCACATGGCAATGCCACATCACCCATTTGCCACATCACGTGATGAGGTGGATTTAATGTATTAGATCTTAATTGGGTCTGACCCAATTACTTTGACCTTACCCAATTTCCTTAAAATAAGTTCACTATGACCCATTGGGTCCCAATTGGATAATTGACCCATTTAATTAGATTTACCCAATTTATTTAAAATCAAGCTTACGCATGATCCGTTGGGTCTTAATTGGGTAATTGACCTGACTCCTTACCCATCTAAGGTCCATTTCAACTATTTAAATCTCAAATTCCATTCATTTACAATTTAAATAGACCAATCCAATATATTTATACGTAATGGAAATCCGGGGTGTTACAAAGGTTGATAGGTCGGTCTGGATAGCAGGTTTCTAAACTAGAAACTACTGTCACCATGTTTTTGCCCCAGACCGAGCCTCTCGTATGGACCGAGCTATCGGTGCCATTACTATAGACCCATCGGCTACAACGACATGTCGACTGAGAAGAATATTACCGTTGAGAGTACAACGGTCGGGTTGTTGAACTATAACATTTACAGTCACCGACCCCTGTGTGCGCCTGACCTGTCGGTACATTACTGTTGCAGCAATTGGTTGCCTTCTCTATATAAACCAGTCCTTATGCAACCGATTGGCATCCTTCGGAAGGATCAGTTAGACCCTCATCATTATCAGTGAGCTTAAACAAGGGCCAATAGAAGTATCACTCTCTCTCTCCTACTGAATCAAATACGACCAATCATATGAGTTGAATTTGTGAGAGAAGAGAGGAAGGAGATAAAATCATAAACAACCAATCAATTAATTGAGTTTGTAAATGAGAAAGAGAAGGGGGAAAAAAACTATAAAGGACCAATCTTTTGATTGAGTTCACAATAGGGAAATAAGAGAAAGAGAACATAATCTTGGAAACCGTCGGTATGACCAACTTCTTTGTCACCCTGGATTGTGATTGCTACACGGAGTGTTGACACACATTGGGTGGGAAGCTTCATGAAGCACATCAAGAGAAAGAACTAAAAAGGCAAGTGCTCTCTATGAGTTTCGGGGTTTAGCCCAAGAGTTTGGGACCTACCAATATTATTTCTAACGTTGCTTTTAGGCCCTAGAACTAAGAGAATCATGCATTTACTTTGATTTTAATGAAGGCTCTTCAGTCACGCATGATTCATGCATATAGTGTTACACGATGCAACAAATTCATATTCATAATTTTCAACACAATCAAGTAACATGGAAACAATCAATCAATAACTACCATGATATCCTTTTCCAAGAAATCTTCACTTTAAAAATGCAGCAGGAAAAAGTGAAACTAAAGATGATTCAACATTATCTATTCATATCACAAAGGATAGCATGATTGAACCAAGCAACCAACAATCAATTCTTTTGGACTTTTGATGAAATCAAGTCGATGGATTTGTGACTTCTTTGAGCATGACATATATTATAGTCAGGAACAATATTATCAAATTGTTTTAGGAGTCAAACACATCATATTATTGCACAACATATGATCAATCTTGCTTGAGGAAATAGTAATCAAGTAATCGAATTGCAAGCAAGACATGTTGCAATGGTCCAAGATATATATAACGGTTTGCTACAAAGTTTGGACCATAACATGACAACGAGAGAAAATCAAGTAATCATCACACATGAGATATGAGAATTGAGGCATAGATGATTAAGAAAAAGTGCAAGACATTCCAAGCATGTCATATTCTAATGGAACAGTGTATGTTCAAGAACATAGGATATCACGTGTGTCAAATCTTAAGAGTGGTATGTTCAAGAACATAGGATATCACATGTGTCAAATCTTAAGAGTGTCAAGATCTAACCTATTCCTCTAACCTTGGGTACCCATATGGTTTTTAGGAAAGGTCTCTGGGGTCCGCCAGTGTCAAACATTTGAACATTTGATTTTCTCTTTTTAATGTCCTTGTTTGTTTGTCAAAATCTTGTGAATTCATTTAAGGTTTCAATCAATTTATGAATTAAGGCATGATTTATATTTCCATTTAAGTTGTTATGCCTTGGTCTAAGATTTTGAAACTTTGGTGGGAGACTCTTTCGATTTGCATTTTCAAAGTTCTTTCTTCTTTTCAAGTTCGAAGTTACTCTTTTTGAATCTTCTTTGTGTGTCATTTGCTTTTGATGTCCCGTCTTAGTTTGATTTGCATTTCGATATTTATATTGACTTCTTAACTAGCATTCAAACATGAGATGCCCAGATCGTCCACAATGAAAACATTTTATGATTTTCATTAGAGGAGTAGAAGGAGACTTACCCTTAACAAAGATAGTTTGGTTCTTGTGTCCTTTATCATTTTTCCTATTATACTCAAGACCCATTTTGTCTCCAAATGGTTTGCTTAGTTTTAGAAGTTTTTCAAGCTTCTATTCTTCTCTTGAGTATTTCATTTCAATTTTTTCTTTATACCTTTTTAACTAATTAACTTCTTGAGCTAATCTTTGATTTTCAATTTTTTAGACTTGATTGTGAATTAGGAGTAATAACTTTAGCTTCCTTATGTTCATTTTTAATTTTAGTATTTTATTCCTTTTCACAACTTAGCACAATTTTCAAATGTTTGTAGTCTTCTTCTAATGAATGAAGTTCAAGCTTTAGTTTTCTTATATCATTTTCAAGATTTCATTTTTCATTTATCTCCATTTTTAAGCATTCTTCAAGTTTTAGGAACTCTTATTGAATAACTTTTGGATTTACTTGATTTGCCAATGTTAGATCTTTTAGAATGTTTTCTTTTCCAACTTTTATCGATTTAGTTATTTTCTTAGTTTTATATTTTCTTAACCAACTTTCTTGAGTTGCTTGTACATTTCATTTAATGTCTCACTTAATTCTTCTATGGTAGGTGTATAATCTTCTTTACTCCAACTTTTCATAGGTTTTCGCCAAAATATCCCATGCTTCCTTTGCGGTTTCACAAGATATGATATTGTCCAAGATATTTGGTGAAATGGCATAAAATATAGCATTGAGGGCATTGGCATTGGACCAATACATATTCCTTTCTATTTCATTATATGTAAAATAGTTCTTGGATGGTTTGGTCCATTCACATAAGATAATTTCCCATAGAATTCCATCCATTGTCAGTTAAATGCATTTTCACTTTCGTTTCTAAAAACCATAGTTGGAGCCATCAAGGATTGGAGGACACATCACTGCCATGCTATCACCCTTAGACATTTCTACCTTGAAGGATCTACTTTTAGATGGTTAAGTCAAATACCAAGATTCCTTGCTTTGATACCACATGTTAGTCAAGCTAGCAAGATCTCTAGAATAATCCTAGAGGGAGGTGAAAAAGACAATTGGGAAATTTTAATTTATTTTCAAATATTGGGCACTTTAATGATTCGTCACTACAAATTTGCTCAATTAATCTTCCAAATATGATTTACATGCAAGATTAAGTCCTCGCAAACATGTGTGTAATAAGATATGAGATGATACAATACACTAAGTAAGGTGAAGGAGATGAGAAGAAATGGAAGAAGGTGACACAAGTATTTTTACGTGGTTTGACAACCTTGCCTACATCCACGCCTCAGTACACAATTTGAGGATTTCATTAACCTTCTCCTTCATGGGTGGAGAAGAAACCTATTACAACATTGATCTACTTCACAGGTGTAGATCGAACTGAGACTTACAAACACCAAGAAAACACCTTTCTTTGATTTTAATAGGGTTACACCAACCCTTTACAATTAACACAATGATAAAATGAATTTGTTTGGATATTACCAAGAACACTAGCTCTTGTTACTTGAAGTAACTTCGACTTGTCCTTGGGTACCTTCCTCCACTTAGCTCCTTGGTGATGAGAGAGTGCTCCAATGAATGCCACACCAAAGATTAGGAGATAGACTAGGGATGATTAGAGGTTTGCCTATGTGAAAAATCAATCTCAAATGGTTTCCTCAAGAATCACATTCAATGTTGAGCCTTAGATGCGCAATAATTTGTGAAAGTTCCATTGGGTGCTAGAACAAGGACCGAGATTGTCCCTAAAAGGAGGAGAGGGGGGGGGAGGGGGAATAGGACAATCCCCAATTCTTATGCTCTTCACAAGTTTCTTGATTAATTAATAATTTTGCAGTGGGTTAATAATGTTAATCAAGAGAGATGGGTTGTGTGATCAAAAGTGTGCACAATTATAAGAACAATCACACAAGTTAAGATCAACACCCACAAGACTAATTTATAGCGGTTCGGTTAAACAACCTATATCCACTCTAAGGACTCACCCAACCTTGGGTTATCCCGAATTCACTATGTGGAGATTTACACCCTCACAAATAGAGTACGACTTCCACTGTATTCAATTGGTTAGGAATTCCACCCACCACATGTGCCAGAGACAACGCTCTAGATTTTTTATAGTGGTTCTAGAGCCAAGCCTCCTTAATCCACTTGTCCTAGATTTTGAAAGGTTCGACCAACCCAAGGTCTACTTCCTTATCCCTCTATTTTTTATAGTGGTTCTGGCTTCCTTGCCTTAGTCCACTTCACAAGATGATTTATAAAATAAAATCACTAAGAAGCACTTGTTTTGTATGAGCTAACTTGTAGATGTATGCTTCTTGAGGATGCTCTCCCAATGTGATGTCGATGATGTCGAAAATGTGCCTTGTGTATACTCAATCACAATCTATGGAAGGTCTCTAGGATTTAGATGTGCCAATGGATTCCTAGATCTATATTTATTTATTTCTCTCTTAATCACAATCAAGAAGATTGGATATTTGATTCACCAAGTGTAATGCATGGAGAGGAGGTGGGGAGATGCTTGGGAGTGTATGAGACCTCTAAGAATGACTTAGAGTATTTTTAGATTCAATGCTCCAACCCAACTGAAAGGAGTTTGGAGTATATATAGGCATACTAATGAATCTCGGGTAATTCACGGGCGATGGGTCGTTCAAATGACCGTTGAGCTCTAATGGGAAGAAACTGTAAAAAAATGGTCATCTGCGATTGTTCGACCTCACGACTAGTCGTGCTCACGATTGGTCATGCTGAATGTTTTCAGCAAAAACACTCTCAACTATAATGGCCATATCTTGGGCTCCCGAACTCCGTTTTGAGTGTTCTTTGGCTCTATGAAAAGCTCTTTAAATGCTCTATCTAAAGATGGGTATTGACAGTATATTTATTTACTAGATTGGTTGAAAGAGTCTCCCAAGTCATGACATTTTCACACTCAACATTTTTCCTAACATTTGTTCGTAGATGCTCCAAGTCTTTGGTCCATTTCCCCTAGGAATGCTTATGATTTACCAATGAGTGTTCTAAGCCTAGGAGGATCTCTGTCACCGAGGGGTCGATCCATACGAGAATCTGGTCTAGGACAACACTTTACAGATAGAGTTTCAAGTGCCGAAACTTGTCCTCCCTAGAACGACATGTCTTCCCCACCGAGGGGTCGATCCTGTTAATCTCTATCGGTTTGTCTACCAACGAGTTTGTGTTCCCAATAAAACCACTTTGAGTTCTAAGACCCAGAACTCACTTTGTTCAGATCGAGGAGTCGATGACCACGATGGGTCGATAAGCTCATCAACAAGGAGTCGGTGCATACTAGAATCTCCATTAGAGGCATAGTGTAACACCCCAGATTTTCAAGTTATTAATATATATGAAAATTACCCATTTAATTTGTGAATTATTAGATATGGACCTTAGATGGGTAAAGTGTTGGGTCATTGCCCAATTAAGACCCAACGGATTGTGGAAATGGTTTCAATAGAATTAAATGGGGCTTAATTAAGATGGTAACCCAATATATCTATAAATAAGGGACACACACGCATAGGCTAAGATTTTCTCTCACAAAATCAAGGAGTTATATTCGACCAAGGATTGTCCTAAATTGGGCAAAAACGTGTAGATGGATTGGGATTAGGCAATGATATCTTATTGCCTAATCCAAATAAAGAAGATGTCTAAGATTAAAAACAGATTGCATTGGTCGTGAATGAGCTATGCGTATGATGTGTTGGAGTATCTTTAAAAGGAGTCCTTTCCTTTATTAAGAGAGATACTAGGGATTTGCAAGAAAGAAGGGGCACTCGACAACTTCTATGTATATTACACACGGATAGAATAGTGACTTGTTATCTCAGCAAGATAGACCGACTGGAAGTAGTATAAACAAGGCAGACGAGCAAGGAAAAACAGTGCTGAAAGACGCTCATTCAAAGAGAGGCAGCAGCAAGACCAAGGGGCGTATGGCATACTCAGAGAAGGAGGAGGCAACTAGCTGTGTGAAAGATCAAGAAGAATGAGGAAAAGGCTAAAGAAGGAAAGGATCAGAAAAATAAATCGGAGCGAAGGAAAACCGAAGGAGTCGCGGAACTAGTAAGTAATTTTGATAATTTTGTTTAAAGAAAGGAACCATAGGGTTCGGCTGTAACGCCCCGCCCTTTTCCACCCTTCCGAAAATCAGAGTCTAATTTTCTTTTTTTATAAATAAGTAAAGTGGAAGAGAGCGGGGAGCGTCACGACGCGAGTTAAGTTCGGACTTCCAAAGTCCGACCCTTAACTGGCCACCCATGTGTGCATGGACTAAGACCATGAAAATCGATCCGTACATGGAACTAAATAAATAATGCGAATAAACATAACTGATTGCAGAATAAATCAAATATGTGGAATTATAATCAATCCTCAGACCGCTCCATTCTCAGATAGCAAAGTACAAGTCATATTTACTTAAAACTAAACCTTCATTCAAACTTAAATCAAACCATAGCAGTTATCTACATTAATACATATCCATGAAGTTTGTCCAAATAACAATAAATAATAATAATCCATTCCAACACCAAAGCTCCTATGCTTGGCTTCCTTCGCGATCCTCAACCTTTCCTTTTCCCTTTCCTTTTCCTGCACCGTCCTCTAAGGATAGAATTAGGGCATTAGATCAACTCACCCAGTAGGTTTTCCGATCAGGGCTTCCACATGGTTAGTATATAACATATATATATCATAGTATATGATCATTAAAACATCTGAAATCAATGCTATGGATGTAAATGCAATAATGAGTCCCACCCATGACAAATATACTAGTTATCACTTGACGGGATTCTCACGTCAAGGTAATCCAGAGTACACCTCATTTCCTCTGGATAAGACTCTCATGTCAAGGTAATCCATAATACTCCTCATTTCCTATGGATAGGAACCTTATTATTAAGTTATTCCTCCTGGCGGGACTCTCATCACTTAAGGAGGCCCCACAAATGCATCATGGGCATACCGACGGAGTGTGGGCTCCGGCTTCCATAATCATCACCACATGCCATGCATGAGATGTCAATGAATATATGTCATTTGTAAATATATATCTCATCATTCAAAACCAATTTGAAACATAAAACAATAACAATATTTCTCATAAAAACCATGATAAAACCAATTATAAAAGTGGTTACAAGTAGTTATGAAACCTACAAAAAGTTCTCTTAATTGTCCGTTCTTTCTTAAGTGTCACCCGTTCATGACTCGTACGCCGTTCAAGTTCCGTCACCTTGTTTATATAACAGCAAGTCAATATACTATCATTCAATTTCCATTTACATCTAAGTCCCAAAAACCATATTGTGGGGTTCGGCCATGCACCATGGCCGAACCTCACCCACTTTGAATTTGTCCTTCATTTGTTTTGGATCAACACCATCCAAATAACTTTATTTAAAAAAAACTCAATCTATTAACCATAACTTGGTGGGGTTCGGCCATACAACATGGTCGAACCTCACAATTTTGGTTTGAGCCATTTTTCAAGTCCTTTGCTCTTTTCATACATATTTACAATAACGCGACTAGGCTAAGCCTTGTTTAATTTTTCTTAATAACCAAGGTTCATAATAAATCCACCTTAGTGGGGTTCGGCCATACAACATGGCCGAACCTCACCACCTTAGATTTGGTATTTTCTTTAAACCCTAAGTCCACAGTCATCCCCCATGGGATTCTTCATTTTTGGCCATAATTACATCCTTGCCACTCATTCTTCCCATGGTTAATCACCTTTCATATATGTGTGTTCATAACCCTAACTGATCCATAAACATGGATCCATCCATGCCTTATCAATCATGACACAAAACCCATTATATATCAGCCATTCCCTTGACTTAACACCCATTCACTTAAACATGCCTAGATTCACACTTAACCCATGAAATGACCCATAAAATAGGTCATGGGGTTCGGCCATACACCATGGCCGAACCCATGATGTTATTTCCCTCATTCTTCTTGGATCTTTTACAACCTTTTAGATCCACATCAAGGTTTAAAACCATTTATCATTTCCAAGCATGTTCTTAACTCTAAACATCCTATAAAATGGTCCATGGAGTTCGGCCATACACATGGCTGAACCTTATGGTTCCCTTGGTTTAATCCTCCCATCCTTTATGTATGGTTCATATTCAACTTTTTAACCATACTTATGATATGGTTTAGCCAACCAAAGGCCAACCTAAAACATCAATTTTTATTTCAAATAAAACACTTAAAAACCCTCATATAATGGTATGGTTTTATCTCTCCAAAAACCATACACAATTATCAAATCCTTTCATGGGGTTCGGCCATCCCCAGTGGCCGAACCCTATGCTCCAAGTTTCTATCCTTTTTAAAACTCATCATCATAATTTAAACCATTGATTAATTCGGCCATAACATATATTTTGTCTCATTAAAACATGTAAAAATCTCCATGGTTTTGCATGGTTTTTAGCCTTCGAAAACCATCAACCCAACCAACTCTTTTCATGGGGTTCGGCCATCCAAAGTGGCCGAACCCTATTATCCACTTTTTATCCTTTTTATGAAGTACCATCCAAGGTCTAAACCCTTGATGGATTCGGCCATTCCATGGCCAAATCATGCTCCCCTTTACCACTTTATTTAACTAAATTCTTATGTAAACACTTACCAATTTCCTTTGTTTTTCTTCTCTCCTTTTGATCCTTGCTTTCTTCCTTCTTGCTCCCTTAATCCTTAACTAATTGAAAGCTTGAACAATGGTGAAAACACCAAAGGATAATTCGGCCAAGGAGGTAGGTTCTTGAGAGAGAGGGAGAGAGATGAAAATTCTAAGATTTCTTTGTGATGACAATCGGCCAATGGTGTATGGTGTATTGTTTTGTTAGACAACCCTTGAATCCCTCATTTTCCCTCATCAATTCTTTATCTAACCAAATGTCTTTTGGCACAAACCAAGGCATCCCTCGGCACCAACCAATGCATCCCTTGGCACCAACCAATGCATCCCTTGGCACCAACCAACGTGATTCTTATCTCCTCCATTGAATTCCATGCATGGAAACCCACACCACAAGTACCCAACGTGTGGGACTTGTTTTGTGGTGTTTAAGTTCATGGCAACTCCTCACCTCCTCATTTGACTCAATGGATTTCAAGGTCTCTTTGGTTTTCCAAATTAACTCATCCAACTCATTAGCCCAACTCACCACATTTAATGCCATTCATTTAATGCACTTGAGTCAACTTCATTACTTAATTCAAATCCAACTCATTTCAGTCCCAACTCAACCTGATTTGACTCATCCTTTGAGCTCACATGAGGGTCCACACGGTCAACCATGGTCAACATGGTCAACTCGACCCATTGGGTCCCCATTTAGCTCATTGACACAATTAGGCGCCATGACCCATTTATGGGTGGTTTACCCATTTAAATGTGGTTTACATACTTGCATCAAGCCTACCCATTTATCCTTCATTTAATTCCCAATCAATTCAGCTTAACCCAATTAAAATTGATCTCACCCAATGGTCAAATAGGTTCACCATGACCCATTGGGTCCCAATTGGGTCCTTTGACCCAAATAACCATCATGATCCAATTAGATGTACATTACCCATCTAATCTAATTTGATCCTTATAATATGCACATTGGGTCTAAATTTGAACAATGGGCCCCACCATTTTCTCATCTACGATCATATCTTTTTAATTTACCATTCCAATGGCATTTTTGTAAATATTGATATCTTTGAAAAGTCGGGGTGTTACATCGGCCATGGTGTATGGCCGAACCCCATGGAAGAAAATTGGATGATGTTAAATATGTTGGAATAATGTTAGGAGCGAGTTTCATGAAGAAAGGATCTACAAAGTATGCAATGGAGAAGACTGACAAAACAGTCAGTCGACTGAATCTTTCTAAACTGGTATTTGACGAATCAGAAATGAGTTTCTAGGAGTTTCAACCGACTGAATATGGGATTCAGTCGACTGAACTAATGGTGGCTGAAATAGAAAATTGTTTCTGGAAGTTTCAGCCGACTGAATCAGGTGATTCAGTTGACTGAACACAGACGTAAAGGATAAGAAAATGATTCTGGCATCTTTAAGCCGACTGAATCTATGATTCAGTCGACTGAAAGATTGCTTATCAAACACGAAAGTTGTTAGTTGGGGATTCAGCCGACTAATTTATACTGGCCGAACTTACAGTCAATCTGATCCAAAGTCAGCCGACTAAATCTCTGATTCAGTCGACTGATGGTCTGCAGGTAAGGCAGAGGACTGTATCCGGGATGATTCAGTCGATTGAATTCCTGATTCAGTCGACTGAATTGAAAAGTTGATGTTTATGTATGTTAGATTAAATGAATGAGAAATGAAAGATCATGGGTTCGGCCGTATGGCCGAACACCATGAACCATGTTAGTGGGTTATTATTAGCCTTAGCATAGTTTAAATGAATAAAATGGACAACCATAGATTAAACAATGGCATGGTTGTAATAAAGGGTGAAAGTGATGGATCATGGGTTCGGCCATGGTGTATGGTCGAACCCCATGAGGAATGTTTTATGGACTTAGACATTATTGTAAATCAAATGGGAGATGGTTTTAATTGATTGATATATTATAAGGTAACGGGACATCACAAGGTGTGTACGATCGTAAGCGGTTACCGGACGAAAGCGCAAGGACACGTTAGTAGTCTTTGGTAGGATTCCACCTATTTGAAACCATGGGTTTTATGTACAATGTTTTTATCTTATTTTGGTGAATTTATGTTGTAAAGGATATGTTTCAAATGTGAGTTTTAATGCTATGTGTACAATATAAAATTGCATGTGTTTCATTAGCATCTCATGCATGGCTTAAGGTGAAGGATATGTAACCGGAGGGGTCACACTTTGTCGGGACGTCCGAAAAACCTATGTGGGATACCTTGTTGTGTTTTTCCATCAAGAAGAAACCGGAGGGGCCACACTCTGTCGAAGCGTCTGAAAAATCTATGTGGGATACCTTGATTTGCTTTTCCATCAAGAAGAAACCGGAGGGGCCACACTCCGTCGGGGCGTCCGAAAGAGCTATGTGAGGGTACTTATATGTACTTGTGATGGGTGGGACTCATTGCATTTGACATCAGGACATGGCATGGTTTATATGGTTTTTGACATTATGATATTATTATATAAGTTTTGTACTAACCATGTGTTAGCCCTAAATGGAATACCTACTGGGCCGTTGCTTCAACGCCCTACTTCTACCCTAGTGGATGATATAGGAAACGAGGGAAACGATGAACGCGAAAGGAGCCAAGCATAAGAGCTTGGATGCTTTTAGTTTATATTTTGATTAAGTTGCTTATGGACTTGTAATTTGAGTAACTAGACTTCGGGCATGTAATAATTTAGATAATTTGCTATGGTTGGATGTTTATTTGGATAATTATGTTATCTTAATTATTGATTAAAGACTTGACGTACTTTGCTATCTAAAATGGAATAGAATGAGGTTCTAATATAATTCCGCAGTTATGATTTTAATCCGCATGTTTATATTGTTATGTGTGAACCATTTTTATGGACTTAGTCCATGCACACATAGGATTGGCCAGTTAAGGGTCGAACTTTAAAAGTTCGGACTTAGCTCACATCGTGACGTCCCGCTCTCTATCACTCTTTGTTTATCAAAAAAAAAATAGACTCTGATTTTAGTAAAGCATAGAGTGAAAAAGGGCGGGACGTTACACAGCCAGAATGACAGTTCTATGATCCAGAACCTCTATCAATCTAGCCGACCAGTCTATGACCACCACCGACCAGTCTATGACCACGATGGGTAGATCATGTCTCCACCGCGGGGTCGGTGCGAATGACTGGTCGTGATGAGAGTGAAACCAAATACATATTTCCAAGTTGGGATCCAATTCACTGTCAAGCAACCTCTAGGCTTGTTTATGTCCATTACCAACATATTCAACTAAGCCTAAGCAAGGTCATTCTAAGGTGTTGGGTTCCCCCTAAAGTCATCTATGGTCAAATTACCTCTGTGATTTCCATAATAGTGATGATGAATCCATACTTGATCATCCAATGCTTGAGTTCTTGATTCAATCTTCATCACTTGAGTCTTGACCATTGCTTAAACTTTCTAGACAATGCTTCACCTAAGTCATGGAATTGACAAATAGGTTACTCGGCAAGCTAGGGCATTAACAATCTCCCCCTTTGTCAATTCCATAACAAAACACCTAGAAGCTAATGAATACAGACTCGATGACTTAGCCCAACCTATATACATCATTTGAATACAAAAGATATAACAATTATATGTACATATTCAAATGAAAAGACCTTAAACTCTATGCTTCGGCTACTTCTTGTTTTGCTCAGCTTGCTCCCCCTCAAGGTGTGTCAAATGTACCTGTATACATAAACAATACAAACAATGGTGGAAGCATAGAAATCTCCCCCTCTAATGTTAGTCACATATATAGTAATATAGACAATATTTCTCTCCCTAAATATGTGAACTAATAACCCTTTTAGTCTTGATTAATCTCCCCCTTAATCAAGACTATCTTCCCTTAAAGATCTTCTCCCCTAAGATCTTTAAGCTTCTCCTCCAATGCTTACATTAAGATTCTAATCTTTCTCCCCCTTAACATAAGCTTTCTTTCAAGCTTCCAAATTTCTCCCCCTTTTTTCTCATAAATTGACAAAGGGCATTAAACACTAATATACCACATGTAGTGTGCTTCAACAAGTCCCAATTGTTGGACTAAGAGAAGATGGACAAGGAGGACAAGGCCACATGCATAATGCAACAAAGGGAATCACTCATAGAAGAAATATACCATCAATGAACATATGAGTGAACAATATCATGAACTACACAAGAATACATAATATAGCACAAAGTTCATGAAAAATAAAGTGATGCATACATATTTACCTATATGAGCACAATGCATCAAAACAAGAAACTAGTTCATCCATTAAAACATATACCAATAATGAGACTATGAATGAAAAAGAATCCAAACCTTGGAAATCCATTATGCACTTGGAAGCTTGTTTCTTCCCTTTGAACTTTCCAAGATGTGCTCTCCTTTTCTCACACCAAGTCCATTAACATTTGGACCATATAACCATGTTGGCTTTCATTACCAAAACCCATTTGGTTTTAAGATTCACCTTTAAAAGATGAAAGCGACAAGATAGGTGCATAAGGTTTTGGAGAAGGATGATTTTCCTTTTTTGTACATTTCTCCAAAAACACATTTCCAATGTCTAATGATTTTCCAAGATAGTGCATTATCAAGACATGGAAATAGAATGATACATCCCTATAAGATTTGCAAATTGAGGGATGAAGAGTGTGTATGCTTGTAATGTATGCAAATTCACAAGACATCATGTTTTGCATATTGACCTTTGAATGCCAATGAGAGCCATACATTCACACAAATTTTTGTGCCATTTGATGATTGTAACACACGCACAAAAACCATGGATCTTAGATCAATTTGCCTATTTTGATCCAATCTGATCCAATCCAATCCAATAACCTTGGGCATTATAATTTATCAATTTTAACCAACATTGCCCATGTGTGATGTCCTTTGATAAGGCATTCTCAAGTTTACAAAACATGGTGCTTGTGAATACAACATCATTCCCCAATATCGTGAACCAATGATAAACATAGGAATGAAACACCAAGCACACAAACCATACATTCATTTCAGAAGTGATATACCAATAAAAAGCATGGAAATGAAGTATGAAGACATATGGCATACACAAATATATAATAAGTATAAATGTCCATGATATTCCATAACCATCAAACACTTGTAAAAACATTTTCTATTTGCACCAAGATATACCATCAAGCGATCAAGTAAAGGTGCAAAACAAATGATCTCTATGTATAGCATACAAGTGTTTGCAAAACACCAAATTAGCTCCCAAGCTTTTCCTCAACTTTATCATTCAATTATGAATATTTGAATTGAATGATACATGAATGGATTACCAACAAAGAACATTTGATCACACATTGATCAACAAACACCATTCACAAGCATGGCGCAAGTTTCATTCCACAAGAGATTCACAAAATTTAAGTTCATGGAAGGAAACAAACATTTGTATGTGCACATGATCATCTCACACATAAGAGTCTACCAATATAGTACAGAGATGAAAACACATGGCATATAAAATCATGATTCTACAAATAAGAACATAAATTCCACAAAAGTATCTTGCATAGATTTCACTCCAACAATCAAACAAGAACATGGAATGAAGGCAAGATACCAAAGGTGATTCCAAAGCATGCTTCAAATGTGATACCAACAATGGTAACCCTTCACACATTTGATCAAACATTGTGGGACTAGGAATCTAAGTCCACAACTCTATGACCCTTCAAGCATGATAAACAATATAGCAAGGAAAAATGAAATCATGTGCTTGCAAGAGGTCAAATGTGCCAATGCCACAACATTTGGTCGTTTGAACTCACTTATACCAAGTTTGAGTTCAACTACAATTGGTCTAGAGATACACAAATAAAGTTAAAGTCTTAGACCAATGTAGGGAATCAGTAAGGTCCTATCCCTTTGGGATCCATAGAAGTTTTAAATCCAGACCTTTCCTCTCAAATCTTTGAACTTTAGGCAATTTGATTCTACCATCACAAACATTTGGCCCACATTCAATGAATTGAGTCAAGACTCTCCTTCTCATATTTCTAACCAATGTATGAGGAGATCTTGGTCTATCCCTTTTTGATTTCCCAATGAAGGGACAAGGTGAAGTGTGAGGTGAAAAGTGTTTCCTAGGAACATTCACGAATTGATTTACCTTTTTCTTCTTTGCATAGTGTGAATTTCCTACCTCATTTTTTTCTCTTCTTTGCTCCTTGAGGAAGACCATCAACCACTTTTGATTTAACCTGCATTCTTCTTATCTTGCACTCATGCTTGAAATGCCCAGCTAAACCACAATAGAAACATTTTACTATAGAAGTGTGTGTGGTGTGGTTTTGTCCTAGTATGGATTGGTTCATAGGTCTCTTAAGGTTTGATTGAGAATTACCAAAACCTTGCCAATCATTATGAGGCTTACCCAAAATGGATTCTTCCAATTTTTTATTTCTTTGGGTAACCATGTCTTGAGATTTCTTAACATTCTTATCTCCAAGACATTTTCCAACTTCCATGAGCCTCCAGATTTTCTTTTTAAAAAACTTTAAGTTTTTCTTGAAGCAAATTTTGATTTTCTCTCAAATTCACAATTTCATCATTTGCATTTTTCAAATTTGATGAGAGAAGATCATTTTCCATATTAACACACTAAAGTTGTCTAAAGAGTTTGGCATTATCAATTTCTACCTTTTCAAGATCCTCAACACTATCCTCATCTTCACTTGAGGATACCTCTTGGTTGGGTACAATGGAGGCAATAACACATTTCAAATTTTCACCTCTCTCATGAGTCTCCAATTTATTATGAGAGGTGGAGCCTTCCATTGAACAATCCAAAGATGTGCAAGAATTTTCAATAGACTCATCTTGGATTAAAGGTCCAATCCTCTTCATCATGGGATGCAAGTCTTTTCTCTATTTTTGTTTTCAAATAAGAATACATAAATAATAGATAATAATGAGCAATCTTTTTAGTACCCATGATGGTGTTCTAGCACGGATCAACCTGGATGGCTAAATCCTTTATGAAGAGCGTGAGGCACTGATACTAATTGAAAATTCCCTTCGTTGCTAGAACAAGGACCTGAGATTGTCCCCACAGAGGGGGTAAATAGGGCAATCTCTAACTTTTATGCTCTTCACAAGTTTCTTGATTAATTAATAATTTTGCAGTTGATTAATAATGTTAACCAAGAGAGATGGGTTGTGTGATCAAAAGTGTGCACAATTATAAGAACAATCACACAAATAAAGATCAACACCCACAAGACCAATTTATAGTGGTTCGGTTGAACAACCTACATCCACTCTAAGGACTCACCCAACCTTGGGTTATCCCGAATTCACTATGTGAGGATTTACACCCTCACAAATAGAGTAGGTCTTCCACCGTACTCAATTGGTTAGGAATTCCACAAATCACATGTGCCAGAGGCAACACTTTAGGTTTTTTTACTAGTGGTTCCGGAGCCAAGCCTCCTTAATCCACTTGTCCTAGATTTTGAAAGGTTCGACCAACCCAAGGTGTAGTTCCTTATCCCTCTATTTTTTATAGTGGTTCTGGCTTCCTTGCCTTAGTTCACTTCATAAGATGATTTATAAAATAAAATCACTAAGAAGCACTTGTCTTTGTATGAGCTAACTTGTAGATGTATGCTTCTTGAGGATGCTATCCCAATGTGATGTCGACGATGTCGAATACGTGCCTTGTGTATACTCAACCACAATCTATGGGTGGTCTCTAGGATATAGATGTGCCAATGGATTCCTAGATCTATATTTATTTCTCTCTTCTCTTAGTCACAATCAAGAAGATTGGATATTTGATTCACCAAGTGTAGTGCATGGAGAGGAGGTGGGGAGATGATTGGGAGTGTATGAGACCTCTAGGACTGACTTGTATTTTTAGATTCAATGCTCCAACCCAACTGAAAGGAGTTTGGAGTATATATAGGCATACTAATGCATCTCGAGTAATACACGGGCGATGGGTCGTTCAAATGACCATTTGAGAAATGTGACCGCTACACTGTAAAGGGCAGAAAATGGTAAAAAAATGGTCACCTGCGATTGTTCGATCTCACGACTAGTCGTGCTCATGATCGGTCGTGCTGACTGTTTTCAGCAAAAACACTCTCAACTATAATGGCCGTATCATGGGATCCTAGACTCCGTTTTGTGTGTTCTTGGGCTCTATGGAAAGCTCTTTCAATGCTCTTTACAACTATATGGTATTGACAGTAGATTTTTGCATTTGGTTGGTTTAAGAGTCTCCCAAGTCATGACATTTTCACAGTCAACATTTTTCCTAAGATTTGTTCATGGATGCTCCAAGTCTTTGGTCCATTTCCCCTAGGCATGCTTATGATTTACCAATGAGTGTCCTAAGCCTAGGGAGGGTCTTTATCATTGTTTGGTCAACAACCATGTCACCGAGGGGTTGATCCATACGAGAGTCTCAGTCTGGGACAACACTTTGCAGACAGAGTTTCAAGTACCGAAACATGTTTTGCCTAGAATGACCTATCAGTGCCCACCGAGGGGTCGGTCCTTGTACTTTCGACCGGTCTGTCTGCCGATGGGTCTATGTTCCTGAGAGCACCCTATTTGAGTTCTAAGATCCGTAAATCACCTTGTTTATATAGAGGAGTTGATGAACACGATGGGTCGATAAGCTTATCACTGAGCGGTCGGTGCATATGAGACTCTCTATCAGAGGCATACACAAAATGACAGCTCTATGATCCAAAACATCTATCAATCTGGCCGATCAGTCTATGATCACGATGGGTCGATCTTGTCTCCACCAAGGGGTCGGTGAGAACGACTGGTCGTGCTGACAGTGAAACCAAATACATATTTCCAAGTTGGGATCCAATTCACTGTCAAGCAACCTTTAGGTTTGTTTATGTCTATTACCAAAATATTCAATTATGCATAGGCAACGTCATCCTATGGTGTTAGGTTCCCCATAAAGTATCTATAGACAAATTACCTTTGTGATTGCCATACATAGTGATGATGAATCCGCACTTGATCCTCCAATGCTTGAGTTCTTGATTCAATCTTCACCACTTGAGTCTTGATCATTGCTTAAACTTCCAAGACAATGCTTCACCAAAGTCATGGAATTGACAAATAGGTTACTCAGGCAAGTCGGGGCACTAACAATTTGCCTATGAGTGCTTTGAATGTGTTTGAGATATGTTTTAGAGCAATGAAGGTCTAACAATGGAGATTTGGTTCTCTAAGAAAAGTTGGGAAGCTTAGGGAAGACTTAGATAAAATCTAGCTCAATAGAATCAACCTTTGCCTTGTAACACTTTGGAATTTCATGTTATTAATATATATGAAATTTGCCATTTAATTTGTGAATTATTAGATATGGACCTTAGATGGGTAAAGTGTCGGGTCAATTACGCAATTAAGACCCAACAGATTGTGGATATGGTTGCAATTGAAATAATTGGGTAAGATGTATTCAATTGGGTCAAGATTGGTCATTGGGTCAAAATTGTTAATTGGGTCAAAATGTCCAATTGGGACACAATGGGTAGTGTTTGACTTGGTTGACCACCAAGTGAGTTCAAGCCTAATTAAATGGGGCTGAATTAAAATGGGAATGCAATCAAGTGAGTTGAGTTGATTTGAATTAAATTAAATTGATGAGTTAAGTGAGTTGAGTTGATTTGAATGAAAATTCAAACAAGGATACACGTTGGAGAGGTGGGGAGTTTTGGTTTATTTCAATTTTCAAATAAGGATACACGTTGGAGAGGTGGGGAGTTTTGGTTTATTTCAAATTCAAATAAGGATACACATGGAGAGATAATGGAGGTGGTTACACATTTGAAATTCAAACAAAGGCAAGGCACACGTTGGAGCCTTGGAGTTCCATCTCATGGATGAAACTCCCACATGAAGAGATAAGGAGGTGGACGGTTATACATTTGAAATTCAAACAAAGGGGATGGTTACACATTTGAAATTCAAACAAAGGCAAGGAACACGTTGGAGCATTAAGGGGAGAGGTTAATGGAAGTGGGGGTTAGACAAAGGACTTAACCAAAAGGTATCACTCTTGGTCGACCACTCCTCAAGACAAAAGACTTAGAAAAGATTTTAATCTTAAGCTAGCAGACAAGGCCGAAACTCTCTCTCTCGCCCAAGTCACAATCTCGGCCAAAGAAGTAAGAAGGAAGGAGGAAGAGGCTAAAGAAGGAAAGGATCGAAAGAACAAGTCGCAGCGAAGGGAAACTGGAGGAGTTGCGGAACCGGTAGGTATTTTTATAAATTTTGTTTAAAGAAAGGAACCATAGGGTTCGGCCATGGTGAATGGCCGAACCCCATGGAAGAAAAATTAGGGGATGAATATTGTGTTTTAATGGAAAGTCATTGGTTATTTTTATGGGTTTTTGAAGGATGAAAACCATGGAAGATGGTTTATAATTTTAGAAGGTTTTAAAAGGGTGTAAATGGACTTATGTATGGGACCCATGGACCATGGGTTCGGTTATGAAGTATGGCCGAACCCCATCAAAGATTTTGATCATGGTTATTTTATTTATGAGTGAAAACGATGAACCATAGGGTTTGGCCATGATGTATGGCCGAACCACATGGAAAATGTTATTAATGGTATTAAGATGAAGGATGGAAAAAGGACATCAAAGGGAACTGTTTTATGGAAGTCATGATCTATGAATGCATGTTTTAATGAATGGATGGTTAAATAGAGGATTCAATTATAGACCTATGTTTATGGACCTAAGATTATAAATCATTTAAATGGAGAAGATGAGAAATGAAATATCATAGGTTCTGTAATAGCCCAAATTTTTAAATCAATATATATATGGCATTTATTTATTGTAATAATGGAAAAATTGGAATTTTGATGTCAGGGATATTAAATGGATCAAAATTTGGGCAAAGGCCCAAGTATGGTCCAATGGACCATGGATTTGATGGGATCCATAAAAAGGGTCAATGATGGTCAAAGTGGGCCCGATAACCATGTGGGACCCAATGGATCAAAATTGATTCAAACTCTAAGGTAAATAGTAGAAAATGATTTAATTGGGCCATGGGCCCAATGGTGACCCAATTAATTGGAATTAAACCCCCTAAGTTAATGATGAGATGATTAAGCTAACATAACCAAGTGGGGCCCACCTTCACCTCATCTAGTGAAGTGACGGATGACAAAGAATTGGTGGGGCCCACCACCATGGTTGACTTGGTCAACCATGGGTGGATTCATGAAGGAATTGAAGGGAAATAAATAGAAATTTAAACTATAAAATTAAAGGGGCTAAGTTAAGTAATAAATTAAATAATGGAGTGAGTCACATAAGAAAAGGGGGTGAGTCAAGATGATTTCCATCTTGATTGACTCACCAAAATCGTTGGAATGGGTGGTGATTCCACCTCATTCCAACCACCCCCCACTAAGGGGACAATGGCCCTAAGATTGGGGGCATGCAAGGCCATACCCCCTCCATGCTTGGTTGGTGGGATCATCATGGAGGAGTGTAAACCAAGCAAGCCAAGGCTAGAGGGAAAGAGGGGTTTTCCATCTCATTCCTATCATCGCACTCTCTCCATCTCTTCCAAAACCGTCCTCCCCTCTCTTCCAAAGAAAACACCTAAAGAGAAAAGAAGAGAAAGGAACTTAGAAGGAAGGGAAGAAGAAGCTAAGAGTTGGCCGATCACTCCTAAGACCCAAGACTTGAGACATTTTCCCATTTCCTCCTCCGTTTTTTCTCTCTCAAAACTGCTACACCTTGGCCGAATCAAACCTTGGTGACCTTACCTTAATCAAGCTCACCATTGGCCGAGTATCAAGGAGGAAGAAGAAGGAGAAAGGCCAAGGAGCAAGAGGAGCAAGAAACAACCGGGAGAACCAAGGATTGTAAGTATTTCCAAACATGCTGTTATGGTTCTTTTAAGAGAAATCACGAAGGAAGGAAGTACAAAACATGCAATGGAAAGGACTGACAAAACAGTCAGTCGACTGAATCAGAGATTCAGTCGACTGAACTGATAATGAAAGAATCAGAAACGAGCTTCTGGGAGTTTCAGCCGACTGAACAAGGGATTCAGTCGACTGAACTAAGGATGACATGATAATAGAAAGAGTTTTCTGGGAGTTTCAGCCGACTGAATTTGATGATTCAATCAACTGAACACAAACGTCTAGGAAAAGAAAAGGGTTCTGGAAGTTTCAGCCGACTGAATATATGATTCAGTCTACTGAATAGATGCGTGTTAAACACGTAAATGGATGGTTGATGGTTCAGCCGACTGAATCTATGATTCAGTCGACTGAAAACAAACTGGCAGAACAAACAGATAACCTGATACAAAGTCAGCCGACTGAATCTGTGATTCAGTCGCCTGAAAGGGGTACAAACCATGTTTCAGCCGACTGAATGGATATTTCAGTCGACTGAAACTGAACTGGCAGGACAAATAGACAATCTGATTCAAAGTCAGCCGACTGAACTCCGAATTCAGTCGACTGAATTTAAGTGTACAGTTTTGAATAATTTCAGAGGTTACTGTTAATCCGGAAGGGTAAATGGGAGTTATGTTAAATTAAAGGGTCTGATTCTAATGATCCTATGACACGATTGGTAAGTCATTAATGGACCTAAGTGTATGGACCAGTTGTGGATTGAATTATGTATGTGTTGTAATCAATGGAAAAAAAAGAGGCTAAGTTAAGGGCAGATTTATGATAATCTTGTAACATGGTTAAAGATCATTAATGAACCTAGGTTTATGATCAGTTAGAGACTTAATCATGAATAAGATATAAATTAACTTGGGAAATGTATAATAGGGTATCGAGACATCGCAAACAGTACGTGATCGGCGACCGAAATTATCGGACGAAAACGGAAAGGGACGTTATCAGGTATTAGGTAGGATTCCTACCTTTTCGTAAGCCGTGGATTATGTATATGTGATGCTTTCCGTATTTTATTTTGGGAATTATATGATTTGTTATTACATGGATTATATTTTAATGCAATGGATGGTATTTTATATGCTATAGATTATATTCCTATCCTATGGATTTTATATTGTGGATATGAATTTTATATATATATATATATATATACATTGCAAAGCATAATGTACTTACATCTCATGCATGGCAGGGGCGGGAAAATAAAGGAACCGGAGTCCATGCTTCGTCGGGGCGACCGAGAACAGACATGGGGATAGCTTGATATGCTATAACCGGAGTCCATGCTCCGTCGGGGCTACCGAGAACAGACATGGGGATAGTCTGATAGGCTATAACCGGAGTCCATGCTCCGTCGGGGCGACCGAGAAGCAAACATGGGGACACCTTGACGAGGATTTGCCGTCAAGGGGGATGTGACATTTTATGATGATATAGATGATGGGTGGGACACATGACATAGACACCCATGGCATGGCATTCATCATATGGTTTTATTATATTGCTATCAGCATGCTTGTTATCACTAATCCATGTGGTAGCCCTACTCGGAGTCCTACTGGGCGCGTTGACTAACGCCCTACTTCCACCCTAGCTGGTGACACAGGAGACGGGGGAAACAGTGGACGAGACGGAAGTCAAGCTTAGGAGCTTGGATTAGCGGCTACTTGTTTATCAAAGTCTTATTTTGGGAAAAGTTGTAATTTAAGTAGCTTAGCTGGCTTACATGTAATATTTTCGACTTCTTGCTATGGTCTGGATTATACTCTGTACGATATTATTTTGAGACATAATTATGAAACCTTGGGGTATTTTAGTAGTTTAATGATGTATCTTCCCTTCTATCTAAAACCGGTAGGATAGTATCTATTATAATGTTCTGCATGTAAGTACATTCCGCGAGCTTGCTTCCTGCGCGTGAACCGTTCTCGTGGACTTTGTTCCGCGCACGTATGGGGTTGGCCAGTTGAGGGCCGGGCTTTAGAAGCTCAGACTCAACTGGCGTCGTGACGTTCGCGCCCGTTGTCACTCTATATTTTTAAAAAAAAATAGACTCTGATTTCGGTGAAAATGGGGCTGGCGTTACAGGTTCGGCCATGGTGTATGGCCAAACCCCATGAACCAATTTTCTGGGTTATTTATGGATCTAATATGTCTAAATGAATGAAGGATCAAGTTAAAGAATGGAGGGATCTATTAGGGTTTTTATGTTATGCATGATTAAATAAATGAATGGACATATGTTTTGGACTTGAAAATAAGGAGATGGAAATGATGGCAATATTGTAAATATAGGCTAAAATGAAAGATCATGGGTTCGGCAACGGTGTATGGCCGAACCCCATGAATCATGTTAGTGGGTTATTTATTAGCCTAAGCATATTTTAAATGAATAAAATGGACAGCCATAGATAAAGCAATGGCAAGGATGTAATAAAGGGTGGAAGTGATGGATCATGGGTTCGGCCATACACGAGGAATGTTTTATGGACTTAGGTGGCTACCAATGGTAGATGATTAATTGTTAAGTGATTAACTAAGAGGTGATGGGTAATAGATTCAAGAGAGGCACTAAAACCAAGTGAGTGAGGTTCGGCCATGGTGTATGGCCGAACCCCACAAAGTGTGTTTATGGATTTGTATATTATTGTAAATCAAATGGGACTTTAGTTTGACTTGTTGATATGTAACAAGGTGACGGGACCTCACAAACGGTATACTGTCGTGAACGGTTTTCAGACAAGAACGTAAAGTCAAAATAGTTGTCATTGGTAGGATTCTACCTTTTTGAAAACATGGTTTATGTATGATGATTTTTATCTTATTTTGATGAATTAATGTTGTAAAAGATATGTTCCAAATGTGAGTTTTAATGCTATGTTTATAATATAAAATAGCATGTATTTCATTAGTATCTCATGCATGGCATGGGGTGAAGGATATGTAACCGGAGGGGCCACACTCCATCGGGGCATCCGAAAAACCTGTGGGATACCTTGATGTGCATTTCCATCAAGAAGAAACCGGAGGGCCCGTACTCCGTCGGGGAGTCCTGAAAGACCTATGTGGGGGTACCTTGATGATGATAATTCCATGAAGAGGTTATATGTACTTGTGATGGGTGGGACTCATTGCATTTGATATCATGACATGGCATTGTTTTATATGGTTTCCACATTATGTTATTATATATGATTTGTACTAACCATGTGTAGACCCTAAATGGAATACCTACTAGGCGCGTTGTTCTAACGCCCTACTTCTACCCTAGTAGATGATACAGGAAAGGAAAAGGACGATGAACGTGATCGGAGCCAAGCATAGGAGCTTGGATATATGATTGGATTATATTTTATTTATGTTACTCATGGACATATAATTTGAGTAGCTAGACTTCAGGCATGTAATAACTTAGATAATTTTGCTATGGTTTGAATGGTTTGTTGGATATTTAAGTTAAATTTAATTATGGTTAAAGACTTGGAGTACTTTGTTATCTAAAAGGGAATAAATCTAGGTTCTATTATAATCCGCAGTTTATGATATAATCCGCATGTTTATATTACTATGTGTGAACCGTATTCATGGACTTACTCCATGCACACATAGGGTTGGCCAGTTAAGGGTCGGACTTAACTCGCGTCGTGACGTCCCGCTCTTTATCTCACTCTTTATTTAAAAAAAAAAATATACTCTGATTTTCGGAAAGCATAGTGAAAAAGGGCGGGGCGTTACAGTTGGTATCAGAGCGAAACGGGAAGGTTGAATCTTTCAAAGTAAGATTAAGATTGTTTCATGTCTCACTGACAGATAAGAATCCCATCTGACCAACTCTTCGGAGTCTGCCGCACTGGGGCCCGGATTAATTTACTTCGTTAGACTCATACTGAAATATTCAATCTGAGAACAACAAGGAATGATAGCAAAGGAAGTACAGTCACCATAATTGGAATTATCAAACATAGCAAATTAGGAGATACTTCCCCGATAGCCCCAAATTGAGAACAAACAATTGATACTTAGGAAGTTTCCCCAAAAACAAAGAAATACAAAGAGTGCTGATTTGGGAATTTCCCCAAGGACAAGAAACACAAGATATTTATTTGGCAAGTTCCCCAAACAAGAGACATTATGTGATACATAGGAAAATTCCCCAAAACAAGAAATACAAGATGATGATTAGGAAATTCCCCAAAACAAAGATTAGTTTGATTTGAACTACGGTTGTCATTGATATGCTTCTGTTGTTGTGATACAAATATGTCGAGCAACATAGAGTATACAGAGTTGTGGGATAGAGGGACCCCTAGCTGTCCTGATAGATCTGGTTTCTTCTTCCGACGATTCCAGCGTGTCAAACTTCATCAATGAAGTTTTAAACAGTCAGGACATGGAAGTAGAATCGCCCGAGTACAATGTTGGGGTTGCTCCAGCCTTTGTACCTGAAGAGGACGAGGAAGATGTCCCAAATTTAAAAGAATCCGTAGGGGAGATAGGCTCGTCCGAGTATACTCCAGCTACCCTGACTTCAGATGAGTTGACAAATTATATGTACGATTATGCAATCAGGAGGGGCACAACTGTACTTATTGCCCCCACCCTATCGAGGTTATTTGCCTTATTTGTGGACTTCACGGGCACGGGAAGGAATGACTAACTGTCCTTTAATTGGGGGACCAATAATAATACCTTGTCTGACTTGTGCAGTGTTGGGGCACACGTCGACGCCATGCCCTGACAACTTCTTCGATTTTGGTGATGATGCAGGGTCTTCTACGGAAGATTAGGCTAAGGAGTGGTAAGAGAATATCGGGGAAAGGGGAGATTTTGTAAGGGTTGTGGGTACTATTTGAAGGGTTTGTTCGAACCCTACCAACCCTTATATTGTGATGGAAGTTTGAATAATTTTAAGTAAAGTATGGAAACATAAGAGTTTATAAAGTCTTTGGCACTGAGATGTAAGTGACAAGGTCATTTGATTATGTTGAGACGTGGTATGGGTGCGTCCTTCATGTGATATTGATGATTGAGATGTGGTATGGGTGTGTCCCTCACGTGACATTGATGAGATAAGAGTATAGATTCCATGAATATGGCCTAGAGTTGCTTGTAAGACCGTGGGAATCTCGATATGAATTACGGAGACTTGGTTTCGTACGGTTACAGTTGAGGAGTGGGTCCTCGTATGCTGCGCACTGGAGGGCGCTCTCACGGCTAGTTTGCACACTTGATATGCGTTGATGCGCAGTGCTAGGTACTATTTTACCCCATGGGGGTGGTGCTAGCTTCGTTAGACGCAGTCTGACCGCCTTAGAGCTTGACTGAATCACCATTAGGGTAAAGGGATGCAAGGCGAGGTAGACTTGATCACGTTGGACGTGGGTCTTCCGCTTAGTAAGTCATGGGCCCCTAAGTCTTGTTAGGGGTCGAGATACATTTATGAGTTGATATTGGTGCCATAGTCACGTAGTGACTCATTCGATTGTTGTTCATACGGATAGAATATCTCATGGTGGAAGATGTACCTGGATTAATTATGATCAAGGATGGATGAATTATGCCCATGAATGGATTATACCCATAGGAGGGTTATATTCATGGATGGTTATTAACCATGGATAGATGATACTCACTAATAGAATGATACCAGGGATGGATGTGTATAACCGTGGATGATGATTTCCATGGTGGTTTGGATTGATGCCAGTATCAGTATCGTAGAAGTTTGAACAAAAGGTGTTAGTCACATAGTGACTTATGTGCAAATGAAGATATGCTTACTTTTGGAGATGTACTTAGTGGAAAAGTTAAGAGTCTAGTGAAACTCGAATGGGAAGCTATGGGCGACTGCGGAGTTAGACTGATCACCTGACTTGGTAGGTAGCCGATGTAGTTCCAAGAGAGTGCAGCTAGAAACCTAGTTAATGGAATCAACGAAAAGTCTTGAGCATAGGCTCGCATTGGCAGGCTACCTCACTAACAAATTTCAGGGAGGGGACAAGGTCAACACTAACCTCACACAGAGAGTGGACGAATGAACGTATTGAGCGAGAACGTATGGAAAATATTGTGGTAGACCGACTGACCAAGTCTGCACATTTTCTTTCCATTAAGATGACAGACTCATTTGAGACTTTGGGTCGGCGGTATATCAAGGATATCATCCGATTACATGGTATTCCCCCGAATATAGTGTCCGATAGAGATGGCCGATTCACTGGCAGAGTATGGCAGAGTATGCAGTCGGCCATGGGAACAGATCTACTGACTAGTACCGCATTCCAGCCACAGACTGATGGGTAGTATGAGAGGACAATACAAACATTGGAGGATATGCTGAGAGCATGCATGCTAGATTTCAAGGGTGGATGGGAGGATCACTTGCCGTTGGTAGAGTTCTCATACAATAACAGTTACCAGGCAAGCCTCTAGATGGCTCCATTTGAGGCTTTATATGGTAGACCATGTAGATCACCAGTGTGCTAGACAGAGGCCGGTGAGCCTGCACTAATTGGACCTGAGTTGGTTTCAGAGACTACAACGTAGATACAGGTGATACGGCAGCATCTATTGGCTGTGTAAAGTCGTCAGAAGAGTTATGCTGACAAGAGGAGGAGGTTCCTTGAATTTGAAGTGGGAGACATGGTGTTCTTGAAAGTCTCGCCACGAAAGGGACACATGAGATTTGGAAAGAAGGGAAAACTGTCGCCAAGATATGTGGGACCGTTTTCAATTATAAGAAGTATGGAGGATGTGGCTTATCAATTGGCACTCCCTTCACAGCTTGCATCCTTGCACGATGTGTTTCATATATCGATGTTGAGGAAGTACAATCCTAATCCCTCTCATGTACTAAACATACAAGACATAGATGTCCAAAGCGACGTGACATACGTTGAAAAACCTGTCCGAGTGGTGGACACAGAACAAAGGGTATTACGGAACCGAGCGATCCAGTTTGTTAAGGTGGTATGGGATCGACACGGTAATGAGGAAGTCACATGGGAACTGGAGTCGGAAATGAGAACAGCTAATCCTGACCTATTTATGTAAATGTTTGAAACCCTACTTCGCTTGATTTTCAGGACAAAATTTTTTAAAAGAGGGTTGTATTGTAACACTTTGGAATTTCATGTTATTAATATATATAAAATTTGCCATTTAATTTGTGAATTATTAGATATGGACCTTAGATGGGTAAAGTGTTGGGTCAATTGCCCAATTAAGGCCCAACGGATTGTGGATATGGTTGCAATTGAAGTAATTGGGTAAGATGTATTCAATTGGGTCAAGATTGGTAATTGGGTCAAAATTGTTAATTGGGTCAAAATCAGAGTCTATTTTTTTTTTATTGAAGTAAAGAGTGACAAAGGGAGCAAGACGTCATGACGCGAGTTAAGTCCGAGATTCTAAAGCCCGGCCCTTAACTGGCCAACCCTACGTGCACGTGGAACGAAGTCCACGAGAACGGTTCACACGTAGACGTAAGCTGGCGGAATAAAACTTAATGCGGAACATTATAATAGAGACTATCCTACCAGTTTTAGAAAACAAGGAAGTACGGCACTTAAATTACTAAAATACCCCTAAATTCATAATTATATCTCAAAATGATAATGTCCAAAGTGAAGACCAAACCATAGTAAGAAATCTACATTATTACATTTCCAAAATAAATCCTAATAAACTAAGTAACTCACTTTCCCAAGCTCCTAAGCTTGGCTCCCGTCTCGTCCTTCGTTTCCGCCATCTCCTGCGTCATCAGCTAGGGTAGAAGTAGGGCATTAGACAACGCGCCCAGTAGGACTCCGAGTAGGGCTAACACATGGATTAGTGATAACAAAACATATAGATAATATCATATCAAAAGCATGCAATTTGGTGCAATGTCATGCAATGGGTGTCCTATGTCATGAATCCCACCCATCAAGCTCATCATCATGGTACAATGTCCCTTTTTCAACCATACATAATGTCCCTCTTAATGGTAAAGCCTCTTCAAGGTATAACTACAAATACGAATATCCCCCTTGATGGAGGAACCATCATCAAGGTATAATAATAAATACAGCATCCCCCTTGATGGAAGAACTATCATCAAGGTATAATAATAAATACAACATCCCCTTTGATGGAAGAACCATCATCAAGGTATAATAATAAATACAACATCCCCCTTGATGGAAAAACCATCATCAATGTATAATAATAAATACAACATCCCCCTTGATGGAAGAACCATCATCAAGGTATAATAATAAATACAACATCCCCCTTGATAAAAGAACCATCATCAAGGTATAATAATAAATACAACATCCTTGTTTGAATAACCTTATCAACATATCATAGAGCCCATAGTAACCTCCCTAATGAATCAAACACATCAAATATCCCCATGTTTTTTTATCGGTCGCCCCGACGGAGCATGGACTCCGGTTTCATTTCATCCTTCCCATGCCATATCCCTCCCATGTCATGCATGAGATGTAGATGCCATATGCCATGTAATATATATGATAGCACAAACCATGGCATTTAAAATCCCATCAATAAAACATATAATTTGATTATCAAAAATAGATCAAGCAAAGCATCAATATACACATCATAGCCTTAAAACCCATCTTAAAACAATCATATGCTTACTAAAATAAATCAAGGAAAAACCCATACATAACACATAATCCATGGCTTACAAAAAGGTAGGAATCCTACCGAATACTGACTAACGTTCCTTTATGTTTCTCCGTCCATAAATCCAGTCACGATCGCGCACCGCTTGTGATGTCCAGTACTTTATTATACATTATCAATTAGACTCATGTTTTAATCATGTCCAAATCCATTATCCAAGCCTTAGTGGGGTTCGGCCATACACCATGGCCGAACCCTACTAATTAGGTTTGTGGGTCCCATCTTAATCCATTGATTTTCTTAATTTGGCGAGTCTAAAAATCAGCACCCTAGTCTTTATCAATCACACATAAGTTATTTACTTAGAGACCCTAAGTCCATGATCATCTTCCATGGGGTTCTTGAATTTGGCCATTATTTACAGTTTTGCTACTACTCCTTTCCATGACTAATCACTTCATTCATCCATGCATAATTAAGTCCATAATTGATCATTAACTCAAATCCATTAGTGACCCATTTAATCATGCCATAACATCATTAACGTCAACCATTTAATTAACCTAACCCTTATTCATTTAAACACATACATAGCCCCATACTTAGCCAATCAATTAGCTTGTAAAATGGGTCATGAGTTCGGCCATACACCATGGCCGAACCCATGATGTCTTTCTCCCCATTTTTCTTGGATCCATTCACAACATTTAGATCCACCATAATTCTTTCCATGAGGAGATTCCATCATGCATTTAAACCACATTGAGTCCATTATCTTAACCACATTCTCTATTCATTCCATGGTTCCAAAATACCCAAGCCCACCAAAATTTCTCCATGGGGTTCGGCCATACACCATGGCCGAACCCATGGTCCATGGCTCACCTTTATTTGTAACATTTGAGGCCATGCATAATCACTAATTTTCCTCCATGGTTTATCATTATTTCCACCCACTTTAAAACATTATAAACTATGCTTAAAAATCCATTTAAACCATCAACATTCTAAATCATTTTTCCCTCTTTTACACCTTTAAATTTACAAACACATCACCCTAGGGTTCGGCCATACACCATGGCCGAACCCATGGTTCATGGTTCATTCCCATCTACCATTTTTTAGGCCATTAAAATTCATTAGTACCTTCCATGATTTTCTTCACTAAGATCCCTTAAAAAATTACAAACATTTGACCCTTTTAAGCCTCCAATTCATTAACACATTACTCCACATTTTCCATCCTTTTAAACCCATTTAAAACCACCATTACATCACCATAGGGTTCGGCCATACACCATGGCCGAACCCATGGTTCATGGTCCATTATCCATTCATGCCCTTTGAGGCCATAAACACCATTCACATGTCCCATGGATTTCCTCATTTAAAATCACTACATTTAATCATCTAAACCCTAAAAATCATTATCATCTTTCCATGGCTTTCATTCTTTAAAACCCTAATAAATCACTTAATCACTTACCATGGGGTTCGGCCATACTACATGGCCGAACCCTATGGCCCATAATTTCTTCCAACATTACATATCTCCATGCTTAAGTAAATTTTAATACATAAAATCCTTAATGCATCCTTCATTTTTTTTACCTAATTTACCCATTAGGGTTTGCCCATTCTTCCTCCTTTCATTGGTTAGATTTGAGATCCAAGGCCCATGACAATTTGGCCACCAACCAATCCAAGAAATGAGTTCCATAATTACCTCTTAACCCTTAAAATGTAAAATTATTGTTTAAGAATTACTTACAATCCAACGACTCCTCCGGCTTTTCTTTCTCCTCTTGATTTCCTTAGCCCTTTCTCTTCTTCTTCTCTTCTTAGTTTTCTTATTTCCTTATCCTTGGTGTGGGGGACGGCAATGAGAGAGCAAGAGAGGGAGAGAGTGAAATGAGAGTGGAATGGAGAGAATGAGATGAAAAGTCATCTTATCCATTGGTTGCTTAAGATACACTTCAACATTAACTCCTCCCACCAACCAAGTATGGGCTTTTCATGCTTTATGGTGGCGGTTGGGACAAACCACTACTAGCCAACGGTTTTGGCCTTTGAAAGTGAGGTGGTTTGGTCATCCAATTTTGACCATTTGACCACTTTTTAACTAGTTTAATTATTTAATTAATTAGATCATTACTTAAGTTAATTAATCCCCACTTAACCTAATTCCATTCCCTCAAATTCCCTCCATGTATCCACCCTTGGTTGACCAATTGAACCATGGTGGCCGGCCCCACCAATCCTTGGTCCACACGCCACCTCACTTGGTGAGGTGGAGCTGGGTCCCAATCGGCCATGTCACCTTGGTCAATTCATCACCAACCTAGGTGATTTAATTTTAATTAAATCCATTCCAACTAATTGGATTACCATTGGGCCCATGGCCCAATTACATTCACCCTTACCCATTTACCTTAGAGCTTACATCATCTTGATCCATTGGGTCCCAAATGGGTATTGGGCCCAATTTGACCATCCTTGGCCCAATTGACCATCATTGACCATCTAAATGATTTTAAATCCAATTCATGGTCCATTGGGCCATACTTGAGCCTTTGGCCATATTTTGATCCATTCACCATTTATTCCATCAAATTTCCAATTCCCACCATTAAAATAAATAATGCCACATATATATTGATTTACAAATTTCGAGCCATTACACAATAGGTAGTGTTTGACTTGGTTGACCACTAAGTGATTTCAAGCCTAATTAAATGTGGCTGAATTAAAATGAGAATGCAATCAAGTGAGTTGAGTTGATTTGAATTAAATTAAAGTGATGAGTTAAGTGAGTTGAGTTGATTTGAATTAAAATTCAAATAAGGAAGAGGTGGGGAGTTTTGGTTTATTTCAAAATTCAAATAAGGAAAAGGTGGGGAGTTTTGGTTTATTTCAAAATTCAAATAAGGATATGCGTTGGAGAGGTGTGGAGTTTTGGTTTATTTCAAATTCAAATAAGGATACACATGGAGAGATAATGGAGGTGGTTACACATTTGAAATTCAAACAAAGGCAAGGCACACATTGGAGCCTTGGAGTTCCATCTCATGGATGAAACTCCCACATGGAGAGATAAGGAGGTGGACGGTTATACATTTGAAATTCAAACAAAGGGGACGATTACACATTTGAAATTCAAACAAAAGCAAGGTACACGTTGGAGCATTAAGGGGAGAGGTTAATGGAAATGGAGGTTACACAAAGGACTTAACCAAAAGGTATCACTCTTGGTCGACCACTCCTCAAGAGAAAAGACTTAGAAAAGATTTTAATCTTAAGCTAGCACACAAGGCCGAACTCTCTCTCTCTCTCTCTCTCTCTCCCTCTCTCTCAAGTCACAATCTCGGCCAAAGAAGTAAGAAGGAAGGAGGAAGAGGCTAAGGAACGAAAGGATCAGAAGAACAAGTCGGAGCAAAGGAAAACCGGAGGACTAGTGGAACCGGTAGGTATTTTTATAGATTTTGTTTAAAGAAAGGAACCACCATGGCCGAACCCCATGGAAGAAAAATTAGGGGATGAATATTGTGTTTTAATGGAAGGTCATTGGTTATTTTTATGGGTTTTTGAAGTATGAAAACCATGGAAGATGGTTTATAATTTTAAAAGGTTTTAAAAGGGTGTAAATGGACTTATGTATGGGAACCATGGACCATGGGTTCGGCTATGAAGTATGGCCAAATCCCATCAAAGATTTTGATCATGGTTATTTTATTTATGAGTGAAAGAGATGAACCATAGGGCTCGGCCATGATGTATGGTCGAACCCCATGGGAAAGGTTATTAATGGTATTAAGATGAAGGATGGAAAAAGGACATCATGAGTTCAGCCATGTTGTATGGCCGAACCGCATGAACTGTTTTATGGAAGTCATGATCTATGAATGCATGTTTTAATGAATGGATGGTTAAATGGAGGATTCAATTATAGACCTATGTTTATGGACCTAAGATTATAAATCATTTAAATGGAGAAGATGAGAAATGAAATATCATAGGTTCGGCCATGGTGTATGGCCGAACCCCATGAACCAATTTTATGGGTTATTTATGGATCTAATATATCTAAATGAATGAAGGATCAAGTTAAAGAATGGAGGGATCTATTAGGGTTTTTATGTTATGCATGATTAAATAAACGAATGGACATATGTTTTGGACTTAAAAATAAGGAGATGGAAATAATGGCAATATTGTAAATATAGGCTAAAAATGAAAGTGTAACGCCCTGCCCTTTTTCACTCTACGCTTTCCGAAAATCAAAGTCTATTTTTTTATATAAACACAGAGTGATAGAGAGCGGGACGTCACGACGCGAGCTAAGTCTGAACTTCTAAAGTCCGACCCTTAACGGGCCAACCCTATGTGTGCATGGACTACGTCCATGAAAACGGTTCACACATAACAATATAAACATGCGGATTAAATCATAACTGGAGAATTATAATAGAACTTAATTCTATTCCATTTTAGATAGCAAAGTACGTCAAGTCTTTATCCATAATTAACACAACATAATCATCCAAATAAACATCCAACCACAACAAATATTATCTAAGTTATTATATTCCTGAATTCTGGATACTCAAAATACAAGTCCATGAGTATCTTAATCAAAATATAAACTAAAAGCATCCAAGCTCCTATGCTTGGCCCTCCTCGCGTTCATCGTTCCCCTTGTTTCCTGTATCATCCACTAGGGTAGAAGTTGTAATGGTTCAGAATTTGTAAATCAATGAATATGTGAATATTATCTATTTTAATGATGAAAATTGGAAAATTGGTGGAATAAATGGTAATTGAGCCAAAACTTGGACAAAGGCCCAAGTGTGGCCCAATAGACTATGGTTTGGATTTAAATTTATTTAAATGGGTCAAGAATGGTTAAATTGGGTCAAATACCCATTTGGGACCCAATGGGTCAAGAGGGTTATGCTCTAAGGTAAATGGGCTAGATGGAAATGTAATTGGGCCATAGGCCCAATGGTAATCCACTTAGAGTGAATTCAATGATTTTAAATCACCTAAGTTATTTGGAATTAAACAAAGGTGATGTGGCCAAGTGTGGACCCAAGGTTTGGTGGGGCCGACCACCATGGTGTATGGCCGAACCCTATGGTGATCAAATGGTGGAATGAAGGGTTGTGAATAATGGAAAGTAAATGGGAATGTTGGTGGTGTTGATGGACCCGAAAATGGTTTTAGCATTGATATTTGTAATGGATTCTAATGTAGCTAAGGATGATGGTTTTAAGTGTATGAATTAAACCCTTCATGGAGGGATTTGTGATAAACCCAAATGTGTAACAATGGACCCAAGAAAAATGGGAAAAGGACCATGGGTTCGGCCATGGTGTATGGCCGAACCCATGGCCCAATTGTGATCCATTTTGGTGGGTTAAATTGGAGGATGAGTGATGTTCATGGTCTCCAAAGAGTATGAATGGGTAATGGATTCATTGTAGTTTAAACGTATGAGCTAAATCCCATGGGAAGAGTTGATGAATGAGGTATTTTGAAACCATGATTCATTACCCATCTAAAGGGTTAGGTGTGGGATTTTGTATGGGTTTAAATGAATGAGGGGTAGGTTAATAAAATGGTTAATTTTAATGGCTATGTGACATGGGTCAATGGGTAATTAATGGACCTAAGTTGGGGATCTAAGTTTGTGATCAATTATGGACTTAATCATGCATGGATAAATGAGTGATTAAGCATGAAAGATGAGGTAGTGGCAAAACCGTAATTAGTGGTCAACTTTAAGAGTTCCATGGAAATTGATCATGGACTTAGGGGATCTATTGTAATAACCCTATGGTAATGTGTTACAAATTTTAAATGGGTTTAAAAATCCATGGAAAATGGGAAGATTGATGGGTTTAATAGATGGCGTGGGACCCTACAAAACCTAGTTAGTGAAGTTCGGTCATGATGTATGGCCGAACCCCACTAAGGTATGATTAATGGACTTAATAATGGTTAAAACATGGACTAATGATGAATGTGTAATAAGGTACTGGACATCGCAGGCGGTGCGCGATCGGCGACCGGGTTTATCGAACGGAAAACGTAAAAGGACGCTAGTCGGTATTCGGTAGGATTCCTACCTATTTGTAAGCCATGGATGTGTGATGGTATTTTTGTCATATTTTATTGATTTTGGTATTTATCTTATGATGGGTTTTTACAATTATGGATGCTATGTTTAAGATGGAGTTTATTTAATGGCTATGAACTATGATTAAGGTTATGCATTATAAATTAAGGCTATGTATGATATCTTAAGGTTATGAGTTATAAATATTACATAGCATAATGCATTACATCTCATGCATGGCATGGGCGGAAAAAAAATAAACAAACCGGAGTCCATGCTCCGTCGGGGCGACCAAGAACAGGCATGGGGACACCTTGACGAGACTTTGCCGTCATGGGGGATATTTTGCGGTTGGAAATATCTTGACGAGGTTTTTCCGTCAAGAGGGATATGACAGTATATGGCAGGAATGATGGGTGGGATTCATACCATAGACACCCAGGGCATGGCATACATTTTATATTTTCACCATACGTGGTTTATCAATTTTCATTGCGTTATTATCAATATGCTGTTATTACTAATCCATGTGCTAGCCCTACTCGGAGTCCTACTGGGCGCATTGTTCTAACGCCCTACTTCTACCCTAGCTGACAATTACAGGAGATGGCAGACCGGAAGGGCGAGACGGAAGCCAAGCTTAGGAGCTTGGGAAGGCGGACTAGTTATTTTGTTTAAGTTGAAGTATTTCATTTTAGAAATGTGTAATTGTATAATTTAGCTTGTCAGAAATGTAATAACTTAGATGGCTTGCTATGTTGTATATTTTATTTTGGACGGTGCAGTCCAGTGGCATTTTAGTAATTAAATGGATCTTACTTCCCTGCTATCTGAAAAACTGGTAGGATAGTTCTATGATCATCCGCATTTATTTTTATGTTCCGTGAGCTTACTTGCTACGCGTGAACCGTACTCATGGACTTATGTTCCACAGCACGCGTAGGGGTGGCCAGTTAAGGGCCGGGCTTTAGAAGCTCGGAACTTAACTCACGTCGTGACGTCCTGTGCCCTTTGTCACTTTATCACTTAAAAAAAAATGTACTCTGATTTTACGGTGAAAAGGGGCGGGCGTTACAGTTGGTATCAGAGCAAATTCGGAAGAATGAATCTCTCGAAGTAAGATTAAAACGGTTGCACGTCTCACTGACGGCTAAGAATCCCAACCGACCGACTCTTCGTAATCCGCTGCACGGGGGCCGGATTAATTTACTTCGATTGACTCAAACTGAAGTGTTTAATCTGAGAACAACATATGGCGGAAAGGGATGATAGCAAGGGAAAAAAAATCAAGTTAAATCGGAGTTATCAAACATAGCAAATAGGGTTACATTTCCCCCGACATGAGAAAACAAATCTAGGTCTTTCCCAAATTTGACGGAATAATGATAGATTTATTGAACATAGGAGAGAATTCCCCGATTTCACAAATGGAACGAAACATAGATACTTGGGAAGTTTTCCCCAAACCAACTGTGCTTATTTGGCAATCTTCCCCAAAAATGAGAAACAAAGTATATTTGTTAGTATTTTTTTTCCTTCATTTGAAAAGGAACTAAGTCACTGTTTTCGATGACTTAGGAAATGGCTCCGAAGAGAAGGACTCGTCGTAACCAGAAAGAGGTATCACCACCTCGCCAGGAAGAGGAGGTACCCCATCGGGAGGAGGGACAGAATAATATAAACATACAAGGTGTACCTCCCGAGATAAAAGATGTAGTTCAAGCGGCAGTCGCTGCTGCTCTTCAACAACACTTGAGCAGAAATGCGACTACTAGCGACGGAAATGCGACTACTAGCGACACCAGTAAGCGGAAGATGGTTAGAGACTTCCAGGAATAGCACCCTCCCTACTTTAGAGGAAAAGAAGGGGCTGTAGGAGCAGATCATTGGTTAAAGAAGATCACTCAGATCTTGAATCCGCTTCAGATTTCCAGTCCGGCTGACAGAATCTGACTGGTAACATCTCAACTGATTGAGGATGCCAGTAACTGGTGGGAAGTGGTAGAAAAACAACAATCACTGGTGCCGGAAAGGGAAAGAATTGCCATGACTTGGGAATGGTTCTCAGCCACTTTTCTAGAACAATATTTTCCGGAGGAAGAAAGAGAGAGCCAGACTAAAGCTTTTATATCATTAGTACAAGGCAACATGACTGGTGGCAAAGTACCATAGGGAATTCCTTCCTCTATCTGTCTATGCATTCTACATGGTGGATACTGAGCACCGGAGGGCCCGTAAGTTTGAACGGGGCCTTCGGCCGAGCATCAAGGCTAGGGTGACAGTATTCAAGGAACCTACATTGGCAGGGGTGGTCAGCAGGGCCACTATAGTGGAGCGAGAATTGAATGAGATAGCACGGCCTGACAACAGCCGAGGGCAAAGTGGGCGGGGCACATTTCAACCCAACAAGAGGTTCTGCCCGAGTTTCAGCAGACCCTCATCCTCTACTGGATCTAAAGGGGGCTTTCGCCCCAATCAGCCCTCCCCATCAGCATCAGTCACCCAGGTCCCTCGGGGTGGGAGCACTTGCTATCAGTGTGGCCAGCAGGGTCACTTCAAGAGGGAGTGTCCGCAACTCAGCAGACCCTCTAACTTCAAGGGTTCCTCCCGCCCTCCAGTTAGATCAGCTCAACCGCGAGGGGGCAGAACATACAATCAGGTAGGACGGGCGCCAAACCCTACGGGATCAGGACGACTTTTTGCTATACCTTCTTCAGTAGCAGTGGATCGCTCGGTGATTCAAGGTATGGCTGTAGTTGGTAGTTCTTATGCAGTTACATTATTTGATTCTGGAGCTTGCCATTCATTTATATCTGCTGCATTCATATCTGCTACGGGCACATTAGTACAGAATCTGTCCACCTCACTTACTATTGTATCCCTTGTCGGAGACACATCTTTGGGACTCATATGCACGGCACTGAACACTGAACTCGCTGGATTCAGATTCGAGTTCAATTATTTAGTAATCGATATGGCTGAGTACGATGTTATATTTGGCATGGACTGGTTGGCTACGTATCAGCCCATATCGATTGCCATCTTCGTAGAGTGATATTTTGGTCACCCGAAGGAAAGCGGTATATAGTGCCCGCTGACCGATAGGGCATCCCTAGAAGGCTGCAGGAAGAATTGAAATATCTTGCATTGAACACCCTCAGATTAGATAAGCCACCAATAGCTGAACTTCCAGCGGTGGTAGTAGATTATGCCGAGGTATTTCCAACAGAGCTCCCTGGTCTGCCACCCAAGAGGGAGATAGACTTTGAGATTAAATTATACCCCGGCGCAGCTCCAGTATCATTACCTCATTACAGGATGGCACCGGCTGAGATGACTAAGTTGAAAAAGCAGATTGATGAATTGCTCAGGCTGGGCTTTATTCAGAACAGCACATCCGCATGGGGAGCCCCGGTATTGTTTGTTAAGAAGAAGGACGGTACCCTTCGGATGTGTGTGGATTATAGGAAATGGAACCAGTTGACTGTCAGGAATAAATATCCCCTACCCAGGATTGATGACCTATTTGATCAACTTAGGGGTTCCTCTCACTTTTCCAAGATTGATCTGATGTCCGGATACCATCAAATCCGGGTTAGAGAGGAGGACATCGAGAAGACAGCCTTCAGGACACGGTATGGCTTATATGAATATGTAGTCATGCCGTTTAGACTTACAAATGCACCGGCTGTATTCATGGACCTGATGAATAGGATATTCCAGTCCTTATTTGGATCAGTTTGTGATTGTATTTATTGATGACATCCTAATCTATTCCAAAAGTCAGGAGGAACATACCGAGCACTTGCGGATAGTCCTGGACACTTTAAGGAAGAACCAGTTGTATGCCAAAGCCAGCAAGTGTGAATTTTGGCTATCGGAGGTCAATTTCTTGGGGCACGTTATATCGGAGGAAGGCATAGCTGTAGACTCGGCTAAGGTAGCGGTAGTGAGGGAGTCGAAAGCACCGACGAATGTGACCGAGATCCGCAGTTTTCTGGGATTGGCCGGTTACTACAGGAAATTTATTATGGACTTCTCCAAAATTGCAGCTCCACTTACCCGACTCACTCAGAAATGAGATAAATTTGAGTGGTTGGAACTGTGTAACCAGAGATTTGAGAAGTTAAAGGAGAAGCTCACAACCGCTCCTATTCTAATCTTGCCGGAAAGAGGCAGAAATTATGAGGTGTACTATGATGCCTCAGGTGAGGGACTAGGGTGTACACTCAGTGAAGGTAATAGGGTGGTGGCGTACGGGTCAAGACAGTTGAAAATTCATGAGCGCAATTATCCCACACATGATCTGGAACTAGCAGCGGTGGTCTTTGCTATTAAAAGCTGGAGACACTACCTTTATGGTGAGAAGTTTGAGGTATTCTCAGACCACAAGAGCCTAAAGTACCTATTTGATCAGAAGGAACTCAACATGAGACAACGTAGATGGATGGAATACTTGGCAGATTATGAGTTCGTACTCCGGTATCATCCTGGCAAGGCGAACAAAGTGGAGGATGCTCTCAGCCTGCATGTCACCTGCGACAGTAGCCAGTATGATCAGAACAGAATGGGAAGTGTTGAATACCATCAGAGAGTTTAAACTCTACCTAAATAATCATGGAACCATGTATAATCTGATCATACGATCCCACATGGTCTCCGAGATTGAACGGGAACAACAGGATCGACCTAGAGGTGAAGGAGATATGGGCTAAAATGTCTATCGGTGAGGTTGTACCGGAATGGGAATTACGACCGGGACAAGGTCTTTTGTTCAGAGGTAGGACATACGTGCCTAAGAGCTGCAGAAGAGAGTTGTTGGTTGAGGCACACCAAACCAAGCTCTCTATCCATCCGGGGAGCACTAAGATGTATCATGATCTTAAGAGGCACTATTGGTGGCATGGACTCAAGAGAGATGTGGCAGATTTTGTTACCCGTTGCCTAACTTGCCAGCAGGTTAAGGCGGAACATCAGAAACCACCGGGTTTACTCGCACTCTTACCAGTGCCGGAGTGGAAATGGGAGCACATATCTATGGATTTCGTATCAGGGTTGCCTAGGTCATCAAAGGGCAACGATGCGATATGGGTCGTAGTGGACCGGTTGACTAAATCTGCGCATTTCCTTCCCGTCAAGATGACAGATTCGTCGGAGACATTGGGTCGACGGTACATCTGGGATATCATCAGACTACATGGTATTCCTCGGACTATTGTGTCCGACAGAGATGGCCGATTTACCGGCAGAGTATGGCAGGGTATGCAGTCGGCTATGGGGACCAACATATTGACCAGCACAGCATTTCATCCACAGACTGATGGACAATCAGAGAGGACAATACAGACCTTGGAGGATATACTGAGAGCATGCATGCTAGACTTCAAGGGTGGATTGGAGGATCATTTACCACTGGTGGAGTTTTCCTACAATAATAGTTACCAGGCAAGCCTCCAGATGGCTCCGTTTGAAGCCTTATATGGTAGGCCATGTAGATCACTGGTGTGCTGGACAGAAGCCGGTGAGCCTGCGCTGATTGGACCGGAGTTGGTTGCAGAAACTATAGCGCAGATTAAATTGATACGGCAACATCTACTCACTGCACAGAGCCGTCAGAAGAGTTACGCCGACAAGAGGAGAAGGCTCCTCGAATTTGAGGTGGGAGACTTGGTATTTTTGAAAGTCTCACCACGGAAGGGACATATGAGATTTGGAAAGAAGGGGAAACTGTCACCTAGATTGTGGGACCGTTTCCAATCTTGAAGAGGGTGGGGGGTAGCTTATCAGTTGGCGCTCCCTCCACAGTTATCATCGTTACATGATGTGTTCCATGTGTCTATGTTGAGGAAGTCCAACCCTGATCCTACCCATGTGTTAAATGTTCAAGACATCGATGTACAAAACGATGTGACATATGTGGAGAAGCCGGTCAGAATAGTCGGGAGCGAGCAAAGAGTACTGCGGAACCGTGCCATCCAATTTGTCAAGGTGGTATGGGAACGACATGGTAATGAAAAAACCACCTGGAAACTTGAATCGGAGATGAGAGCCGCTCGTCCGGAACTCTTTGTGTGAGATGTTTTGAACCTCTACTTCGCTCGAATTTTCGGGACGAAAATTTCAAAAGAAGATTGTATTGTAATGGCTCGGAATTTGTAAATCAATGAATATGTGAATATTATCTATTTTAATGATGAAAATTGGAAAATTGGTGGAATAAATGGTAAATGGGCCAAAACTTGGACAAAGGCCCAAGTGTGGCCCAATAGACTATGGTTTGGATTTAAATTTATTTAAATGGGTCAAGAATGGTTAAATTGAGTCAAATACCCATTTGGGACCCAATGGGTCAAGAGGGTTATGCTCTAAGGTAAATGGGCTAGATGGAAATGTAATTGGGCCATAGGCCCAATGGTAATCCACTTAGAGTGAATTCAATGATTTTAAATCACCTAAGTTATTTGGAATTAAACAATGGTGATGTGGCCAAGTGTGGACCCAAGGTTTGGTGGGGCCGACCACCATGGTTGATTTGGTCAACCATGGGTGGAATAATGGAAATTAGGTTAAGTATAATGAATTCACCTAAGGTGATTTAAATAAGTAAATGGGAATTAAAGTAACTAAGTAATTAAATAATTAAATAATTAAATTATTTAAAATGGTAGTTAAGAGTGGTCAAAGGGGGCCCATGAGGTGAAGACTCACCTCATCCCAAACTCAAAAAAATAGAACACGTTGGGACTTAGAGGGGTGGAGTTATAAGCCATAAAGCAACTTAAATATCTCAAAATATCTTAAGGTTGGTGAAGGTAATTAATGTAAAGTAAAGAAAATGGGGATAAGCCTTGATGTCTTTTCCCTTTCTCTTTTCATTCAACTCTCTCCATTTCCACTCTCCCATGGTCGTCCGCTGCATCCAAGTGAAGGAGAGAGAGAGTTAAGGAAAAGAGAAGAGAATGAGAGAAGAAAGATGTGGAATTTTGAGAGAAATCACTCTAAGGTAAAGGGTTATCATCTTCCCTCTCATAATTTTCCCCTCTCCCTCTCTCATACAAAACTTACCTTGGCTGATTCTAGGGTTGGGGATTGCCACCCTTGATCAAAGATCTTAACCTACCAAAGATTAAAAGGAAGGAGAGAGGAGGCTACGGAGACCGACGGGAGCGGCAGGAAATCGGATGAGACATCGGATAGTGAGTATTTCTTAAACAAGACATTTTGGATTTTAGGGTTTAAGATTTGGGTTTTATTTTGTGAATTTAATGGTAGTCAAGTAAATTTATGCTATGGATTTTAAATCCATCAAATGGAATGAATGGAAAAGTGGGCAAAAACCCTAAGTGGAAAAATTAGGGTTAGGGAAAAGAAATAAATATTTGGATTATGTGCATTGGGTAATTTATGAAATTAAGCATAGAATTGGATGATTGGAAGAAAATCATGGGCCATAGGGTTCGGCCATGTGGTATGGCCGAACCCCATGGTGGGTGATTTGGTATTGGATTTAAATAATTAGGGTTTCAAAAAGATGGAAGACAATGAGGGTTTTATCTAATGAAAATTAGGGTTGTAGATGAATGAATGGGAGTAAGTTGTAAAATGGTTTTATGATGAAAATGCAAAGGGGTTTATGGCATTGAAATGCATGGAGGAAGTGAACCTTCAGCCATGGGTTCGGCCATGGTGTATGGCCGAACCCTATAGTGATCAAATGGTGGAATGTAAGGGTTGTGAATAATGGAAAGTAAATGGGAATGTTGGTGGTGTTGATGGACCCGAAAATGGTTTTAGCATTGATATTTGTAATGGATTCTAATGTAGCTAAGGATGATGGTTTTAAGTGTATGAATTAAACCCTTCATGGAGGGATTTGTGATAAACCCAAATGTGTAACAATGGACCCAAGAAAAATGGGAAAAGGACACCATGGGTTCGGCCATGGTGTATGGCCGAACCCATTGCCCAATTGTGATCCATTTTGGTGGGTCAAATTGGAGGATGAGTGATGTTCATGGTCTCCAAAGAGTATGAATGGGTAATGGATTCATTGTAGTTTAAATGTATGAGCTAAATCCCATGGGAAGAGTTGATGAATGAGGTATTTTGAAACCATGATTCATTACCCATCTAAAGGGTTAGGTGTGGGATTTTGTATGGGTTTAAATGAATGAGGGGTAGGTTAATAAAATGGTTAATTTTAATGGCTATGTGACATGGGTCAATGGGTAATTAATGGACCTAAGTTGGGGATCTAAGTTTGTGATCAATTATGGACTTAATCATGCATGGATAAATGAGTGATTAAGCATGAAAGATGAGGTAGTGGCAAAACCGTAATTAGTGGTCAACTTTAAGAGTTCCATGGAAATTGATCATGGACTTAGGGGATCTATTGTAATAACCCTATGGTAATGTGTTACAAATTTTAAATGGGTTTAAAAATCCATGGAAAATGGGAAGATTGATGGGTTTAATAGATGGCGTGGGACCCACAAAACCTAGTTAGTGAAGTTCGGTCATGATGTATGGCCGAACCCCACTAAGGTATGATTAATGGACTTAATAATGGTTAAACCATGGACTAATGATGAATGTGTAATAAGGTACTGGACATCGCAGGCGGTGCGCGATCGGCGACCGGGTTTATCGAATGGAAAACGTAAAAGGACGTGAGTCGATATTCGGTAGGATTCCTACCTATTTGTAAGCCATGGATGTGTGATGGTATTTTTGTCATATTTTATTGATTTTGGTATTTATCTTATGATGGGTTTTTACAATTATGGATGCTATGTTTAAGATGGAGTTTATTTAATGGCTATGAACTATGATTAAGGTTATGCATTATAAATTAAGGCTATGTATGATATCTTAAGGTTATGAGTTATAAATATTACATAGCATAATGCATTACATCTCATGCATGGCATGGGCGGAAAAAAAATAAACAAACCGGAGTCCATGCTACGTCGGGGCGACCGAGAACAGGCATGGGGACACCTTGACGAGGTTTTGCCGTCAATGGGGGATATTTTGACGGTTGGAAATATCTTGACGAGGTTTTTCCAGTCAAGAGGGATATGACAGTATATGGCAGGAATGATGGGTGGGATTCATAACATAGACACCCAGGGCATGGCATACATTTTATATTTTCACCATACGTGGTTTATCAATTTTCATTGGGTTATTATCAGTATGCTGTTATTACTAATCCATGTGCTAGCCCTACTCGGAGTCTTACTGGGCGCGTTGTTCTAACGCCCTACTTCTATCCTAGCTGACAATGCAGGAGATGGCGGACCGGAAGGGCGAGACGGAAGCCAAGCTTAGGAGCTTGAGAAGGCGAACTAGTTATTTTGTTTAAGTTGAAGTATTTCCTTTTGGAAATGTGTAATTGTATAATTTAGCTTGTCGGAAATGTAATAACTTAGATGGCTTGCTATGTTGTATATTTTATTTTGGACGGTGCAGTCCAGTGGCATTTTAGTAATTAAATGGATCTTACTTCCCTACTATCTGAAAAACTGGTAGGATAGTTCTATGATCATCCGCATTTATTTTTATGTTCCGTGAGCTTACTTGCTACGCGTGAACCGTACTCGTGGACTTATGTTCCACGCACGCGTAGGGGTGGCCAGTTAAGGGCCGGGCTTTAGAAGCTCGGAACTTAACTCGCGTCGTGACGTCCGTGCCCTTTGTCACTTTATCACTTAAAAGAAAATTGTACTCTGATTTTACGGTGAAAAGGGGCGGGCGTTACAGAAGTGGGGCATTAGAACAACACGCCCAGTAGGTATTCCAATTAGGGCTAACACATGGTTAGTACAAAACATATATAATAATATCATAATGTCAAAAATCATATAAATCATGAAATGTCATGATTTCAAATGCAATGAGTCCCACCCATCACAAGTACATATAAGTACCCTCACATAGGTCTTTCGGATGCCCTGAAGGCAGTGTGGCCCCTCCAGTTTCTTCTTGATGGAAAAGCACATCAAGGTATCCCACATAGGTTTTTCGGACACCCCGACGGAGTGTGGCCCCTCCGGTTTCTTCTTGATGGAAAAACACATCAAGGTATCCCACTTAGGTTTTTCGGACGCCCCGACGGAGTGTGGCCCCTCCGGTTTCTTCTTGATGGAAAAGCACATCAAGGTATCCCACATAGGTTTTTCAGACGCCCAGACGGAGTGTGGCCCCTCCGGTTACATATCCTTCACCCCATACCATGCATGAGATGCCAATGAAACACATGCTATTTTATATTGAAAACATAACATTAAAACCCACAATTGAAGCATAACCTTTACAACTTAATTTCATCAAAAATAAGATAAAAACATTTACATAAAACCCATGGTTTCAAAGAGGTGGAATCCTACCAAAAACCACTATAGCAGAGCAAGAGATGGCTGAGTTAACGCAGTTTTGACAACCGCCGAGGTCAGAGTGGGAGGGGTACATTTCAGCCCAACAAGAAGTTCCGACCGAACTTTAGCAGACCCTCACCATCCACTGGTCAACAGGGGGCTTTCGTCCCAATCATCCCTCCCCATCTGCATCAGTCACTCAGGCTCCTAGAGGGGTGAATAACTGCTTTCATTGTGATTAGCCAGGCCATTTTAAGAGGGAATGCCCACAACTCGACAAACCCTCTTATTCCAGAGGTTCATCTCGCCCACCAGCTAGGCCAGCTAATTCACGAGGAGGCAGAACATTTAATTAGGCGGGATGGGTGCCTACAGGATCTGGACAGTTATTTACCTTAGCACCTCCAGCAGCAGTGGATCACTCGGTGATTCAAGGTATGGCTGTAGTCAGTAGTTCCTACGCCTTTGCTTTATTTGATTTTGGAGCATCCCACTCTTTCATATATGCTGCATTCATATCTGTAACTGGAACTTTAGTACAAACACTGTCCACATCACTCAGCATTGCATCCCTCGTCGGAGACACATCATTGGGGCTTATATGCACAGCAGTGAATACTGAGCTCGCTTGGACTCAGATTTGAGTTCAACTATTTGGTACTCGATATGACAGAGTACGATGTTATCTTCGGCATGGACTGGTTGGCTAGTTTTCACTGCCAACATTGAATGCTACAGCCGCAGAGTGACATTTTGGTCACCCAAGGAAAAACGACATGTGGTGCGTATTGACAAAGAAAGCAGACTGCGTGAAGGGTTGAATCATCTGGTATTGAATAGTATCAGAATCAACAAGGCACCGGTGGCTGAAACTTCCGGCAATAGTAAAGGACTATGCTGATGTATTCCCAACAGAACTCCTTAGCTTGCCTCCCATGAGGGAGATTAATTTTGAAATCAAGCTGTACCCTGGCACTGCACCAGTGTCATTACCACACTACCGGATGGCACCAACAGAGATGTCCGAGCTAAAGAAGCAGATTGATGAACTGCTCAGACTGGGTTACATCCGGAACAGTACATCTGCTTGGGGAGCTCCGATTTTATTTGTAAAGAAGAAGGATGGTTCACTCTGTATGTGTGTGGATTACCGAAAACTGAACCAGCTGACGGTCAGAAACAAGTACCCTCTACCCAGGATCGGTGATTTATTTGATCAACTTAGAGGTTCCAGTCATTTATCTAAGATTGACGTGATGTCCGGATACCATCAAATCCGGGTTAGGGAGGAGGACATAGAAAAGACAGCCTTCAGAACGCGGTATGGACTATATGAGTTTGTAGTCATGCCGTTTGGACTCACCAATGCACCGGCTGTGTTCATGGATCTAATGAACAGGATCTTCCGTCCTTACTTGGACCAATTTGTCATTGTATTTATTGATGACATTTTGATTTATTCCAAAACTCAGGAAGAACATGCTGAGCACCTGGGGATCCAATGTTTGTTTCTCGGTCGCCCTGACGGAACATGGACTCCGATGATACCATATCAATGTCCCCATGCCTGTTCTCGGTCGCCCCGACGGAGTATGGACTCCGGTTTTACCATGTCAATATCCCCATGCCTGTTCTCGGTCGCCCCGACGGAGCATGGAATCCGGTTATACCACATCAATATCCCCATGTCTGTTCTAGGTCGCCCCGACGGAGCATGGACTCGGTTCTTTTATTTTTCTGCCCATGCCATGCATGAGATGTAAGTGCATTATGCTATGTAATATATATATACATTTCATATCCATAATATAAAATCCATGGGATAGGAATAGAATCCATAGCATATAAAAATACCGTCCATAGCATTTAGAATATAATCCATACCATATAAAATCCATGTAATAATAAATCATATAATTTCCAAAATCAAATACGGAAAGGATCACATACACATAATCCATGGCTTACAAAAAGGTAGGAATCCTACCAAATACTGATAACGTCCTTTTTCGTTCTCGTCCGATACTTCCGGTCGCCGTTCGCGTACCGTTGCGATGTGCCAATACCTTATTATACATTTCCCAAGTTAGTTTATATCTTATCTACGATTAAGTCTCTAACTGATCATAAGCCTATGTTCATTAGTGATCTTTAACCACATTATAAGATTACTATCATCAGCCCTTATCTTGGCCTCTTTTTCCATTGATTTCAACACGTATATAATTCAATCCATAACTGATCTATGCACCTGGATCCATCAATGACTTACTCACCATGTCATAGGATCATTAAAATCAATCCCTTTAATTTAATATCATCTCCATTTATCTAATCGGATTAGTAGTGTCTTAGAAAATATCCAAAAACTACACATTTCAATTCAGTCGGCTGAGTTTGAATCAGATTATCTGTTTGTCTCGCCAGTTCAGTTTCAATCAACTGAAATATACATTCAGTCGGCTGAAACATGGTTCATACCCTTTCAGTCGACTGAATCACAGATTCAGTCGGCTGATTTTGAATCAGATCGTCTGTTTGTCTTGCCATTTTATTTTCAGTCGACTGAAATACACATTCAGTCGGCTGAACTATCAACCATCCATTTACGTGTTTAACAAGTATTACTTCAGTCAACTGAATCATAGATTCAGTCGGCTGAAACCTCCAGAACCCTTTTCTTGTCCGAGACGTTTGTGTTCAGTAAACTGAATCCCCATAGTCAGTCGACAGAAACTCCCAGAAACTCCTTCTATTTTCAGCCACCATTAGTTCAGTCGACTGAAACTTTAGTTCAGTCGGCTGAAACTCCCAAAAGCTCGTTTCTGATTCGTCCATTGTCAGTTCAGTTGACTGAATCCCTGATTCAGTCGGTTGAAACTCCCAGAACTTCGTTTCTGGTTCGTTCATTATCTGTTCAGTCGACTGAATCAGAGATTCAGTCAACTGACTATTTCGTCAGTCCTTTCCATTGCATGTTTTGGACTTCCTTCCTTCGCGATTTCTCTTAAAATATTCCATTTTTAACCATTACGAAACTTAGTATCTTGTTTAGAGATACTTACAACCTGTGGCTCTCCCGGTTGTCTCTTGCTCCTCTTGTTCCTTATTCTTTCCCTTTCTCCTTTTTCTTTCTTCTTGATACTCGGCCAGTGGTGAGTTTGATCAGGGTAAGGTCACCAAGGTTTGGTTCGGCCAAGGTGTAGCAGCTTTGAGAGGGAAAAACGGAGGAGTGAATGGGAAAATATCACAAGTCTTGGGTCCTAAGAGTGATCGGCCAACTCTTAGCTCCTTCTTCCCTTCCTTCTAAGTCTCTTTCTCTTTCTTTCCTTAGTGTATTCTTGGTCTTGCAAGAGGGAGGACGGTTTGGAGAGGAGAGGAAGAGAGTGAGAGAGGGATGGGTGTGATGATTGGTTTGACTCCCTCCACCAACCAAGCATGGAGGGAGGTATGGCCTTGCATGCCCCCAATTTTAGGGCCTTTGTCCCCTTAGTGGGGTGGTTGGAATGTGTTTGAGTCACAACTCATTCCAATGAGTTTGGTGAGTCAAATAAGATGGGAATCATCTTGACTCACCCCATTTCCTATGTGACTCTCTCCCCTCTTGACTCACTTAATTATTTAATTTATTATTTAACCTAGCCCCTTTTATTTTATAATTTAATTTCTATTTAATTCCCTTCTATTCCTTCATGAATCCACCCATGGTTGACCAAGTCAACCATGGTAGCCGGCCCCACCAATTTCTTAGCCAACCGCCACCTCACTTGATGAGGTGTAGGTGGGCCCCGCTTGGTTATGTTAGCTTAATCATCTCATCATTAACTTAGGGGGTTTAATTCCAATTAATTGGGTCACCATTGGGCCCATGGCCCAATTAAATTATTTTCTACTATTTACTTTAGAGCTTGGATCAATTATGATCCATTGGATCCCATATGGTTATCGGGCCCACTTTGACCATTATTGACCCTTCAAATGAATCCTATCAAATCCATGGTCCATTGGACCATACTTGGGCCTTTGTCCATATTTTGATCCATTTAACATCCATGACATCAAAATTTCCATTTTTCCATTATTAAAATAAATAATTGCCACATATATATTGATTCAAAAATTCAGGCTATTACACTTACAGTTGGTATCGAAGCGTAGAGTGAAAAAGGGCGGGGCGTTACAATACATTAAAACCATAAATCATTCCCCATGGGGTTCGGCCATACACCATGGCCTAACCCATGGTCTATCATTTTCACACTTATTTACATCATTGCCATTGTTCAAATCCATAACCAAAACATTCCTCATGGGTTCGGCCATACACCATGGCTGAACCCGTGATCTTTGATTTTTAGCCTATATTACAATATTACCATTATCTCCAACAACTTATGTTTAGGTTCCAAAACATAGGTCCATTCATTTATTTAAACATGTATAACACTCCAAATAACCTTTTAAAATGATCCATAACCGATTCCTTAATCCAAACATGATCCACCAATGAGGACCCATTAAAAATTACTTCATGGGGTACGGGCATACACCATGGCCGAACCCTATGAGGTCTAACTTTCTAATTATATCAATTCCCATTCTTGAATCTATAAATCAAGGTTCCTTCCTTTTTTTAATCCAAAAGTCCTTTATTAAAACCTTTCTAAATTAATAACCATCCTCCATGGGGTTCGGCCATACACCATGGCCGAATCCTATGGTTCATGGTCTTCTCTTTAAAAGTCATTGATATTCTTTCCATGGTTTTCATGATCTAATTGCATCTAAAACCATCAAACCCTCCATCCATTTAAAATAAATTATAAGTATCTTTTCCCATCATTTTTCCATGATCTAAATTCATGAACATAATTCCATAATTATTTATGGGGTTCGGCCATACTCCATGGCCGAACCCATGGTCTAAGGTTCTTTACCAAAAACATCCATTAAAACCGTTTAAAAACAGACATAATATTCCATCGTTTTCATCCTCCAAACTTCCATTAAAAATCACCAAAGTCCTTCTCTGGGGTTCGGCCATACAACATGGCCGAACCCTATGGTTCATCCTTTTCATTAAAATTACTATATTCATCTCTCTATTTTCTTCCATGGGGTTCGGCCATACACCATGGCCGAACCCTATGGTTCCTTTCTTTAAACAAAATTATCAAACTACTTACCGGTTCCATGACTCCTCCGGTTTCCTGCGATCCGACTCGCTCTTCCAATTCTTTTCTTCCTTCTACTTGATCTTTCACACTTGCTGGTTGCCTCCTCCTTCTCTAAATAATGCGCCCCTTCCTTTTAGTAATTCCCCTTAGTTTCTAATCAAAGAAGGACTCCTTTTAGCGTACAACTCCCACACGGCAAGGCAATCCTATCTTTATTTGGACATCTTCTTTATTTAGCAATCCCCTAGTTTCACTTTTAATCAAGGAAAAGACCCCTTTAAAAATACTCCAACACATCATGCGCATAGCTCATACACGGCCAATGTAATCTATTTTTAATCTTAGACATCTTCTTTATTTGGATTAGGCAATAAGATATCATTGCCTAATCCAAATCCATCTACACGTTTTTGCCCAATTTAGGACAATCCTTGGTCGAACATAACTCCTTGATTTTGTGAGAGAAAATCTTAGCCTATGCGTGTGTCCTTTATTTACAGATATATTAGGTTACCATTTTAATTAAGCTCCATTTAATTCTATTGAAACCATTTCCACAATCCGTTGGGTCTTAATTGGGCAATGACCCAACACTTTACCCATCTAAGGTCCATATCTAATAATTCACAAATTAAATGGGTAATTTTCATATATATTAATAACTTGAAAATCCGGAGTGTTACAGAAAGATCATGGGTTCGGCCATGGTGTATGGCCGAACCCCATGAATCATGTTAGTAGGTTATTTATTAGCCTAAGCATATTTTAAATGAATAAAATGGACAGCCATAGATAAAGCAATGGCAATGATGTAATAAAGGGTGGAAGTGATGGATCATGGGTTCGACCATGGTGTACGGCTGAACCCCATGAGGAATCTTTTATGGACTTAGGTGGCTACCAATGGTAGATGATTAATTGTTAAGTGATTAACTAAGAGGTGATGGGTAATAGATTCAAGAGAGGCACTAAAACCAAGTGAGTGAGGTTCGGCCATGGTGTATGGTCGAACCCCACAAAGTGTGTCTATGGATTTGTATATTAATGTAAATCAAATTGGAATTTAGTTTGACATGTTGATATGTAACAAGGTGACAGGACCTCACAAAAGGTATACGGTCGTGAACGGTTTTCGGACAAGAACGCAAGGTCAAACTAGTTGTAGGATTCTACCTTTTTGAAAACATGGTTTATGTATGATGATTTTTATCTTATTTTGATGAATTAATGTTGTAAAAAATATGTTCCGAATATGAGTTTTAATGCTATGTTTATAATATAAAATATCATGTGTTTCATTAGCATCTCATGCATGGCATGGGGTGAAGGATATGTAACCGGAGGGACCACACTCCGCCGGGGCGTCCGAAAAACCTATGTGGGATACCTTGATGTGCATTTCCATCAAGAAGAAACCGGAGGGACCGTACTCCGTCGGGGCGTCTGAAAGACCTATGTGGGGGTACCTTGATGATGATAATTCCATCAAGAGGTTATATGTACTTTTGATGGGTGGGACTCATTGCATTTAACATCATGACATGGCATTGTTTTATATGGTTTCGACATTATGTTATTATATATGATTTGTACTAACCATGTGTAGACCCTAAATGGAATACCTACTGGGCGCGTTGTTCTAACGCCCTACTTCTACCTTAGTGGATGATACAGGAAAGGAAAGGGACGATGAACGTGATCGGAGCCAAGCATAGGAGCTTGGATATGTGATTGGATTATATTTTATTTATGTTACTCATGGACATATAATTTGAGTAACTAGACTTTGGGCATGTAATAACTTAGATAATTTTGCTATGGTTTGAATGATTTGTTGGATATTTAAGTTAAGTTTAATTATGGTTAAAGACTTGAAGTATTTTGCTATCTAAAAAAGAATAGATTTAGGTTCTATTATAATCCACAGTTTATGATATAATCCACATGTTTATATTACTATGTGTCAACCGTATTCACGGACTTAGTCCATGCACAAGTAGGGTTGGCCAGTTAAGGGTCGGACTTTAGCAGTTCGGACTTAACTCGCGTCGTGACGTCCCGCTCTTTATCTCACTCTTTATTTAAAAAAAAATATACTCTGATTTTCGGAAAGCATAGTGAAAAAGGGCGGGGCATTACATGCCACACAAATGGCTTTGGTTTATGTAACCAACAATCTCCCAACGGATCTCTGCGTCGAAACTTGCTTGACTAGCTTCAGAACTTTCGAAGTCCCAACGGTCAAAATCACAATGGTCACATTTTAACGGATAGTTTGACCTTGGAAGGCTAGTTGGACCACCCTCGGAACTAGTCAATGTAACGCCCCACCCTTTTCCACCGTTCCGAAAATCTGAGTCGCATTTTCTTTTTATATAAATAAGTAAAGTGGAAGAGAGCGGGGAGGCGTCACGACGCGAGCTAAGTCCGGACTTCCAAAGTCTGACCCTTAACTGGCCACCCATGTGTGCATAGACTACGCCCATGAAAACCGGTCCACACATGGAACTAAATAAAACTTGCGGAATATTGCTAAACTGATTGCGGAAATATAATAAATCCTAAGATTACTCCATTCTTAGATAGCAAAGTACAAGTCATGATTACTTTAAACTAAACATTCATTCAAACTGAAATCCAACCATAGCAGTTATCTACATTATTACATGTCCATAATAATGTATTCCAAACGTCTTAAATAAACTCCATTCCAACACCCAAGCTTCTATGTTTAGCTTTCATCGTGATCCCCCGCCTTTGCCTTTGCCTTTCCTTTTCCTGCATCATCCTCTAAGGATAGAAATAGGGCATTAGATCAACGCGCCCAGTAGGTCTTCCGATTAGGGCTACCACATGGTTAGTATAAAAACATGCATATATTATACTATATGATCATCAAAAACTTATAAAACAATGCTATGTATGTATGCACATGTAATGAGTCCCACCCATCACAATTACACATAGCCATCACTTGACGGGACTCTCATCTTCAAGGTAATCCACAGTGCTCTTTCGTTTACTCTTGATGGGACTCTCGTCATCAAGATATTCCTCCTGGCGGGACTCTCATTGCCTAAGGAGGCCCCACAGTTGCATCACAGGCATTCCGACAGAGTGTGGGCTCCGATTTCCATATTCATCACCCCATGCCATGCATAAGATGTCAATGAATACATGATACATGCCATTTGTAAATAAATCTTAACATTCAAATCTCATTTGAAACATAATACTTTAACAAATATCTCATATAAATCAAGATAAAACAACAATATAATATGTGGTCACAAAGAGGTAGGAAACCTACTTAAAAGTCCGATCTTCTTAACCGTCACCCTTTCACGACTAGTGCACCGTTCAAGGAGTCCTGATACCTTGTTTATATAGCAGCAAGTTAATAACATAACCTTTTGATTTCTCATTAAGTCTAGATCCCATAAACCATCTTGTGGGGTTCGGCCATACCCTATGGCCGAACCTTACCCACTTAAATTTGATCTTTTTAATCTTGTGGGTCTAAAATCAGCCACCCTTTGATTCATTTACCCAACACATAGGGTCATTACTAAGAGTCCCTAAGTCCACAACCATCCCCCATGTAGTTCGGCCATACACCATGGCCGAACCCATGGTTCTTCATTTTTGGCCATATTTACATTTTTGCCACTCCTCCTTCCATGGTTAAACACTTCTTCCATTCATGCACATCTATGTCCATAACTGATCCATAAACATGGATCCATCATTGACTCATCAATCATGATATGAAATCACTATACACCATTCATTTCCTTAACTTAATACCCATTCATTTTAGTACATACATAGACCTAAACTTAGCCCATAAAATGACTCATAAAATGGTCATGGGGTTCGGCCATACACCATGGCCAAACCCATGATGTTATTTTCCTTGAAACTTTTTCAACCATTCTAATCCACAGCAAGGTCCCTTCTTAAAGGGGATTCCATCATACATTTTGGTCATCATCTTTATCCACTTTTAAACCTTTTAGACTCAACCATATTCTCCATCATCTTCATGGTTCCAAAAACACTTACATCCATCAAAATCTCTCCATGGGGTTCGGCCATACACATGGCTGAACCCTATGGTTCCTTATTTCCATCTATTTACAATTTTAAACATCATAGAACCAATAATAATTTCTAACATAATCTTACTCCAATTAACCCATAAAAATAGTCTATGGGGTTCGGTCATACACATGGCTGAACCCTATGGTTCTCTTGACTCAATCCTTCCCATAATTATTCATGGTTTAATACCCAACATTTAACCATAATCATAGTATGGTTCAGCCATCCAATGGCCAACCCAAAACATCCATCATATCTCCATATTAAACACCTTAAAACCTTAAATCATTGTATGGTTTTTGTCCTTTAAAAACCACACAAATAACCAAATTATTTCATGGGGTTCGGCCATCCAAAGTGGCTGAACCCTATGATCCATGTTTTCTACTCTTTTTAAACGTCATCTTCCATGTTTAAACCCATGATAGATTCGGCCAAACCATGGCCAAATCATGCTCCCTTTAACCCATTTATTTAACCAAATTTCATTAAATACTTACCAATCTTTCTTAGCTTTTCTTCTTGCCTTTGATCCTTGCTTCCTTCCTTCTTGCTCCCTTGATCCTTTAGCCGATTATGTGCTTGATCAATGGTGAAAACACCAAAGGCTGGTTCGGCCAAGGAGGTAGGTTTTGAGAGAGGAAAAGAGATGGAAATCTCAAAGTTCTTGAGATGGAATTCGGCCAAATGGTGGTGTGTATCTTTTTTTCTTTTTTTTTTGTAAAACAACCACCATAACCTCTCATTAACCCTCATGAATATTGGTTTAACCAAGGAGTCCCATGGCTTAACTATGGGACACTTGGCCTAAGCTCAAGTAAACCTTTCATCTCCCCAACGTTGGGCTTTGGGTTTCCATGATGAGATGGAAACCCTCCAAGTTCCCAATGCAAAACTTATCCCATCTCATTGAATTTCATGCATGAAACATTACTCCCAAGCCACCAACGTGTGCGACTTGTCTTTGTAGTGTTTGAGATCAAGGCAACTCCTCACCTCCCACTTGACTCACTTGAATTAATCGTCTCTTTGGTTTCCAATTTAACTCACCCACTCATTAGCTCAACTCACCCTATTTAATACCACTCATTTAATGCACTTGAGTCAACTCCATTGTTTGATTCAAATCCAACTCACTTCAGCCCCAACTCAACATGATTTAACTCAACTCTTTTAGTTCACTTGATGGTCCACTCAGTCAACCTGGTCAACATGGTCAACACGACCCATTGGGTCCCATTTGAACCTCTTGACCCAATTAGGCGCCATGACCCATTTGAGTGACCATTGTCCATTTAAATGGGGTTTACCCATTTGTACATAGCTTACCCATTTATCCTATATTGCACTCATATTCCATTCAGTCTAACCCAATTAAAATTGAGCTCATCCAAGGGTCAAACAAGCCTACCATGACCTATTGGGTCCCAATTGGGTCCTTTGACCCAAATAACCATCTTGACCCAATTAGATGTACATTACCCATTTATTTGAAAATTAAAATATGTACATTGGATCTTAATTGAACCATGGGCCCCACAATTTTCTCATCTACTATCATAACCTTCTAATTTACCATTCCAAAGGCATTTTTGTAAATATTTATATCTTTGAAAAATCGGGGTGTTACAGCCAAGTTCTAGGTTTAGAACTTCCGAAGTCAGGTTCCGAAGGTCAGAAACAGTACCTCAAGTATATACATTGGAGGTCTCGAAACCTGTAGTATGCATCCCTCGGAACTTCTAAGGCTGGTTCCAAGGCAGGTTTCGAGCCTTGGAACAACCTTCTGAACATCTGAGGTACGTTCTGAGGAACCTGATAAACCACAAATTTCACTAAGCGTTGATAAATTTAGAGTTTCTTAAATACAGATAAGATGGAGAGCCCTTTATGTGTTCATTTGCAATCACTAGATTTAACTATAATGGACATTTGTTAGATTGCAAATACACAAGAATATATAATGATATTTGGTAGATAGTAAGAGCTCTCGATAGGGAAAAGGTACTTAGAAATCCTATATTAATTAAACCAGTCCTTAACTGAAGGATTCTGAGGCTTCTATGTCCGTCCTAGGGTCTATATACTTATGTTACTTGGCATTCAATGAGTTCTTCCGGTTTTGGTGCGATGCTTTCCAAACAACATATCTTCTGGAGCTTCTAGATTGATTTGACTGTGCATGTCTTCTAGAGGTGAGGTCTTGGACACGTAGACAGTCATGACTAAGTCAAAGAAATTGACAACTCAGGACTCAATCAGACACAATCACGGAATTGACAATTCAGTCTGACTCAGGGTAGACAGATTTAACTTTCAGGCCAACAATATCTTGCTGCTAAAAATGTGACTCTTTTTACGTCAGATCGTCAAGACGTTTCATTTTAAAGCAAATTCGACAATCTTTTCATTCTCAGTCTTCAATTATTTTTCCCTTAAAATATTAAGTCTATCTTTTTTTTAAAAAAAAAAAAGCTCTTTTGGTACCCCCAAATTTAATTTGAACATTGTCCTCAATGTTCCCTAATCTACAGTGATCAGGTGCAAATCAGAAAAATTTCAGAATAGTGCTTATTCGGGTTTAGACGTACCTAAGAGGGCTCACACAGTAACACCTAGAAACATACCAAAAATCCAAAACTAGACTAACTCGATAAAATTCCTAGACTAGAGTGACTCTAATAAATGAATTAAAATCCAAAACTGACTTAACAAATTGACTGACATTGACACAAAACAGTTGACCTAGAATGGTGATTATGGTGTTTTGGGTGACTTGGATGGCTCTATGTAGGGTTTAGCTCATCGTTCCCAACAACATTTAAGTTCTCACCACCATTGGTCAGGCTCCCCTCACCATGAGTGCAACGCTTGTGATTTGATGAAAGTTCGAACGTTGAAATTGCCATTACTTCAGTAATCCTCCTGTCGTCCATAATGGATCGATGACTGACACAAAATTCACAACCTAGAGACTTTATTCTAACCACACGATTTGTCGAATCACGCCTCCAAACACTCATTTTCACACACAAGGACAAAACCAGACCAAACAAAAATCAAACAATAAATGACCTAAATTTAATTTCAAATCTCACCAGAGAAATCAAATTTATTTGTTGCTAAATGGACTCTTAAATCTAGATTGCCTCCTACTTTTGTTTCCAAAAGAATTTAAGTCCCTGAAGAGAGTTCAACCTCAAGCATGGCCATGTAATTTCCTTGGTCAGTTCATAGGTAAGTGGGGGAGCACAGACGGAATCTCGTCCCAACTTATCCTTAGATGTGCTTGACCTCACGCCTTGGTGATAGAACTATCCTTAGACATCATTCTTGAAGAAAAATTATTCACCGGTTACAAAAAATATTTTAGACTGAAAAGGGTCTTATTGAGCATGACAGACTCTAAAATCTAACTGATGGTTTCTAAATTGATTTTACCTGAGAAGTGCATGAACCATTTTTATTTACTAATCTTTTTTTTTTATACAATCCTAAATCTAACAGTGCACGATTTAAAACAAATATGCAAATAGTAATCAGACAATCTAATCTAATGCATGAAGACTAACAACCTAAATACATGAGCAAAGTGAATATGCAATTTTTTTGTTTTTTTATGCAAAATAAATGAAAACACCTTAAATAAAAATTCTATATGCATGCATGAAAAGATAAAAACTACAGAAAATGAGTTTAGGCACTTACATTGGGTTGTGGTGCTTTCCGTCCTCAAATTTTATTGTGCAATTCAAAATCCTTGTACATTGAAGGACCCCAAAACCTATGTGAAGATTCAGACTCTCATAAAGAAAATGCATGAAATCTTATCTAGATGTAATTTTTCCTAAAGTTAAAACTAGAAAAGAAATACAATATTTACAACCTAACTAAAATTTTAAATTAAGCCAAGGCCATAAAATATAGATTCCACCAAACTAATGCAAGATTTAAGATTCACATGTTTCCATTGAAATTTTATTCTTAGAAATCATATTTATAAACTTTCCAAAGTTAGATGAAATTCTAAATTTAGAAATTTCTATGTTTGGAAATCGTCTAAAATTAAGCGTCTCCAAAATTAGATCACTTTCCAAAAATTGATTTTTCTAAAAATAGTACATTCCAAAAATAGATCACTTTCTCAATATAGATTATTGCTAAATTAAGGCATATCTCCAATATTTGAAAAATTAAACTAAAAGTGGAAACTATTAAATTAGAACATTTCTGAAAATAGAAAAATCTTAATTATAGCAGTTTCTAAATTTAGTAACCTTCAAAAATAGATTAACTCCGAATTTATTGATATTTTTAAAAATCTAAGGAAACTTTCTAAAACGAGGTCTTTTAAAAATAGAAATTTCTAATTTTAAAAACTTTTCAAAAAATAGAAGTTTCTAAAAATAGCATTTTTTTCTAAAATCACATAAATCTAATGGCACTCAATTTATTTTTTGATTTCCCCGTCAATGGTGCCAAAAACTTGTTGTGCAAATTTTAAATTTATTACTCGTACGTGCACGGACCATTTAATAGTATAGCGTTAAGGGTGTGAGATCGATCCCACAAGGAAATCACAAAATATATGCTTAAAAATTAAATTGGCACCATTTAGAATAATGTAATCAAAGAAAATAAAATTATGGAATTAATTCTTAAACATGAGATCTAATTTTCTAAAACATAGTGTTATGTGCATAATTCAACAAAATCCATATTAACATCTAATACTAGAAATTAATTAAATATGAGATCTAAGGTTAATACATTCAAAATTTAATTAAAATGGTGGGGAGAAAACAATCTCAACTTAACTTAAAACCAATTAATGAAGAAGAAAATAATATATTCCAAATCTAGTTCCAAAGAATTTGAGTGAATTGAATAAATGAAATAAAAAAAATGAAAGAATTAAAATATGCACAAAAATAACATACATATTTATAAACTATCAAAACCATTCATTCCAATCGAACATCACACCCAATAATATCTATAAATAAGATATCTTGTAATGACCCATTATGAGTTTCCCTGATTTTGAGGAGATTTTTGGATCTACGAGTTTTTTCAGGATCGTAGTGGCAGTGAGGAGAGTGTGAGCTCCATGGTGGGCCCTAATTTGCCTGTCTTCGAATTTGAGAACTTGAAGGGCATTTTTGGTAATTTTGTAATTATTATGTAAATTGCCATAAAAAATTATTGAAAATCACACGTTTTTCCACTCGATGTTCGGTACTCGAGATTTTTTTTGGGTTTTCCAATTTCATTGTATTTTATTTTCTTTTAAAAAGAAATTATTTCAAAAACCTTGGCTTTTAATTTATTGAGATTTTTTTTGGGCTTTTGATTTCATTGTATTTTATTTTCTTTTAAAAAGAAATTATTTCAAAAACCTTGGCTTTTAATTTATTTCCAAAAAAAAAGAAGAGAGAGACTAAAAAACTAATCCCCCAAACACTAACCCTTAAAGAACCCCCTTCACTCGACACTGTAGCAACATGTGCTATAGTGCCACCGCACCCAATCGCGCTCCTCAGCTGCAATTCTCTCTCTCGGTAACCCTCTCTTTTCCTCTCATCTCGATTTCCCTCTCTTTTAGACTTCTTTTTCTTATCTGCCATCTTCTCCCCCTTCCCTCACTCGGTGCACACTCTGCTTTTGACCGTGCCTCGGTCGAGCCCTACCATTGTGTTCCGTTCCTCCACGCCTTTGTAGTGGAGTTTCCGCCTAGTTTCACCCCTTCTCCGCTCCCAGCCGTCACCTCTGTCGTCGACACAACGAGTTTGAGGTACCCCCTTCTTTCCCTTTCCCCTCTTCGATTTTTCCTTCCTAGTTTTCATCGATTTTCATCGAATATTGTAGTTTTCCCTCGGTTTTCCTATTTTACTTGATTTTCAAGGGTTTTGATTGATTTTACTAGATTTCCTCTCCTTTCCCCTTTTTTTGACTCAACGAGGCTGAGTCGACTAAGTGGGGCCGAGTCGACTCAGATGAGGCCTTTGAGTTAACCCAACTCTTGGCTTAGGTTGTGCCCGACCCAGTTGTCAGGGCCTGGCCTAGCTCAATAGGTTTTGGCCCAGACCCATCTCGAGCCTGTAACACCCCACCCTTTTCACTCTAAATCAGAGTCTATTTTTTTTTTTTTTATAATTAAACAAGTGATAAGAGCGGAGTGTCACGACGCGAGTTAAGTCCGGACTTCTAAAGTCCGACCCTTAACTGGCCAAACCTATGTGAGCATGGACTAAGTCCATGAGAATGGTTCTCACATAGTAAAGTATAATCTTTGCGGAATATTACTTAATCTAACTGCGGATTATAATAGAACCTAGGACTACTCCATTTTTAGATAGCAAAGTACAAGTCATAATTCCAAATTACCTTAAACTAAACATTCATTCAATCCAATCCAAACCATAGCAAATATTAACTAAGTTATTACATGCCAACATCTAACTACTCAAAACTACATGTTCATGTAAACTTAAACAAAATATCCATAAATAAATCCATTCAAATGCCCAAGCTCCTATGCTTGGTTTCCTTCGCGATCCTCGACCTTTCCCTTTCCTGTGTCATCCACTAAGGATAGAAATAGGGCGTTAGATCAACGCGCCCAGTAGGTCTTCCGATTAGGGCTATCACAAGGTTAGTATAAAAACATGCATATATCATAATAATACATGATCATCAAAACTTTACAAAAACAATGCTATGTATGTATGCAAATGTAATGAGTCCCACCCATCAGAAATATACATAGCCATCACCAAAGTACCCCGCAGTGGTCATTCAGACGCCCCGAAGGAGTGTGGCCTCCAGTTTCCTCTTGATGGAATTCTCATCATCAAGGTACCCCACAGTGCTCTTTCGGATGCCCCGACGGAGTGTGGTCTCCGGTTACATAACCATCACCCCATGCCATGCATGAGATGTCAGTGAATACATGCCATTTGTAAATAAATCTTAGCATTCAAATCCACTTTATAACATAAAAGTTTAACACATATCTCATCAAAATTAAGATAAAACATCAAGTATAAGTGTGGTTACAAAGAGATAGGAAACCTACACAATGATCACTTATATGATCCGCTCTTCTTAACCGTCACCCATTCACGATTTGAGCACAGTTCAAGAAGTCCCGTTACCTTGTTTATATAAATACAAGTCAAGATACTAACCATTTGATTTCCAATTAAATTCTAAGTCCAAAAACTACCTTGTGGGGTTCGGCCATACCCCATGGCCGAACCTCACCCACTTAAATTTTGATCTTTCTTTTTATTTAACCAATACCAACCAAATAACTTATTAAAACACCTCAATCTACCAAATACACCTTGGTAGGGTTCGGCCATACAACATGGCCGAACCTTACCACTTTGGTTTTGACCCCGCTTTCAAATCCTTTGATCATTTCATTCCATATTTACAATATTGCCACTAGCCTAACCCTTGTTTAATTTTGCTTAATAACCAATGTCCATAACAAATCTACCATAGTGGGGTTCGGCCATACAACATGGCCGAACCTCACCATCTTAAAGTTGGTCCTTTAGTCCTTCATACATAAGACTAATTATCAATCCATCCATCTAATTATCTAGCCCTTAACCATCCACCATTGTCACTCTATGGGGTTCGGCCATACACATGGCCGAACCCTATAGTTCCTTATTTCCATTAAAACCTTTATCCATCTATGAATGGTTCTCATAATTCTATCCATTTGAATATTTTTAGACCTTTTAAAAGAAGACACCATACATAGTACTTGGTGGGGTTCGGCCATACACCATGGCCAAACCTCACCCCTTTGGTTTTCGTGCTCCTCTTTGCCATTCTTTTTGATGAACAATATACATCCAAGTCCAACACTTTTCCATATATTTAAACCCTTTAAAAACATCAAAAACCCTTCATGGGGTTCGGCCATACACTTGGCCGAACCCTATGGTTCTTTACTTTCCTTCAAACTATAACATACAATTATATAATTTGATCCTTTGATGTTTCCCATTCATACTCCCATTTAGTCCCTTTAGAAATCTATATTAACCTTCCTTTAACATATCATTATCCTTTCATTTTCTTCCATGGGATTTGGCCATACACATGGCCGAACCCTATGGTTCCTTTATCTATTCCTTTAAACTTCATAGCCATGATCATACCCTTTGATGGGTTCGGCCATACATCATGGCCGAACCTAATCAACCTCCTTTTCATACTCAATGGTTTTTGTATATCCCTTTTTAAGATTTGGACATACAATGGACTGATCATGTTTCTTTGGCTATCTTACTTAATAAAAGTTATTGAATACCTACCGTTTCCGCGACTCCTCCGATTTGATCTTTGCTTCGGCTTGTTCTTCCGTTCCTTTTTCTCCTTTTTGATCCTTAGCCTTCCTTCATCCTCTTCTCTTTAATTTTTGGCCAATATATGAGCTTGATCAAGATGAGATTACCAAGGGTTGATTCGACCAAGATGAAGATAGGTTTGAGAGAAAAGCTTAGCACAATGCTTCAAACCCTTTTTGATCTATGAGAGGAGAACCGGCCTTGAGAGAAAGAGGGAGAGAATGAGATAGAATTCTCAAAATATTTTATCTCCTTTCCTTAGAATGCTGGTCGGCTAAGAGAGGGAGAGAGAGAGAATGGAGATGAAAACTCTTTCTTTGGTTAATCAACTTCAGCCTAAGGTTGGCACCACTTGTAACTCCCATTCGCATTCATCTCCATCACTTATCCCATTTGGGGGTTTCATCCTTGAGATGAAACCCTCCACCAGTTTTTGGCTCTTGATTTCCATCTAAGATGGATAACTCCCATATTTCCAACGTGTAATGTATTTTTTGAATTTGAGACCTTAGTGTAACCTCCACTCCTTAATACCTCCCTTGGGGGTTTCGTCCTTGAGATGAAACTCCCAAGGTACCCAACAGCTTCCCAAAGGTTATCTTGTTGTGTGCATTCCTCCCATCATCCATCTCTCATTACCGTTGCATGTGAGAGTTTCATATTGAAATGAAACTCCCATAGGCTCCAACGGCTAGCCTTTGTTGACCTTATGTAACCGCCACTCTACATCAATTGCCCATGTGGGAGTTTCATCCATGAGATGAAACTCCTTGAGCCCAACGGTTTTGGTCTTTAATCTTTGGATCACCAAACCATCCAGCTCCCTTTTAATTCTCATTTGAATTTGAGCTTTGAAATAAGAACTCCTCCACTCTTCATTTAAATTGTCATGTGGGGGTTTCATCTTGAAATGAAACTCCCATGTACTAAACCGTCCTTCCATTGGCTGTCCCTTTGAAGACCCATGCATGGAATAAACCCTCATGCCATTCCAACATGTATAATATCTTGAATTTAAAACATAACCCCTCACCATATGTAACTCCCAAAACCGCCACCTCCATTCATTACTCAATTTTGGAGTTTCATGCATGGGATAAAATTCCCCATGCAGCCAACGTTTTTCATTGTTTGAACCTTTCATCCACACACTTTACTCACTTAAACTTAATTTAACTCCCTCAACTCAATCCATTCATTTAATTCAACTCAACCAATAAATTCAACTCCAACATTTAACTCAACTCATCCAAACTCAATTATTTAATTAAACTTAACCCAATTAAACTTGAGCTCACCCATTGGCCAATCATGTCCACCACGACCCATTGGGTCCTTTGACCCAATTAACCACCTTGACCCAATTAGATGCACATTACCCATTTACTTTAATTTGATCCTTATAACATGTACATTGGGTCTTATTTGAACAATGGGCCCTACAATTTACTTATCTACGGTCATATCCTTTTAATTCATAATTTCAGTGGCAATTTCGTAAATATTGATATATTGTAAAACCTGGGGTATTACAGAGCCATGTTGAGTCCAGGACAACCTTGGGCCTAGTACTTGATCTGTCACAACCAGTCTTGGCCTCGGCCCCGCCAGTCTTGGCCCAGCCCTATTCTTCGGCCCAGCCCGTTTCTGACCTGGCCCATTTTTAGGGCCCGTTTTTGAACCGACCCTCTTTCAGAGCCCGTTTTCAGGCCTGACCCAGTTCGGCCCGTTTTGGGCCCCGACCAGTTTTTGACTCGTTTTACCTTAGTTACTTATTCTTCCTTCTTGTTTCAACAGATCAAGCTCCCTTCAAACCATCAGGCTACTTATTCATTTCAGTTTTCGGCTCCGCACATTGTGAAGGGACTTATCATCACTGTTTTAGCATGCACTTGTATATATTAAACTGTTATGTTTTGGACATGGAGTGACTCAAGGGTAACCCTCAATAATTTAGCCTCTCGATAAAGGAAAACTGTTGAAATGAATACATGGCAGAGGGTCCACTCGAGTGTACTCCTTATTGTTATACATGATCATGACATCACGTGCACGCATTGGAGGAATACATGTGTATAGGTTTATGATGATGGGTTGACTTTGGTTGTCGGGAGGACTTCCTTGTTACCCTTTGGCAGTCAAGACCCTCATAGAGAGATGTGGGTTTCCCCGTTGCATTCCAGCGGTTGTGGAGCCTGCCCTTGAGTTTGGCTTCCGGCGATTGAGACTCCAATAGGGAGATCCAGGTTTGTTACACCCAGGATTTTCCTTACTTACGAATATATTGGAATAGTCCATTTGAATTGCGAATTAATTGAATTTGAGATTTTAAAAAAAGGGAAATTGACAATAGATGGGCAAGAAATGAATCAATTACCAAAATAAGACACAATGGATCATGGGTGAGCTTGATTTTAAAGTAATTGGGTAAGTTTAAAGTAAATGGGTCAATTACCCAATTAAGACCCAATGGATCATGGGTGAGCTTGATTTTAAAGTAATTGGGTAACTTTGAAGTAAATGGGTCAATTACCCAATTAAGACCCAATGGATCATACATAAGCTTAATTTTAAAGTAATTGGGTAAGTTTAATTAAACTATTTGAACTGAATAATTAATGTACTTAATCCATTAAAATCCACTTCATCAAGTGAGGTGGCATGTGAGTGATGTGGCATGCATGTCATCACATGGAAGCCTAGTAGACAAGGAGGCGACATCATCGAGTGACATGGCCAAGGTGGGACCCGAATGCCATGTGGTGACCAAGCCACCACATGCAAGGCTGGCCATGTCATGGGTGACTTGGTCAACCACAAGTGAGTTCAAAGGGATTAAGTTGATACTTAAGTTGAAGAAGGTGAAGAGTTTCCATCTCAAGGGGCATGAAACCAAAGGACTCATTGGAAGTCAAGGGGTCTCCTTGGTTTAAGCCAAGGGTCTCCTTGGTTAAACCAAGGGCCTCATTGGTTAGACAAATCATTGAGAGAGGGAACGAAGAGTTTGAGCTGTTATACAAAAGGACACAACCCAAGGGGCACACCAAACCCCTTGGCTGACTCCTCCTCTTGTACACAAGAGTTTTCGTCCTCTCCTCTCCTCTCTCTCTCCCACCTACACCTTTATACATGGAGAATCTTTGTAGAGAAAAGGAAGAAGAAGGATTAAGGAAGGAAAGACAGATCAACAAGAAAAGAAGGAGAAGGGAAGAAGGTATGTTTAAGATTTAACAATATGGGAATAAGTCTAAAGAAATCGTAGGTTTGGCCATGACATGGCCGAACCCATGGGTTACATAATGGCTAGAATGGATGGCCAAATTATTATAAGGCCATGGAGTTGGAAATCCATCCAAGAAATGGTAATGGGTTGAAACAAAAGTAAGGTCCTATTTGAATCCATGATATGATACTAGGAATTGAATGTATTATGGAAACAACCTTGGCTTGTGGGTAGAGTAAATTCACTAAGAGATGTATGGAAGATGAAATCCATGTTTAAAAATGATAAGGAATGGATTTCATAAAGAAGGGCCTAACCATGCATGCAAACAGAGAAAACTGACAAAGAAGTCAGTCGACTGAATCTCAGGATTCAGTCTACTTAAAGGGTGCTGGCCGAACACACAAGGGTAATCTGGGTGTTTCAGCCGACTGAATCTAATGATTCAGTCAACTGAACGTGGATTGGCCGAGCACATAAGGAATGTCTGGGTGTTTCAGCTGACTGGATCTTATGATTCAGTCCATTGAAAGTACACTGGTTAGACATTGATGGGGTCTACTAGTATTTCAGCTGACTGAATTTGTGATTCAGTCAACTGAATGAATACGTGCCAAACAAGTAAGTGAACTGTAACACCCCAATTTCTCAAAGATATGAATATTTACGAAAATGCCACTGGAATGGTAAATTTAATAGATGTGATTGTAAATGAGAAAATGGTGGGGCCCATTGTTCAAATTAAGACCCTATGAACATATTATAAGGATCAAGTTTAAGTAAAGGGGTAATGTACATCAAATTGGGTCAAAATGGTTAATTGGGTCAAAGGACCCAATTGGGACCCAATGGGTCATGGTGGACTTATTTGACCATTGGGTAAGCTCAATTTTATTATGGTTAAGCTGAATTGATTTGAAACTAAATGGAGCATAAATGGGTAGGCTTGATGCAAATATGAAAATCACATTTAAATGGGTAAACCACCCATAAATGGGTCATGGCGTCAAATTGGATCCATGGGCCAAATGGGGACCCAATGGGACAAGTTGACCATGTTGACCATGGTTGACTCTGTGGACCCTCAAGTGAGCTCAAATATGAGTTAAATCAGGGTGAGTTGGGACTGAAGTGAGTTGGAATTAAATCAAGTAATGGAGTTGACTCAAGTGCATTAAATGAATGGCATTAAGTGTAGTGAGTTGGGTGAGTTGAGTTGGAAATCAAAGGGACCTTGAATTCAAGTGAGTCAAATGGGATGTGAAGAGTTGCTTTGATCTCAAACATCACCAAGAAAACAAGTTCCACACGTTGGTGGGTTGGAATTAATGGTTGATGCATGAAAACCAATGGAATGGCATGGGAATTGGGAGCGTTTCCATCTCATGATGGAAACCCAAAGCTCCAACGTTGGGTGTGTCAAGGGGTGCCTTGGTTGGCACCAAATGTCTCCTTGGTTTGATCAAGGATTGATGAGGAGTAATGAGGGGTTCAAGAGTTGTTTAAGAAAACAAAACACCACACCTTTGGCCGATTGTGACTCAATGAAATCATAGAATTCTTATCTCTCCCTCTCTCTCAAGAACATACCCTCTTTGCTGAATTACCCTTTGGTGTTTTCACATTGTTCAAGCTTCTAATCAGCAAAGAATTAAGGGAGCAAGAAGGAAGAAAACAAGGATCAAAGGCAAGAAGAAAGGCTTAGAGAATTGGTAAGCACTCCATAGAATTTTGATTAATAAAGTTGGTTAAATGAAACATGATTTGGCCATGGGATGGCCATGGGATGGCCGAATCTACCAAGGGTTTAGAGTATGAATAATGATGTTTAAAAAGATAGAAAACATGGACCATAGGGTTCGGCCACTTTGGATGGCCGAACCCCATGAAATAATATGGTTATGTTGATGGTTTTTGTAAGTTAAAAACCATACAAAATGATGGACAGTTTTAGATGTTTTAATTAGACCTAAGATGCAAGTTGAAAGGGTTTTAAATCATGGATTTGAATGTCATGATTTGGCCATGAAATGGCCGAATTCATCAAGGGTTTAAACCTTGGGTAAAGGTGGTTTAAAATGATAAAAATGGACCATTGGGTTCGGCCATTTTGGATGGCCGAACCCCATGAAGTTATTTGGGTATTTGGATGGTTCTTTAAGGGTAAAAACCATGCAATACTATGGTGATTTTTACATGTTTTTAATGGACATAAGATGTAAGTTAAAAAGGTCCAAATCATGGGTCATAGGGTTCGGCCACTTGGGATGGCCGAACCCCATGAAAGGAGTTGTCAAGCTTATGGTGAGTTTATGGTTTTTAAGGGATAAAATCCATATCATGTAATGAAGAAAAGTTCAATATCCTGGGTCGGCCATGGAATGGCTGAACCATATGGTTCTTATGGCTAAAAGTGTTAAGTCTAAAGTATGTATGAATGATGGAATCATTAAGTTAAGAGGAACATAGGGTTCGGCCATGTGTATGGCCGAACCCCATGGACCATTAAATGGGTATTTGGATTCAAGTATATGGTTAAAAGTTGTTGATCATTTTGTAATGTTTTAAAGGGTCTAAGTTATGATTTTATGATGAAGTATAATGGATAAAAGAACCATAGGGTTCGGCCATATGTATGGCCAAACCCCATGGAGTAGTTTTGGTGGATGAAAATGATGATTGGAACCAAGGAACTGATGGAAAATTAAGGGCTAGTTAATCACATGGATAGATGAGTAGTTAGTCCTAATTATAAAGGATTAAGAGACCAATTTTGGATTGGTGAGGTTCGGCCAAGTAATATGGCCGAACCCCACTAAGGTGGTTTTTATGGAACTTGGTTTTAATATGGTTTAAGGCCAATGGCAAAACCGTAAATAGAAGTCAAATGATAAAAATGAACAGAGAAGGATTAAAGCACTTGAAAGAGGGGTCAAATCAAAGTGGTATGGTTCGGCCATGCTGTATGGCTGAACCCTACCAAGGTATGTTTGTAATATGAGATGTTTTAGTGATGATTAAATAAAAAGAGAGATCAAATTAAAGTGGGTGAGGTTCGGCCATGGGTATGGCCGAACCCCACAAGATGGTTTATGGGATCTAAACTTGATTAGAAATCAAGAAGATTAAGTATTAACTTGCTGTTGTATAAACAAGGAAACGGAAGTTGTATAGCGTACGAGTCGTGATCGGGTGAAGCTTAAAAAGGAACAGACACTTAAGCGAAGTTTCCGTAGGTTTCCTACCTACTTGTAACCACTGTTATATTTGGTTTTATCATGTCTTTATGAGATATGTTGTTACTGTTATTATGTTTCAAATTGGTTTTGAATGATGAGATATATATTTACAAATGACATATATATACATTGACATCTCATGCATGGCATGGGGTGATGATTATGGAATAACTTAATGATGAGAGTCATATCCAAAGGAAATGAGGAGTACTCTGGATTACCTTGACATGAGAGTTCTATACAGAGGAAATGTGGAGTATTCTGGATTACCTTGACGTGAGAATCCCGTCAAGTGATAGCTATGTATACGTGTGATGGGTGGGACTCATTACATTTGCACTTACATACATAGCATTGATTTCAGATGTTTTGTTGGTCATATACTATGATATATGCATATTTTATATACTAACCATGTGGTAACCTTGATCGGAAAACCTACTGGGCGTGTTGATCTAACGCCCTAATTCTATCCTTAGAGGTTAATGCAGGAAAAGGAAAAGGGAAAGAGAAGGTCGAGGACCAGGAGGGGAGCCAAGCTTAAGAGCTTGAGTGTTGGAATGAACTTCTATTTTACTGTCATTTGAATTACATTTTTATGGACATGTAATAACTAGTAACTTTGCTATGGTTTGTTTATGGTTTGATACTGGATGCTTGGTTTAAGCAGTTTTAATGGGAGACTTGTACTTGCTTTCTATTCAGTTTAATTCCGCAATTGGTCTAGTTTTATTTCGCATGACTTGATTAGTACCATGTGTGGATTGTTATTCACGGTTTAGTCCATGCACACATGGGTGGCCAGTTAAGGGTCGGACATTGGAGTCCGAACTTAACTCGCGTCGTAACGTCGTCCGCCCTCTTCTGGTGTTATTATATTATTATTAAAAAAAAGAATTAGACTCTAAATCTCGGAAAGGGCGGGGCGTTACATGAACGGTTACGGGTCAAGTTTATATAGTACCTAGTTGTGTTTCAGCCGACTGAATATTGTAATTCAGTCGACTGAAAGTTGGCGGATAAAGCACAGATGGTAACTAGGCGTGATTCAGTCGACTGAATTGAAAAGTCATGTTTTACATTATTTTCCAAAACCTCTTGTTGCATGGAAGGGGTAATGAATTAAAATGGAAAATCAAATTAATTTATATGTGATTGAATCTGATAAGGTAAAGAGGTTCGCAAGAGGGTTTTGATTCATTTTCACGCGATCGTTAGCGTTGTTCTGGCAAAACAAGAAAAGGATAGTATATCTGACGTTGGTAAGATTCCTACCTTATTGAGACACTATGGATTATATATGACACTGGTTTTTATTCCGAATATGATGTTTACTTTTGTTAAACAAATGGTATATATATTTATGAACTGATTTTCAATGATATTATGTAATTTGAAATGAAATGTCATTCTTGCATACATTATCTCATGCATGACATGGGAGGGAATACATGTGACCTGCAAACCATGTTACGAGCGGTCTGGACATGACTTGGGCTTGAGATTAACTTTTATGAAGCTATGTAAACTATTGAGATTTTGGCCTTGTCCGGGTTGCTAGAAATGGATACGGCATAATTTGGACCAAAGGGCTCCTGGCTAGGCAGTCCCGAAACCCTACGTAGTGGGAGGAGTCCTCACTCCACCGATAGTCTCGGTTAATAATTTGTGGGGAGCTATACAGTGACCAGGTGGTGCCATCACAAAACACTGCGGACATAATAGGCCAAGGGAACACCTTGATATGGCTACTTATCAAGGAAACTATTTATATATGATGTGATTGGATATGGAAATTGGGTGAGAGATCATTTGGCATTGACACCCATGACATGACATATGATAGCATGATCATGATATGGACATCATGTATTGTTTTTACTATTTATGAGATGTTTTACAAATATGATATGATGTATCTATTTTGATTTATATTACTTTTATGTGTACCATAACCCGACTTGGAATACCTACTGGGCATGTTGACTGATGTCCTACTTCTACCCTATAGATGATGGAACAGGGAATGAGAAGGAAACAAACATGAGACATGAAGGGAGCCAAGCATAGGAGATTAGAGTGAATGAAGTTTAATTTACTTGGTTTTGATGTTTATGATGTATTGGGAGGGCTGATATTTGGGATTGTAATAACTTAGAAACTATTTGCTATGGTTTGATTATCTTTAAGTTTAATTGGAATTGGATGGTGATTTGTTTTCCATGCTTAATGATGACATGATTATGGATAGCATCTTATATATATATATATATATATTATTCGCAAGTATTCAGTAAAACGTGTGAAATGTTTTGTGGACTTAGTCCACGCACACGTAAAGGTGGTCAGTTAAGGGTCGGGTTTTGGAAACTCGAACTTAACTCGCGTCGTGACGTCCCACTCTCTCTCACTCATTTTAAAAAAAATATACTCTGATTTGTGGTAAGTGAGAGAGGGGAAGGGGGGGGGGGAGGCAACATTACTGTTGGTATTAGAGCGAAACTGGAAGTGTTGAATCTCGCAAAGTAAGATTAATACTATACATGTCTCACTGACAAGATAAGAATCCCAACAGACCGATTCTTCAGAGTCTGCTACACGAGGGCCAAATTAATTTACTCTGATGAGAATTAGACTGTAAGCATTCAATCTGAGAACAACATTAGATGAGAAAAACAACAGCAAGGGAAGGACAATCACTATAAAATGTGGATTTATCAAACACAGCGAAATAGGACGTCTCTCCCTTGAACAAGAAACATCATGATTTCCCCAAAATGAGAAATATTATGTGATGCATAGGAAAATTCCCCAAAACAAGAAATACAAGATGATGATTAGGCAATTTTCCCCAAGTATGTGAACATAAAATCTTATGAGAAAACTAAGTCAATTAATGTTTCGATGACTTAGGAAAATGCCTCCAAGAAGAAGAAATACCTGACAGAACCCGCATCAGGAAGAGGAATGAGACAGTGTAAATGTTCCTGAGTTGCCTCTCGAGCTATAGAGCTTAGTACAGGCAGTGGTCACCTTTGTTTTATAGCAACACTAGAACGGCAATGGAGGCACAACCTCAAATGAATCTCATAACCGAACCATGGTCAGAGATTTCCAACAACAGTGTCCCCCTTATTTCAAAGGGAAGGAGGGACCCACAGGAGCAGAGAACTAGATTGAGAATATTACAAAGATCTTGAAGCTGATCAAGATCACTGATGACCAGGACAAAATACTGTTGGCTACCTCACAACTGGTAGACGATGCCGGCAAATGGTGGAAAGTAACAGAACGTCAAAAAGTACAGATTCCAGCAGAGGATAGGGCAGAGATGACTTGGGACTAGTTCGTTGGATGTTTCTGGATCACTACTTTCCAGAGGAATAGAAAGAGCGTCAGACACAGGCGTTCATATCTTTGGTCCAGGGCACCATGACTAATTGCAGATTATTATCAAGAATTCCTCTGTCTATCATGTTATGCTTTATACATGGTGGACACGGAATATAATAAGGCCCGAAAGTTTGAGCGAGGCCTGCAACCTATCATTAGAGCCAAAGTCACTATATTCAATTTAGCTACTTTGGCAGAAATGGTAAGTCGGGCTAGCATAGTCTGACAAGAGCTGACGGAGACAGTTAGATTTGTGGATAACCGACGAGGTCAGAGCGGGGGAAGTACTCTCCGCCCTCACAAGAGATTCAAATCCACTATTAAGAGACCCTCAACCTCTTCTATTTCCACTGGAGGTTATCGTCCCAATTAGTCCTCCACATCAGGACCAGTCTCTCAGGCTCCTCAAGGTGATAGCACCTGTTCTCAGTGTGGCCAGCAGGGCCATGTCAAGAGGGAGTGTCTGCTGAACAATAGACCTTCTCACTTCAGGGGTTCTTTCCGTCCCCCAGCTTGACCGGCTTAGTCACAAGCATGGAGAGCACATATTCTGATAGGATCTGGACAGTTATATACTTTGCTTCATCCTATAGATACAATGTATCACTCGGTGATTCAAGGTATGGCGGTAGTTGGTAGTTCTTATGCTATTGCATTATTTGATTCAGGAGCATCCCACTCCTTTATATATGCTACCTTCATATCTGCTATTGGTACCATAGTACAACAACTGTCCACTGCATCTACTATTGTATCCCCTATTGGTGACACATATTGGGTCTAATCTGCACCTCCGTAGACACTGAACTTGCTGAGTTCAGATTTAAATTTAACTATCTGGTACTCAAGATGACAGAATATGACATCATATTTGGCATGGACTGGTTGGCTTCCTTCCAGCAGGCATTGACTGTCATCTTCGCAGGGTAACATTTTGGTCACCCGAGGGAAAACGGTTTATAGTACATGCCAATGGAGAGAGTATTCCTATGACCAGGAGATTACATGAAGAAATGAACCATCTCGTACTGAACAACATCATACTAGACAAGGCACCAATGGCTGAACAACCTGCTGTAGTGAAAGACTATGCAGGGGTATTTCCGACAGAACTCCCTGGTTTGCCTCCAAAAAGGGAGATTGACTTCGAGATCAAACTTTATCCTGGCACTACTCCTGTATCATTGCCGCATTATCGGATGGCCCCAGTAGAAATGTCTGAGCTGAAAAGACAAATTGATGACTTGCTCAGACTAAGATGCATTTGGCACAACACCTCATCCTAGGGAGCACCAGTATTATTCGTAAAAATGAAAGATGGTACTCTTCGAATGTGTGTGGACTACTGGAAACTGAATCAGCTGATGGTCAGGAACAAGTACCCTCTACTCAGAATTGATGATCTGTTCGATCAGCTCAGAGGCTCCAGCCATTTCTTCAAAATTGATCTTATGTCAGGCTACCATCAAAGCCGTGTTAAGGATGAGGACATAGAGAAGACGGCTTTCAGAACTCGGTACAGACTGTATGAATATGTTGTCATGCCTTTTGGACTCACCAATGCACCAGCCGTGTTCATGGATCTCATGAACAGAATATTCCGTCCTTATCTGGATAAGTTCGTAATTGTCTTTATTGATGATATCCTGATTTATTCCACCAGTCGGGAGGAGCATGCTGAGCATCTGAGGATAGTCTTGGACACCCTGAAGAAGAATCAGTTATATGCCAAAGCAAGCAAGTGCGAGTTCTAGACATCTGAGTTTAACTTCTTAGGACATTTCATATCATCGGAAGGAATAGTCGTGGACCCGACTAAAGTGGCAGTGGTTAGAGACTGGAAAGCTCTGAAGAATGTTACCGAAATCTGCAGCTTTCTGGGACTCGTTGGCTACCATCATAAGTTTATTATGGACTTCTCCAAGATTGCTGCTCCACTCATCCGACTAACCCAGAAAGGAGTCAAATTTGAATGGTCTAACGTGTGCAACCGAAGATTTGAGGATCTGAAACAGAAGCTTTCCACTGCCCCTATTCTAATTTCACCAGAAAGAGGCAAGGGATATGAAGTATATTATGATGCTTCAGGGGAAGGACTTGGGTGCTCTCTCACTCAAAGTCATCACATGGTGGCATATGGTTCAAGGCAACTGAGAATTCATGAGCGCAACTATCCCACTCATGATCTGGAACTAGCTGCAGTGGTCTTCGCTCTCAAAAGCTAGAGACATTATCTATATGGTGAGAAATGTGAAGTATTTTCAGACCATAAGAGCTTAAAGTATCTGTTTGATCAAAATGAACTAAATTTGAGACAGCGCAGATAGATGGAGTGCCTGTAAGATTATGAATTTGCATTGTGATATCACCCTGGAAAGGTGAACAAAGTGGCGGATGGCCTCAGTCGCATTTCACATGCAAATGTAGCCAGTCTGATTATAAAAGAATGGGGAATGCTAACGACCATCTCAGAATTCAATTTGTATATCAAAGATCGTGAGAGTATGTATAATCTGATGTTATGGTCTAGTATGGTTTTCCAAGATTGAACAAGAACGGCGGACAGATCCTGAAGTGGCCGAAATTCGGGCCAAGATGTCGACTGGAGAGGTCATACCTGAATGGGAATTACGACCTGGACAAGGTCTCTTATTCCGAGGCAGGACATATGTGCCTCAAAGATGTAGAAGGGAGTTGTTGATCGAAGCTCATCAATCAAAACTCTTTATTCATCTGGGTAGCACCAAAACGTACCATGATATGAAGAGACATTATTGGTGGCATGGACTCAAAAGAGACGGGGCTAACTTTGTCTCTCACTACCTTACTTGTCAACAAGTAAGGATAGAACATCAGAAGCCGCCAGGACTGCTCAAACCTCTACTTGTGCCCGAATGGAAATGGGAACATATCTCCATGGACATTGTGACAGGACTACCAAGGTCTTCAAAGGGTAACGATGTAATTTGGGTTGTAGTAGATTGTCTGACGAAGTCTGCGCATTTTCTCCCAATCAAGATAACAGACTCGTCTGAGACTTTCGGACGGCGGTATATCAAGGACATCATCAGGCTACATGGGTTACCCAGGACTATTGTGTCCAACAGAGATGGCAGATTCACTTGCAGGGTGTGGCAGAGCATGCAGTCTGCTATGGGAACAAGTTAATTAATCAGCACAACTTTTTATCCACAGACCGACAGTCAGTCAGAGAGAACAATACAAACATTGGAAGATATGCTAAGAACCTGCATGTTAGACTTCAAGAGTGGTTGGGAAGATCATCTACCACTGGTGGAGTTCTCATATAACAACAGTTACCAGGCAAGCCTCAAGATGGCTCCATTTGAGGCATTGTATGGTAGACCCTGCAGATCTCCAATATGTTGGACAGAGGCTGTTGTACCTACTCTTATTGGACATGATTTGGTTACAGAGAGCACGGAACAGATCAAGGTGATACGACAACATCTGCTCACTGCACAGAGTCGTCAGAAGAGCTATGTTGAGAAGAGAAGAAGACCTCTTGAATTTGGAGTGGGAGACTTAGTATTCTTGAACGTCTCACCACAGAAGGGACACATGAGGTTTGGAAAGAAAGGGAAGTTGTCCCCAAATTTGTGGGACTTTTTCCAATCCATGAGAAGGTGGGGGAAGTGGCCTATTGTCTGATACTCCCTCCATAGTTGTCAGGACTGCGCGATGTGTTCTATGTTTCCATACTAAGGAAGTACAACCCTGACCCATCGCACATGCTGAATGTGCAAGACATAGAAGTGCAAAGCGACGTATCTTACGTTGAAAGACCTGTCAGAGTGATTGAGACGGAACAAAGGGTGTTAAGGAACCGAGTAATTTCGTTCGTCAAGGTTGTATGGGACTAACATAGTAATGAGGAAGCCACCTGGGAAGTTGAGTCAGAAATGAAAGCAGCTCATCCTGAGCTATTTGTATAAACTGTTTGAAACCCTACTTCGCTTGTTCTTTTAGACGGAAATTTAAAAATGACTGTAATATTGTAACACCCCGGATTTTCATTCCTTATGAATATATTGGAATAGTCCATTTGAATTACGAATTAATGGAATTTGAGATTTAAAAAAAAATTTGGAAATTGACATTAGATGGGTAAGAAATGAATCAATTACCAAAATAAGACACAATGGATCATGGGTGAGCTTGATTTTAAAGTAATTGGGTAAGTTTAAAGTAAATGGGTCAATTACCCAATTAAGACCCAATGGATCATGGGTGAGCTTGATTTTAAAGTAATTGGGTAACTTTGAAGTAAATGGATCAATTACCCAATTAAGACCCAATGGATCATAGATAAGCTTAATTTTAAAGTAATTGGGTAAGTTTAATTAAACTATTTGAACTGAATAATTAATGTACTTAATCCATTAAAATCCACTTCATCAAGTGAGGTGGCATGTGAGTGATGTGGCATGCATGTCATCACATGGAAGCCTAGTAGACAAGGAGGCCACATCATCGAGTGACATGGCCAAGGTGGGACCTGAATGCGATGTGGTGACCAAGTCACCACATGCATGGCCAGCCATGGCATGGTTGACTTGGTCAACCACAATTGAGTTCAAGGGAATTGAGTTGATGCTTGAGTTGAAGAAGGTGAAGAGTTTCCATCTCAAGGGGCATGAAACCAAAGGACTCGTTGGAAGTCAAGGGGTCTCCCTGGTTTAAGCCAAGGGTCTTGTTGGTTAAACCAAGGGCCTCATTGGTTAGACAAATCATTAAGAGAGGGAATGAATGTAATAGCCCATATTTTCAATACAATAATCATATTGGCTATTATCTATTTTAATTGTTAAAAATTAATAATTATAGATGGAATGGATGTTAGATGGATAAGAATTGGGGCAATGGCCCAATTATGGTCCAATGGATCATGGATAGGTAAATATGGTCAATTGGTTCAAATGCCCAATTGGGACCCAATGGGTCAAGATGAATTGATCATTTGGGAAAATAGGTAAGAAATTGATTTAATTGGGTCATGGACCCAATTAAGATCTAAAGGCATGGGACCCACCTCACCAAGTGAGGTGGCCAGTGTATGAGGTAATATGGAAGTGGCATAGCCAAGTAGGACCCAAGGCCACCTTATCAAGTGAGGTGACGTGTGGACTAAGGCACATGTGGGGACCCGCCACCATGGTTGTGTAACACCTCTGACTTTCAAGATATCAATTTACATGAATTTTGTCTATTTAAAATATGAATTAATGGTTATGAACCTTAGATGGGTAAGGTGTTGGGTAATGGTCCAATTAAAACCCAATGGATATGTTATAAGGATCAATTTAAAGTAAATGGGTAAGGTGCATTTAATTGGGTCAAGGAGGTTAATTGGGTCAAAAGGTCCAATTGGGACCCAATGGGTCGTAGTTGACTTGGTTGACCATTAGGTGAGCTCAAGCCTAATTAGGTTAAGGCTGAATTAAATGGGAATGCAAACAGGTGTTTTGAGTTGATTCAAGTGAATTAAATGGATGAGTTGAGTTTAATGGTGGAGTTGAGTTAAATGGATGAGTTGAGTTTAATGGTTGAGTTGAGTTAAATTAATGAGTTGAGATTAAGTGAGTTAAAGAGATTTGAATTAAATTATATGTGAAGTGTCTAGATGAAAGATGTTTGGGTTGTTTCAAAATTCAAACAATGTACACGTTGGAATGCATGGAAGTTTTATCTCATGCATGAAACTTCCATGTGAATCATTAATGAGAGGTGGCGTTCTTGTGGAGTTACAAAGGGGTTATGGCTATTTCAAATATCAACACAAGGCATGTACACGTTGGAATGCATGGAGGTCTTACCCCATGCATGTAACTCCAAATGGAGAACCAATGGGAGGAGACGGTTTCATATTTTCAAACATAGGCACACAATTGGCACATGGGAGTTTCATCTCATGGATGAAACCCCCAAAATGGATAATGAAGAGGTGGGGAGTTGTTTTATTTCAAATTCAAATACAAGTATACACATTGGAGGGAAGGAGATGAATGGGGTGGGGAAGTTTCATGTCATAGATGAAACCCCCACTTGGAGCATTAATGGGAAACGCATGGGAGGAGGAAAGCTTGGTAGAGGTTACACCAAGGCACACCATTGCACCATTGGACCCTTGGGGTTTCATCTCATGGATGAAATCCCCAAATGGAATTTAAATGAGGAAGATGAATGGAGTGGGGAGTTACAAAGGGGTGCCATCAAGGGACACCACCTTTGGTCAACCCTCACTAACATAGCAAAGGACTTTGTTTCCATTCATTCTCTCTCTCTCTCTCTCTCTCTCTCTCTCTCTCTCCCCCTTGGCCGTTCTCACATCTCAAAACAAGAAAACCTTGGCTGTTTTCTCTCCCTCAAACCATCTCTTGGCCGATCAACTCTCTAAGAGAAAGAAGACCAAAGTTTTAGAGCTTCAACTCCAAGTTTTCTCACTCTCACTCAAGGCCGGATTCTATCTCTCTCTTTCAATCCATACCTTTTGGCTGAACCACTCTAAGAGTATTATCAAGATCATCTTCGGCCAAAGAATCAAGAGGAAGGAGGGAAAAGGCTAAGGAATGGAACAACAAGCCGGAGCAAAGAACAAATTGGAGGAGTCGCGGAAACGGTAAGTGCTCGACAAATTTTATAAATTAGAAAAGAGGTTCAAAGGTCAAGGATATGGTTCAATGTCCGGACCCTAATTTTTTATTATGGAAGAAAGTAGGAGCATATCCTTGGTATTTTAAATTGAAAGGAGGAACCATAGGGTTCGGCCATAGTGCATGGCCGAACCCCATGAAGGAACATTAGTGATTGATAATTTTGTGAAAGATGATAACCATGGAAGGACATGGGGTATATATCTTAATGGATTTTCAAGATGAAATATAGACATCATAGGGTTCAGCCATGGTGTATGGCCAAACCCTATGAATCAAAATTATGGGTCAATTATGGATCTAGTATGTCAAAAATGAATGAAGGACCAAAGTAAATATGGAAGGAATTATAAATGTATGTGTATGGTATTTTGTTTTTAAAGATCTAAAAAGGATTTAAATGGATGGAGGTATGAGAACCAATCATAGATGAATAAAAGGTTCTAATGGAAATAAGGAACCATAGGGTTCGGCCAAACCCCATGGAGTGACAATGATGGATAATGTGGTCATGTGTAATTAATTTTTAAGATGATTTATAATCTAGAAAGGTATTGGGCTGTTGGATTAAAAAGAATGGAAAAAAGAAGCACCAAGACCAAAGGGTGAGGTTCGGCCATGGTGTATGGCCGAACCCCACCAAGTACTCTTTATGGATTTAGATATCATAGGGTTCGGCTATGTGTATGGCCGAACCCCATGAACCATTTGGTGGACCAATTTGGGACTTGGTTATAAGTAAAAAACCAATTAATCAGCCATGGGCGGTTAATGGCATAGAATATAATTAAGGGTGAAAAAGATGAACCATGGGTTCGGCCACACCCCATGGAAAATATTTGGTGGATTTAAATGGTGATCAATTATAAACGTTTGTGGTACAAGTGATTAGATGTAGAGGTCATGATCTTGTATCTAACTTGAAGATCAAAGGATTGAAAAATGAGCATAAAATCAAGGGAGTGAGGTTCGACCATGGTGTATGGCCGAGCCCCACTAAGGAATTTTTATAGACTTATGTTGTTATGTATGTTAGATGCTTAATGTGTGAATGATTAGATTAATGGATTGGTGATTGGACTTAAGTAAAAAGGACTAAAAGACTTGAAAGAGGGACCAAAATTAAGATGGTGAGGTTCGGCCATGTTGTATGGCCGAACCCCACTAAGGTGGATTTTATTGGTCTAAGGGTTAAGTACCTTGTTTATTGATGATTGACTAATAAATAAAAGGAAGGGCTAACATCAAAGTGAGGTTCGGCCATGGTGTATGGCCGAACCCCACAAAGGTGTGTTATGGACTTAAAACCAAATGGAAAATCAAATGGAATATGGATTGACTGGTTGATGTGTAACAAGGTAACGGGACCACACAGACGGGGCACGATCGTGATCGGTTGCCGGTTTAAAGCTCAAGGACACCTTAGTTGTCTTGGGTAGGATTCTACCTTCTTTGGAACCGTGGTTATGTATGTTGGTTTTATCTTATTTTCATGAGTTATGTTTTAAAATATTATGTTGCAAATATGAGGATTTAATGCTAGATTTATCATACAAAATAGCATGGAATTCATTAGCATCTCATGCATGGCATGGGGTGAAGGTTAAGTGACCGGAGGGGCCACACGCCGTCGGGGCGTCCGAATAACCTATGTGGGGGAAACCTTGATGATGAGAATCCCATCAAGAGATAACCGGAGGGGCCACACTCCGTCGGGGCATCCGAATAACCTATGTAGGGATACCTTGATGATGAGAATCCCATCAAGAGTATATATTTGATTGTGATGGGTGGGACTCATTGCATACATGGCATGGCATGATTTTACAAGGTTTTGATGTTATATTATTTATATGCATGTCTTATACTAACCATGTGTTAGCCATACTTATAATTCTCACTGGGCGCGTTGTTCTAACGCCCTACTTCTACCCTAGTGAATGAAACATGAAATGAGGGAAATGATAATCGTGAACAGAGCCAAGCATAAAAACTTTGGAATGTTTTATTGTTATTTTATTAAGTACTCAAGGACATGTAATTTGAGTAGTTAGACTTCGGCATGTAATAATTAGATATTTGCTATGGTTTTGTGAATGGTTTGGTAAGGATATTTAATCTAAGTTAATTTGGTTAATGATTAAGTACTTTGCTAACTAAAATGGAGTAGTCTTAGGTTCTATTATAATCCGCACTCAGTTTATATTATATTCCGCAGTGATAATAAGTTACTATGTGTGAACCGTTTTCATGGACTTAGTCCATGCACACATAGGGTTGGCCAGCTAAGGGTCGGACATTAGAAGTTCGGAGTTAGCTAGCGTCGTGACGTCCCGCTCTCTATCACTTAAAAAAAATAGACTTTGATTTATTTGGAAAGTAAGTGAAAAAGGGCGGGGTGTTACAAGTTGACTTGGTCAACCATGGGTGAGTTCAAAGGTGAGTCCAAGAGGATTAAGTGAGGTGAGTGGAGTTAAGGAATTAATTAACTTAGATTAAATCCAAGTGCTTGAGTTAGGAGTTTGAGTTTCATTTAAATGAAGTGAGTTGAATGGGTGGTGAGTTACATGGAAGATGAAAAGATGGAGTGAGTCAAAGGGAAGGTGGAGGGTTTCCATCTCATGGAAACCCTAGACACCAAAGTCGTTGGGTAGTGGGTTTGTGCCAAGTGTAAGGCATGTGTCCTCTTGGTTAGCCAAGGGACACATGGGGGAGACTCCACATTGATGAGGGTGGTTGGGAGGTGAGGTCTTATCCAAGAAACCCTAAGGCTCTCATCTCATTCACTCTTTCCCTCTCACTCTTTGGCCGACCCTCTCCAAGACAAGAAACACTTAGGGTTTTTCCATCTCATTCACTCTCTCCCTCTCACCAAAACCCTAGGGCCGATCTCTCTCCTTGAGGCCAAAGAACTTAGAGTTTCCTCCCATTCTCTCCTCCTCTCCCTCTCTCAAACCTGCTCTTTGGCCGAACCTGTAACACCCTGCCCTTTTCACTCTAATTTTCAGAGTTTATTTTTATTTTTTAAATATAAAATAATCAACAAGTGATCGGGGCGGAATGTCATGACGCGAGTTAAGTTCGGATCTCTAAATCCGACCCTTAACTGGCCAAGCCCATGTGCATATGAACTAAGTCCATAAAACTGATCCGCACATGGTATATATATAACTTGCGGAATTAACTTAGTCTAGATCTAACTGAGATTATAATAGAACCTATGATTAATCCAATTTCCATTTTTAGATAGCAAAGTACTTAATTTATTTTCCAAAATCACTAATCGATCTTAACTAATCGTTTAATCCAAACATCCAACATAAAACAAACCATAGCATCTAATTAACTACATTATTACATGCCCACAACATCTAGCTAACAAATTACATTGTCCAAATAAATCAACTACCAAGTCCATAAATAATCCATTCATAGTCCATTCCAATCATTCAAAACGCCCAAGTTTTCGTGCTTGGTCCTCTTCTCCAACCACGTGCTTTCCTTTCCCTGCATCATCCACTAAGGATATAGATAGGGCGTTAGATCAACGCGCCCAGTAGTGTTTCCGAATAGGGCTACCACATGGTTAGTCAAACATGCAAATAATATAATGATAGCACATGTGTAACAAAATTCAATAAAAACATGCTATGTATGAAATGAACATGTAATGAGTCCCACCCATCACCATTCAACATAGACATCACTTGACGGAATTCTCATCGTCAAGGTAACCCACAGTGGTCTTTCGGACGCCCCGACGGAGTGTGGCCTCCGGATTCCTCCTGATGGGATTCTCATCATCAGGGTACCCCACAATGGTCTTTCGGACACCCCGACGGAGTGTGGCCTCCGGTTACTACACCATCTTCCCATGCCATGCATGAGATGTCTATGCAAACATGCCATTTGTAAATATAACATTTGATTCAGATAACTTATTCAAATAAACATAAAATAGCAATAAGTTATGTGGTTACAACAAGGTAGGAAACCTACAATAGTTTACTTTGTTCGACCCTTCCTTTGGACCGTCTTTCGATCACGACTTTGTATACCGTTCTAGAAATCCGAATACCCTATGTACATGGCAGCAAGTTAATCATTTGACCATATGATTATAATTTGATTTAAATCCCAAAAATCCACTTTGTGGGGTTCGGCCATACCCCATGGCCGAACCTCACCCATTTAAACCTTGATAAATCTTTTATTTACTTAATACCATTTAAGTATCCCAAACTTTTCAAATGGCACTTGGTAGAGTTCGGCCATACTACATGGCCGAATCTTACCACCTTAGGTTTTGGCTCATAAGTCCATTCTTTTGATCATTTTATCTTTTCATCCTTATTTACAATAATGCCATTATACTATCCTTTGCCTAATTTTTTCTTAAACAACAAAGTCCATCACATGACAATTGGTGGGGTTCGGCCACATAGCATGGCCGAGCCTCACCCTAAAGATTTTAATCCTATCACCTTAATACTAAGTCCATAATGGATGTGATTTCCATCTTCTTGAAAGCCAAACCAAACAACCAAATACTTACATGGGGTTCGGCCATCCAAGGTGGCCGAACCCTATGTCCATGTTTTGGTCTTCTAAAACATATTTTTTGGTGTTATTTAAACACACAATATCAATATAATATTGCTGCCTTTATACCTCTTAAACACCATCCAAATCAGTTTATCTATTTGTCCCAAATGACCATATTATTTCATAGGATTCGGCCATCCAAAATGGCCGATCCAAATGGTCCATTTCATCAGTTTTGAACCACTGTTTTAAACCATGCTAACTTCAGTCCTTTGTCATTCAGATCCATGTTTTTAACCCTTTCCAAAACATGTATTTGAATCTTAAATAATAACCCAAAACAGTCCACCAACTTCATGGTTTATATGTTTCAAACACATCAAAACCAAACCATTATTTGCATGGGGTTCGGCCCTCCATGGTGGCCGAACCCTATGACCTTTGGTTTTGAATTTCTTAATCATTCATCTATGTCTAAAACAAACTTCCTTATTTATGTTTTAACCTTTTTAAAACACACACCTAAAATCATCTAAAAACAGTCCCATATTTGTATGGTTTTAAGTTCCAAAAACCATCCAAATAAATCAATTATTTCCATGGTGTTTGGCCATCCAATGGGGCCGAACCCTATGGTCCATCTTTTTATCTCATTCATGTACTTCCAACCAATATTTAACCTTTGTTAGATTCGGCCATCCAATGGCCGGATCATGATTTAAAAATTGTTCATCGAAAAACCTACCGTTTCCGCGACTCCTCCAATTGATCTTCCCTCCGGCTTGTTCCTTGTCCTTTCTTAGCCACTCCTTCTTCTTGATTCCTTGATGGTCAGGGACTGATTTAAACAACCAGCTGCTGCTCTTGGTAGAAAACGGCAAAGAGAGAAAGAGATAGGATTTTTGACTTTGGATGGAATACCTTGATGCCAACTCTTTTGCTCAAAGCATGCTTTTGTCTTGGTGAAATAAATCAATCAAGGACTGATTTCATATCAATAACCAGCTGCTGTTCTTGATCTTAGAAAGATGATAACAGTCCAAGGGAGATAGAGAGATAGAGAGAGTAAAAATGAAAATCCTTTCCTTGACCAAAAACAGCCCAAGGTTAATCCTTGTGTAACTCCCTCTCTTCAATCAAGGTTCTTTATGTTACTTGGGGGTTTCATCTATGAAATGAAACACCCCAAGCAACCAACGTCCCTTGTAGTTGGACTAGTGTAACCCCCCCTTTTCTTAGGTTCTCACATGGGAGTTTCATATTGAAATGTAACTCCCATGTGCTGCACCATTCTCTATTGTTTGCCTCTATGTTTTGGCCTATGTAACAGCCACCATTCCTATGTGTAACTCCACAAACAGCAGCTCCATTCAGCCCTCATCAACGTCCCATGTGGGAGTTCTATCATGGGAATAAAACTCCCCTCCTCCAAGTGTGAACACACTTTGTTACTCCCATAGGTTTAGTATCTAATTTGAATTTGGAATGCCATAATCTATTGTGTGTAACTCCTCCAATCAGCTACCCATTTTATTCTCCAACCTTGGAGTTACATGCATGAACCATCAATCCATGTATTGGCTGTCTTTTGGAGACCCAAGCAAGGCATAAACCCTATACCATCTCCAATGTGCATAATGATTTGAAAACTCAACTCTCACCCATGTAACTCCATGTAACGTCATTTCCATTCTTAACTTGGGTGGGAGTTACATGCATATAAGTTTCCCATGCAGCCAACAATTCTTAGTGTTTGAATTTGAAACAACCTACAAACCTTCACTCATTTAAAAATACATATTCATCCAACTCATTTACTCAACTCACCCAACCTAACACATTCATTTAATTTAACTTAACTAATAAATTCAACTCAACTAAACCCATCATTCATTTCAATTCAAACCAAACTCAAGCAATTAATAAACTTAAATTAACTAAGCTTGAACTCAATCCATGGTTAATCATGCCATTCACGACCCATTGGGTCCCATCTAGCCATTTTGACCCATTTATCAAAATTTGACCCAAATATGATTCTTGACCCGTTTAAATTCATCTTATCCATTTATTTGTTTTGTAAACAAACTACCATCCTTTGGGTCTTGATTGAGCCATTGACCCATTTAAATTCAAATCAATTTTATCACAATGGCAATTCCGTAAATATGAATATTTTCATATAAAATGATAACTTTGAAATTCCAGGGTGTTACAGAACCCTCTCTTAGGGTTTTCATCTTAAACCCTTTCCCTCTCAAGCAACACTCTTTGGCCGAAGATCAAGGAGGAAGAAGAAAGACTAAGGAAGGAGAAGAACGGAGGAGCAAGTCGGAGCGAAAGAAAACGAAGGAGTCGCGGAATCGGTATGTATGATTTATTAATTAAAAGGAGCTTAAGGGAACATTCCATTTCGGATTGAAAATAGTTGGCCAAAATATTAAGATCCATTCAACGAAAGAAAAAATGAGGTTCGGCCATGTTGTGTGGCCGAACCCCATCAAGTGATAAACATGTTGGATGTAAAATACCTATGAGATGGGTTGAACAAATGAATGGTAATGAAGATTAGAGTTACCTATATGATTAATGGATATGTTTAAGGACAATAAGTATACATGACTTATGACAACATGCATGGTTTAAACATGAGAAATGATCAAAGAACGTGGTTCGGCCCTTGCATGGCCGAACCCTAATCTTGATATACCTAAGGACCTTATGTATGTTCAATATAAGGAATGGAGAATGATCAAAGATCATGGTTTTGCCCTTGAATGGCCGAACCCTAGATTTTTATATATGTGGATCATGGAGGAAAAATGATGAACCATAGGGTTCGGCCATGTTGTATGGCCGAACCCCATGGAAGAATGTTGGTGATTTTAAATGGGTTCTAAAGGATGAAAATAAGGGAAAGATGTTTATGGATTTTAATACATTTTGCATGATGAACCATGGCCAACAAGCTAAGAAATAAATGGAGATAAAGAACCATGGGTTCGGCCATGTTGTATGGCCGAACCCCATGGATCATTTTTGTGGGATCTAAGTATGTGCAAATGAACTAAGTGTATGATTAAACCCCATGTAGGGATTTTGTTTATGGATCTAATATTTGTAAATGATTTAAGAAAGGAGAGGATGAAAATGAGACATCATGGGTTCGGCCGAACCCCATGAATCAATTTTATGGACATTTTGTGGATCCATGCATGTTTAAGAAATTAAAAGATTAATTATGGGTGATCAAGCTAAGAAACAAAAGAAAAAGAAATGTTGATGGAATGAAAGAACCATGGGTTCGGCCATGTTGTATGGCCGAACCCCATGGAGGATATTTTATGGACTTAAGTTGTTTATCAAGTTAGATGATTAACAAGGTAATGTTGGATTGGTTAAAAATAAGCAAGGACCAAAGGAAAGGGGGGTCAAAACCAAAAAGGGTGAGGTTCGGCCATGTTGTATGGCCAACCCCACCAATACATTTTTGTGGACTTAAAACAATTTTAGCCCTAAGTTATGGCCAAAACCCCTTGGGGGTCTTAATCGGGCTAAGGACTATAACCATAGGTGCAAAATGAACATGGAATGATGGGGATCAAATGGGTCATCATTTTGATCTATTTTATGTGTAATAAGGTAACGGGATTTCACAAACGGACGTACGATCGGCTTGACGCGATCAGTGAGAGGTTTTTCGACGAAAACACAAGGACACGATATTTGGTTGTTGGTAGGATTCCTACCTTATTGAAAACCATGGAATATGTATATGTGATGTTTTTACTTCTATGTTGATTTTGGTATCAAACTACTATGTTTTAACTATGGGATTTTAATTCTATGATGTTTATTATTACATAGCATGTTTGCACTTGCATCTCATGCATGGCATGGGAGGGATCAAATGAGGGGAGTCCACGCTCCATTCAGATTTCCGATAAACAACCGTGGGGAGGAATCCACACGGATTCCAATGGATGTATGATTGAATTGTAACCAGAGTCCACGCTCCATTCAGTGGGACCGATAAGGCATTCGTGGGAGAGATATGCTGTGTTTGAAATGTAACCGGAGTCCACGCTCCGTTCGGTGGGACCGATAAGGCATTCATGGGGAGTCATGACAATACCTTGATGTGGATTATCCATCAAGAGGAATACTATGTGATTGTGATATGGATGATGGGTGGGACTCATGGCATATGACACCCATGGCATGGCATTGACTTGCATGGCTTGGACATTATGTATAGTTATGAGACTTTTATACTAACCCATGTGTTTGACCCTACTTGGAGTACCTACTGGGCACGTTGTGTAACGCCCTACTTCTACCTTAGATGATGACACAAGAAATGGACAGAGGGAAGGACGTGATCGAAGCCAAGCTTAGGAGCTTGGATGACCTAGATCTATTTTATTTAAGTTTTTATTTTGGACATGTAATTTGAGTAATTAGCATGTTGGGACTGTAATAACTTAGACTATTTGCTATGGTTTGGATTTTAATTTTGGACATTTTAACTTAAGATGATTATTATTAAGTGATGGACTTCCTTGCTGTTTAAAATTGGATAGGACAGAACTCTATTATAATTCCATATTTTGTTTAATTCCGCATATATAGCCGTAGTACGTGTGAACCATTTTAGTGGACTTAGTCCACGCACACGTATGTTTGGCCAGTTAAGGGCTGGGCTTTGGAAGCTCGGATTTAGCTCGCATCGTGACGTCCCGTTCTCTCTCACTCTTTTATTTCAAAAAAAAAAAGTAGACTCTGATTTTCCGCGAGTGAAAAAGGGCGGGGCGTTACAATGAAGAGTTTGAACTATTATACAAAAGGACACAACCCAAGGGGCACACCAAACCCCTTGGCTAACTCCTCCTCTTGTACACAAGAGTTTTCCTCTTCTCCTCTCCTCTCTCTCTCCCACCTACACCTTATACATGGAGAATCTTTGTAGAGAAAAGGAAGAAGAAGGATTAAGGAAGAAAGACAGATCAACAAGAAAAGAAGGAGAAGGGAAGAAGGTATGTTTAAGATTTAACAATATGGGAATAAGTCTAAAGAAACCGTAGGTTTGGCCATGACATGGCCGAACCCATGGGTTACATAATGGCTAGAATGGATGGCCAAATTATTATAAGGCCATGGAGTTGGAAATCCATCCAAGAAATGGTAATGGGTTGAAACAAAAGTAAGGTCATAATCGAATCCATGATATGATACTAGGAATTGAATGTATTATGGAAAAAGCCTTGGCTTGTGGGTAGAGTAAATTCACTAAGAGATGTATGGAAGATGAAATCCATGTTTAAAAATGATAAGGAATGGATTTCATAAAGAAGGGCTTAACCATGCATGCAAACAGAGAAAACTGACAAAGAAGTCAGTCGACTGAATCTCAGGATTCAGTCTACTTAAAGGGTGCTGGCCGAACACACAAGGGTAACCTGGGTGTTTCAGCCGACTGAATCTATTGATTCAGTCGACTGAACGTGGACTGCCCGAGCACATAAGGGATATCTGGGTATTTCAGCCGATTGAATCCTATGATTCGTCGCCTGAAAGTACACTGGTTAAGCACAGATGTGGTCTACTGGTATTTCAGCCGACTAAATCTTTGATTCAGTTGACTACATGTATACTGGCCGAACACACAAATGATCTGATCCAAAGTCAGCCGACTGAATCTGTGATTCAGTCTCCTGAAAGTGTACTGATCGAGATCACAGAGGATTTGACCCAAAGTCAGCCGACTGAAAGGTTACTGGTCAAGTTTATACAGTACCTAGTTGTCTTTTAGCCTACTGAATATTGTTATTCAGTCGACTGAAAGTTGGCGGATAAAACATAGATGGTAACTAGGCGTGATTCAGTTGACTAAATTCTAGATTCAGTCGACCGAATTGAAAAGTCATGTTTTTACATTATTTTCCAGAACCTTCTTGTTGGATGGAAGGGGTGATGAATTAAAATGGAAAATCAAATTAATTTATATATGATTGAATTTGATAAAGTAAAAAGGTTCGCAAGAGGATTTCGATTCATTTACATGCGATCGTTAGCGTTGTTCTTGAGAAACAAGAAAATGACAGTATATCAGACATTGGTAGGATTCCTACCGTATGGAGACACTATGGATTATATATGACACTGGTTTTTAATTCGAATATGATGTTTACATTGGTTAAACAAATGGTATATGTTTATGAACTAATTTTCAATGATATTGTGTAATTTGAAATGAAATATCATTCTTGCATACATTATCTCATGCATGGCATGGGAGGAAATACATGTGAGCAGCAAGCCAAGTTATGAGCGATCCAGGCATGACTTGGGCTTGAGACTAGCCTATATGAAGCTATGTAAACTATTGAGATTTTGGCCTTGTCCGGGTTGCTAGAAATGGGCACGACATAATTTGGGCCAAAGAGATCCTGGGTAGGCAGTCCCGAAACCCTACGTAGAGAGAGGAGTCCACACTCCACCGATTGTCTCAGTTAATAATTTGTGGGGAGGTATACACTGACCTGGTGGTGCCATCACAAAACACTGCGGACGTAATTGGCTAAGGGAACACCTTGATATGGCGATTTATCAAGGAAACTATTTATATATGATGTGATTGGATATGGAAATTAGGTGAAAGATCATTTGGCATTGACACCCATGACATGACATATATGATAGCATGATCATGATATGGACATCATGCATTGTTTTTACTATTTATGAGATGTTTTACAAATATGATATGATGTATCTATTTTGATTTATAGTACTCTTATGTGTACCATAAACTTACTTGGAATGCCTACTGGGCATGTTGACTGATGCCCTACTTCTACCCTATAGATTATGGAATAGGGAATGACAAGGAAACGGATATGAGACATGAAGGGAGCCAAGCGTTGGAGCTTGGAATGAATGAAGTTTAATTTACTTGGTTTTGATGTTTATGATGTATTGGGAGGACTGATATTTTGGATTGTAATAACTTAGAAACTATTTACTATGGTTTGATTATCTTTAAGTTTTAATTGGAATCGGATGGTAATTTGTTTTCCTTGCTTAATGATGACATGATTATGGATAGCATCTGATCCGAATATATATTATTCCGCAAGTATTCAGTAAAACGTGTGAAATGTTTTGTGGACTTAGTCCACCCACAAGTAAAGGTGGCCAGTTAACTCGCGTTGTGACTCCTACTCTCTCTCTCATTTAAAAAAAATATATACTCTGATTTGTGGTGAGTGAAAAAGGGCGGGGCATTACAGTTGGTGTCAGAGCAAAACTGGAAGTGTTGAATCTCACAAAGTAAGATTAATACGGTATCACGTCTCACTAACAAGATAAGAATCTCAAATGACCGACACTTCAGAGTCTGCTGCATGGGGGCCAAATTGATTTACTCTAATGAGAATCAGGCTGTAAGCATTCTGTAACGCCCCGCCCTTTTTTACTCTCTACGTTTTCCGAAAATTAGAGTCTGTTTTTTTTTTTTTTTTTTATAAACAAAGAGTGATAGAGAGCGGGACGTCACGATGCGAGCTAAGTCTGAACTTCTAAAGTCCGACCCTTAGCTGGCCAACCCTATGTGTGCATGGACTAAGTCCATGAAAACGGTTCACACATAACGATATAAACATGCGGAATTAAAATCATAACTGCGGAATTATAATAGCACCTAGTTCTATTCCATTTTCGATAGCAAAGTACATCAAGTCCTTAATCATGATTAACATAATGTAATTATCCAGATAAACATCCAATCATAGCAAATCATCTAAATTATTACATGTCTGAAGTCTAGTTACTCAAAATACAAGTCCATAAGTAACTTAATTAAAATATAAACTAAAAGCATCCAAGCTCCTATGCTTGTCCTTTTTCACGTTCATCATTCCCCTCGTTTCCTGTATCATCCACTAGGGTAGAAGTAGGGCGTTAGAACAACGCGCCCAGTAGGTATTCCATTTAAGGCTAACAAATTGTTAGTACAAAAAATATATAATAACATATAGTCAAAAAGCCATATATACCATGCCATGTCATGATGTCAAATGCAATGAGTCCCACCCATCACAAGTACATATAAGTACCCCCACATAGGTCTTTTGGACTCCCCGACGGAGTGTGGCCCCTCCGGTTTCTTCTTGATGGAAAAACACATCAAGGTATCCCACATACGTCTTTCGGACGCCCCGACGGAGTGTGGTCCCTCCGGTTTCTTCTTGATGGAAAAGTACATCAAGGTATCCCACATAGGTTATTGGACGCCCCGACGGAGTGTGGCGCCTTCGGTTACATATCCTTCAACCCATGCCATGCATGAGATGCCAATGTAACACATGCTATTTTATAATGTAAACATAGCATTAAAACTTCACAATTGAAACATATCTTTTACAACATAAATTCATCAAAATAAGATAAAACATTGTTCATAAACCCATGGTTTCAAAGAGGTGGAATCCTACCAAAGACCACTAACGTGTCCTTGCGCTTCCGTCCGATAACTGCTCACGATCGTACACACCTTGTGAGGTCCCGTTACCTTATAATATATCAATCAATTAAAACCATATCCTATTTGATTTCCTATTATGTTTAAGTCCATAAACACAACCTTGTTAACACCAAAGTCCACAAAAACAATCCCAATGGGGTTCGGCCAAAAACCATGGCCGAACCCTATGATGTACTACTTTCCATTTTATCCATTATATCAATTACCATATTAAGTCCATCTATATTTTTCCATGGGGTTCGGCCATACACCACGGCCGAACCCATGATCCATGATTCTTATCCATTTTTAACCCTTTAACATCATCAACATTTATCTATGATCTTCCATCATTTAAATCCATTATTATTCACTAATGACCTTCCATGGGGTTCGGCCATACTACATGGCCGAACCCTATGGTTCATCCTTTTTATTAAAAACTCAACATTCATCCCTCAATTTTCTTCCATGGGGTTCGGCCATACACCATGGCCGAATCCTATGGTTCCTTATTTCAAACAAATTTATCAAATTACTAACCGGTTCCGTGACTCCTCCGGTTTTGCTTCGCTTGTTCTTGCTATTCCAATCATTTTCTTCCTTAGCCTCTTTCCACTTCTTCTTGATCTTTAGCCGAGAACACCTACTTGATTTTGTGTATTGTCGTGCGCCCTTGTTATGTTTCCTTTCTTTTATAAAACCTCCCACTCGGTCATATATTTAGACAATGGCGTGGCTCCTTGTGTTGCCTCTCTTTTGTAATACCTCCTCTTGGTTCTATAATTAGAAGGTGCCATGACTCCTTGTTAGAGATCATATGTGCATCACCTTGGATGTGCAAATCCCATACACACAGCCAAGACAATTTATCTTTATTTAGTAATCCCCTTATGCGCATATTCATGGATATGCAAATCTTCATACACGGCCATGACAATTAATCCAAATTCCCTCTATGCGCATATCCTTAATCCATATCCCTTATTTATAATTATATTTCATTACGATTTTAATTCAGCCCCATTTAATTTTATTGAAACCAATTCCACAATCCATTGGGTCTTAATTGGGCAATGACCCAACACTTTACCTATATAAGGTCCATATCTAATAATTCACAAATTAAATGGGTAATTCTCATATATATTAATAACTTGAAAATCAGGGGTGTTACACATTCAATCTGAGAACAACACTTAGATGAGAAAAACAACAGCAAGGGAAGGACAATCACTATAAAATGTGGATTTATCAAACACAGCGAAATAGGACGTCTCTCCCCTTGAACAAGAAACATCATGATTTCCCCAAAATGAGAAATATTATGTGATGCATAGGAAAATTCCCCAAAACAAGAAATACAAGATGATGATTAGGTAATTTTCCCCAAGTATGTGAACATAAAATCTTATGAGAAAACTAAGTCAATCAATGTTTCGATGACTTAGGAAATTGCCTCCAAGAAGAAGAAATACCTGACAGAACCCGCATCAAGAAGAGGACGAGGACAATGTAAATATTCCTGAGGTGCCTCCCGAGCTATAGAGCTTAGTACAGGCAGTGGTCACTTCCATTCTATAGCAACACCAGAACGACAATGGAGGCACAACCTCTAATGAATCTCAAGACCGAACCATGGTCAGAGATTTCCAACACCAGCGTCCCCCTTATTTCAAAGAGAATGAGGGACCCGCAGGAGCGGAGAACTGAATCGAGAATATTTCAAAGATCTTGAAGTTGCTCAAGATCACTAATTACCAGGACAAAATACTGCTGGCTACCTCACAACTGGTAGACGATGCCGGCAAATGGTGGAAAGTAATAGAACGTCAACAAGCACAGATTCCAGAGGAGGATAGGACAGAGATGACTTGGGACCAGTTCGCTAGGATGTTTCTAGATCATTACTTTCCAGAGGAAGAGAAAGTGCGTCAGACAGCAGGCATTCATACCTTTGGTCTAAGACACCATGACTGTTGCAGATTATTATCAAGAATTCCTCTGTCTATCTTGTTATGCTTTATACATGGTGGACACAGAATATAAGAAGGCCCAAAAATTTGAACGAGGCCTGCGACCTAGCATTGAGCCAAAGTCACTATATTCAAATCAGCTACTTTGGCAGAAGTGGTCAGTCGGGCTAGCATAGCAGAACAACAGTTGACGAAGACAGTCAGATTTGTGGATAACCGACGAGGTCAGAGCAGGGGAAGTGCTCAACGCCCTCACAAGATATTTAGTCCCAATTTCGGGAGACCCTCATCCTTTATTGTTTCCACTGGAGGTTTTCGTCCCAATCAATGCTCCACCTCAGGACCAGTCTCTAGGCTCCTCGAGGTGTTAATGCAACACCCCAGATTTTCATTGAAAATTCCTTTACTAAAAGTATGCACGACTTAGAAGGGGGTGAATAGGTCGGTTTTAAATTTTAGTCCCTTTTTAAATATAAATCAGATCTAACAATATGTGCAGCGGAATAAACGTGTGTGCAAGTGATAAACAAATGAATCAAACTATTAATGTAAACCACACATGCACAACGATATATAGTGGTTCGGTTCACCTGAACCTACATCCATTGTTGGACTCACCCTCTCTACGGCTATCCCAAATATACTATGTAAGGGTCTCACACCCAAATAGTACAACCTAGTTTTTTTTATAGAGGTTCAACCCAATCGGTCTAATCCTCTACACCTATTTTTTAGAGTGGTTCGAACATACTGTTCTAATCCACTTTACAATGTTTAAAATAAAACAAAGAAGAAAACTTGCCATGGGCCTTAACCATTTTCCTTTAAACTCTTTATTCTTTACTGAATCTGTGTGCTCCTTTCCATCAAATTAGCATCATTAACGTATTTATTGGCACAGCAGTAGGACTTGGATATGACTGGTTTTAGTCCTATATGAACACCTTATTCTTCATCAGGATTGGGGTATTCATTACCCAAACATTTACTAAGGAAGATGATGAAAAGAATGTCAAGAAGGAAGGCTGAATGATCTGACACACATAATACTTTTCTTGTTTTTCTCTGTGTATCCAGTCCCTCTAACAAATGACTTACTGTTATTTTATAAGACAGTTTGTAGTTCTGCAGTAAGTCACGCCCTCAAGGCCTCGCCGCTTCCTAATGAGGCCTCGCCAGCGGTAGTTTTACAAGGACAACACATATGTGCAGTTTAATCTATCAGACAGAATTCAGCCAGATACCAGCCACCTCATATTCACCGTGCATGATTTGTAATTCATTTATCTTAGCCATCAATCAAGGATTTGATGGAAGATTACAAGATGGAATACAACTCATGGAGGAGCTTTTCCATACTTGTCATGGACAGCTCCCCAAAGGTTTCAAATTCAAATTTAAGTGAGGTGGCAGCATCTCACCATGTGGATAAATTTATTTACCATAATAAGCTTCCAATCATTTACCATAATTACCCATCTCACCATGTGGATAAATTTATCTACCATAATAAGCTTTTAATCAATTTACCATAATTACCTCTCAATTAAACAAACACAAATTTTAGTTCTAAATCCGTAAGAGACTGAGTCAGCTCGACACAGGGTCAGCTGGACTTAGCTCAGCTCAGCATAACTGGTTGCGAGGCCTTAGCAGATTGCATGAGCCTCGAGGCTGAAAGTCACTTATTCACTTTATTTTCCAATTGACTTCTAAGGTATTCGACTTAGCCTAAGGTCTCCTATGGTTTACTTACCTGTGTGCCAATACTGTATTCGGTGTAGACGCTTTAACTTCATAGTAGATCTTCTTATTCATCCAAGGCTAGTCCAACTGAGTCACGTAATTGACAATAAGGGTGACTCGGACGAACCGAGGCACTTACAATCTCCCCCTTTGTCAATTTCGTGACAAAATCTAAGATCTACCCATTACACCAATTTCCCCTTTACAATGAAATACAAGTCCTTGATAAAATACAACTCAAACAATGACCATATCAAGACTTGAATTTCTTGCACTAACACTTCTCTCCACCTTTTTCTTTTTCTCCCCTTGCAATGATGTCTGCAAAAGACATATGCAACTAGGTGGGATTTTGAAATTTCTCCCCCTCAACATTAGTACCATTTTTCTCCCCCTTTTTGTCATAAATTGACAAAGGGTACTACACAATAATGTTATGGAGAAACAGATTTAACAAAACATCAGTTTTAAATAAGCACTTATTCCAATATTTGAAACTAAGAAAGATCCACCACCAACCAATTTGTCAGATACTTAAAAAATACATTTTCCTATTAGGCACATGGAGGATCTGAAAACATCAAGGGGCGTAAACACACCCTCTCACCTTCTGAACCCATTTCGTATTGAAGGAAGATGGGCGGAGGGATGAGCTGAAATTCTTTGAGTCAGTTCTATGTTTGAGAAGCTCATTTAGCAAATTTGTTACTATTTGATTTAAGAGCTGATTTTGATCTCTTCTTTCAAAATTTTGCCTGACATTGTCCCTTCTATGATGTACCTTTGGTTGGACAGAAATGAACTTCTCTTTGTGATGCTTCTTTCTTAGGGGACATTCAAACTTTAGGTGATCCAACTTTTCACAATAGTAGCATGTCACAGGTAGAAGATTTAGAGAAAGAATACTCACCTTACACAAAAACAGTTTTGGAGTTAGATTTATTATCAAAACCTAAACGAGTTTTATCTCCAAAATGTTTTCCAATATTTAAGAGTTTTTCAAGTTTTTCTTCCCTTTGAGTAAATTTATCTTCAAATTTTATTTTGTAAGTCCTTAACTGGTTTAAGTCAACTTCCAGTTTTTGTTCTTCACTTCTAATTTTTGACTCATTTTTCTTTAGTTTTAAAGTTTCATCTTGAGCCAATTTGAGCTTTTCTTGAAGACATAGATTTTCTTCTTGAATAATTTTTTAGTCTTTTTCAAATGTTTCTTTTTCAGTTTTTAATTGATTTTTCAGTTTTACATTTTCATTTTTCGATTTACCAAGTCTTTTAACTAAATCTTTGCTTTCTAAGAACAAAGCATTATAAGCTTCTTGTAAGCCATCATCCTCACTATCTAATCCTTCACTATCACTTTCAAAATTTGGAGCATTTTGAGGATCATAAGAGATGGAAGCAATGAAACCTTTTGTCTTGACAACATCTTCATGGGTTGACACATCAGAATCACTTTCAGATTGTGATGTGTCTTCTTCCACCATAGTGGTCATGGCTTTCTTTTTAGATCTCTTCTTAGAAAGACATTCATTAGCAAAGTGACCATATCCATCACAATTAAAACATTGTGTTTCTTTGGGCTTGGATTTTTCTTTAAATCTATCTTTTGACTTTTCTTTTAAAAAATACGTTTTACTTTTATTGAATTCTCTATAGTCTTCTTTATTAACTCTTTTTCTCTCTTTCCTCATATTAAAATGTTTTAAGAAATTTTTAGCAATAGTGGCAACCTCTTCATCTGTATCACTTTGTGAGTCATCAGATTCTTCATCCTTTTTAAATTTAGTTTTTAGAGAATATTTTAGAGCAATTGATTTTTTCTTAGGTTTTTCATCATCAAAGTGAAGCTCATAGGTTTGAAGGGATCCTACCAAGTCATCAACCCTCATTAGAGACACATCTCTGTATTCTTCAATGGCGGCTACCTTGGGCTTAAAACTTTTGGGCAGATTTCTTAGTATTTTGGTACAAATTTTAGATTCAGGGATTATTTCACCTAAGGCCCACATGGAATTTACAATGTCACTTAGCTTCGAATCGAACTCCATAAACATTTCATTTTCCTCCATTCGTATGTTATCAAATTGTGACTAAAGGATTTGAAGTTTAGACCTCTTAACAACTGAGGTTCCCTCATGTGTCCTTTCTAAGATGTCCCAAGCATCTTTGGCTGTCACACATGTCATTATATGCTTGAACTCATCTGGTGAGACAACACAATTAATGGCATTTAAAGCCTTTCCATTTGCAGTATATAGAGTTTTTTCCATGTCGGTCCAGGTAAAGTAATCCTTAGATTTAGTACCAATGATTAAATGAACAGATTTTCCTGCTTCACCTTTGCCTGATTTTTCAGAGATTTCCTTAACAGGATGTTCCCAACCCCTTACTACTGATTCCCATACGGCTCCATCAAGTGATACAAAGAAGCTTTTCATTTTGCCTTCCAAGAGGCATAGTTAGATCTGTCAAAATAGGGAGGTTTTGAAGCAGGTTGACTATCACCTCTATACATGATTCTAGTACAGGATCAACTCGGACGATTAAGTCCAACTCAGAGTAACCGAGCTCTTGATGCCAACTGAAAAATTCCTTTACTAGAAGTATGCACGACTTAGAAGTGGGTGAATAGGTCGGTTTTCAATTTTAGTTCCCTTTTAAGTATAAATGAGATTTAACAATATGTGCAGCGAATAAACGTGTGTACAAGTGATAAACAAATGAATAAAACCATTAATGCAAACCACACATGCACAACGGTATATAGTGGTTCGGTTCACCTGAACCTACATCCACTGTTGGACTCACCCTCTCTAGGGCTATCCCAAATATACTATGTAAGGGTCTCACACCCAAATAGTAGAACATAGTCTTTTTATAGAGGTTCAACCCAATCAGTCTAATCCTCCACACCTATTTTTTAGAGTGGTTCGAACACACTGTTCTAATCCACTTTACAATGTTTAAAATAAAACAAAGAAGAAAACTTGCCTTGGGTCTTAACCGTTTTCCTTTAAGCGCTTTATTCTTTATTGAATCTGTGTGCTCATTTCCATCAAATGAGCATCATCAGCGTTTATTGGTACAGCAGTAGGACTTGGATATGACTGATTTTAGTCCTATATGAACATATGAACACCTTATTCTTCATCAGGATTGGGGTATTCATTACCCAAACATTTACTAAGGAAGATGATGAAGAGAGTGTCAAGAGGGAAGGCTGAATGATCTGACACACTATAATACTTTTCCTGTTTTTCTCTATGTATCAAGTCCCTCTAACAAATGGCTTATTGTTATTTTATAAGACAACTTGTAGTTCTGCAGTAAGTCACGCCCGCGAGGCCTCGTAGCTTCCAATGAGACCTCGCCAGCAGTAGTTTTACAAGGACAGCACATATGTTCAGTTAAATCTATCAGATAGAATCCACCCAGATACCAGCCAGATACCAGCTACCTCATATCCATCGTGCATGATTTGTAATTCATTTATCTTAGCCATCAATCAAGGATTCGATGGAAGATTGCAAGACGGAATACAACTCATGGAGGAGCCTTTCCATACTTGTCATGGACAGCTCCCCAAGGGTATTCAAATTCAAATTTAAGTGAGGTGGCAGCATCTTACCATGTGGATAAATTTATTTACCTACAATAAGCTTCCAATCCATTTACCATACTTACCCATCTCACCATGTGGATAAATTTATTTACCATAATAAGCTTCTAATCAATTTACCATAATTACCTCTCAATTAAACATGACACATATTTTAATTCTAAATCTGTATGAGACTGAGTCAGTTCGACACAGGGTCAGTTGGACTTAGTTCAGTTCAGCATAACTGGTTGCGAGGCCTCGGCAGATTGCATGAGGCCACGAGGCTGAAAGTCACTTATTCACTTTATTTTCCAATTGACTTCTAAGGTATTCGACTTAGCCTAAGGTCTCCTATGATTCACTTACCTGTGTTCCAATATCGTATTCGGTATAGACACTTCAACTTCATAGTAGATCTTCTTATTCATCCAAGGCAAGTCCAACTGAGTCACGTAATTGACAATAAGGGTGACTCGAACGAACCGGGGCACTTACATTCATTTCATGAATATGTGTGGAAATTGTCCATTTAATTTGTGAATTAATGGAATTTGAAATTAAATAATGGGATGAACCTTAAATGGGTAAAGGAATTGGGTCAATAAACTAATTAAGACCCAACGGGTCATGGATAAGGATGAATTAGAAATAATTGGGTAAGACTTAAATAAATGGATCAATGGCTCAATTGGGACCCAATGGGTCAAGGTGAATTGATTTTGAAGGTAAATAGGTAGGTTTAATTTAATTGGGGCAACTATCCAATTGAGACCCAATGGGTTATGATGAGTTTCTTTTTAAGTAAAAGGATAAAAGATAATTCGGTCGAATACCCAATTAAGATCCAAGGCATGAGATACACCTCATCAAATGAAATGGCTAAGTGGGACCCTAAATACCATGTGGTGCATGGTCGGCTAAGCCATGGTTGACTTGGTCAACCATGCGTGAGTTCAAATTGAGTTGAGTTGATGAATGAGTTCAAATTGAGTTGAGTTGATGAATGAGTTCAATTGAGTTCAAAGGAAATGAGTTAATGCTAAGTTATGGCTGAGTTGAATTGGCTTGAAGTATTAATGAGTCCAAATTAAATTAAATTAAGTTGAATTGAATTAAAGAAATGAGTTGAATAAGGAGATGGAGAGTTCCATCTCAAAGGACACAACCAATGGACACGTTGGGACATGGAGGGATTCCATCTCAAAGGACATATCTCAAGGTACACACGTTGGGAATGCAATGGGTTTCTTGGTTTGAACCAAGGGTTTCCTTGGTTAAATCAAGGGACACCTTGGTTGGACACAACTAATAAAGACAGGAAATGAAAAGCCATGGGCTGATTACAAAGAGACACCAACCAAGGGGCACACCCCACTCCTTGGCCGATTCTATCCCTTGAGAACAAATAGATTTTCTTCTCTTCTCATCTCTCTCTCTTTCTCACTCTCTCTCTCTCTACATGGTTGCATTTGGAGAAATTAGTGAAGAACAAGAAAGGAAGGAGAAAGACTAAGGAGTAAAGTTCAGATTAAAGAGAAATGAAGGAGACGGGAATTAAAGTAAGTATGTGTAGAGTTTATAATTTAAGAAAAAGACTAAGGAAACCGTGGTTTTGGCCATGGAGTGGCCGAACTCATGAGTTTCACATTTGATTGAAAAGAATGGCCAAATGATTATAAGGCTATGGACTTTGAAATCCATTCAAGGAATGGTGATGAGATTGACATAAAAGTAAGGTGATGTTCAAATTCAAGATATGATGCTAGAGATTGAAAGATTAATGGACAACTCCCTAACTTTGGTTAGTGGGTAGAGTATGTCCACTGATTTTATGTATAAATGATTTAATACATGTTTAAAAAGGATAAGGGGTGACATCATGAAAAAAAAACTGTAAAAACATGCAAACAAAAGAGGACTAAACACGGGTTACACTGTCTGGTGGACGGGTATTACCGTCCGCGGACGAGTTTCGACTGTCCGTGGGACGAGTATTACCGTCTGCGAGACGGGTAACAGACATGGACAGGGTGTTGTTTGCGGACGAATTGCACTGTCTGCATGACGAGTTTCTACCGTCCCTGGTACGGGTTTTGACCATCCGCGGGACGGGTAACAAACAGGGACTGTAATAGCCCGAATTTTTAAATCAATATATATATATATATATATATGGCATTTATTTATTTTAATAATGGAAAAGTTGGAATTTTGATATTATGGATGTTAAATGGATCAAATTTTGGGGCAAAGGTCCAAGTATGGTCCAATGGACCATGGATTGGATGGAACCCATTTAAAGGGTCAATAATGGTCAAAGTGGGCCCGATAACCATGTGGGACCCGATGGATCAAAATTGATTCAAACTCTAGGCTAAATGGTAGAGAATAGTTTAATTGGGCCATGGGCCCAATGGTGACCCAATTGATTGGAATTAAACCCCCCTAAGGTAATGATGAGATGGTTAAGCTAGCATAACCAAGTGGGACCCACCTCCACCTCATCAAGTGAGGTGGCGGGTTGGCTAAGGAATTGGTGGGGCCGGCCACCATGGTTGACTTGGTCAACCATGGGTGGATTCATGAAAGAATTGAAGGGAAATAAATAGAAATTAAATTATAAAATTAAAGGGGCTAAGTTAAGTAACAAATTAAATAATTAAGTGAGTCAAGAGGGGAGTGAGTCACATAGGAAAAGGGGTGAGTCACATAGGAAAAGGGGTGAGTCAAGATGATTTCCATCTTATTTGACTCACCAAATTCGTTGGAATGGGTGGTGGTTCCACCTCATTCCAACCACCCCCACTAAGCGGACAATGGCCCTAAGGTTGGGGGCATGCAAGGCCATACCCCCTTTCATGATTGCTTGGTCAATGGAGTCAAGACCAAGATTACATGGGAGATGGTTTTCCATCTCATTTCTCTCATCTCTCTTCCATCTTTCCATCTCTTCCAAAACCGTCCTCCCCTCTCTTCCAAAGAAAACACCAAAGAGAAAGGAAGAGAAAGAGACTTAGAAGGAAAGAAGAGAACCCAAGCTTGAGATATTTTCTCCATCCCCTCCTTCTCTCTCTCTCTCTCCCTCAAAATCAAACCCTACCATTAGCCGAACCCAAACCTTGGTGACCTTACCTTGATCAAGCTCACCATTGGCCGAGTATCAAGGAGAAAGAAGAAGGAGAAAGGCTAAGGAACAAGAGGAGCAAGAGACAACTGGGAGAAGCACGGATTAGTAAGTATCTCCAAACAAGATGTTATGTTTTTCTTTAAGGAAACCATGAAGGAAGGGTGTACAAAATGTGCAATGGAAAAGACGGACAAAGTAGTCAGTCGACTGAATCTTTGATTCAGTCGACTGAACTGATAATGGACGAATCAGAAACGAGTTTCTAGGAGTTTCAGCCGACTGAATCTGATGATTCAGCCGACTGAACACAAACATCTCGGATAAGAAAAGGGTTCTGGAAGTTTCAGCTGACTGAATATACGATTCAGTCGACTGAATGGATGCTTATTGAAAATGTAAATGGTTGGTTGGTAGTTCAACCGATTCAGTCGACTGAAAATGAACTGGCTAAACAAACAGATAACCTGATTCAAAGTCAATCGACTGAATCTGTGATTCAGTCGCCTGAAAGGGTACGAACCATATTTCAGCCGACTGAATGTGTATTTTAGTCGACTGAAAGTAAACTGGCAGAACAAATAAATGATCAGATTCAAAGTCAGCCGACTGAATCTGTGATTCAGTCGACTGAAATGTTGTGAGTCATGTTTCAGCCGATGGAATATGTATTTCAGTCGACTGAATTGAAATGTACAGTTTTGGGTATTTTCAGAGGTCACTGTAAATCCGGTAGGATAAATGGGGATTAAGTTAAATTAAAGGGACTGATTTTAAAAATCCTATGACATGATTGGTAAGTCATTAATGGACCTACGTGTATGGATCAGTTATGGATTAAATTATGTATGTGTTTTAATCAATGGAAAAAGAGGCTAAGTTAAGGGCTGATTTATGTTAATCTTGTAACATGGTAAAGATCATTAATGGACCTAGGTTTATGATCAGTTAGAGACTTAATCATGGATAAGATATAGACTAACTTGGAAAATGTATAATAAGGTATCGAGACATCGCAAACGGTACGCGATCGGCAACCGGAATTATCAGACGAAAACGGAAAGGGACGTTATCGGTATTCGGTAGGATTCCTACCTTTTTGTAAGCCGTGGATTATGTGTATGTGATGGTTTCCGTATTTTATTTTGGTAATTATATGATTTATTTTAACATGGATTCTAAATGCTATGGATTATACTCTAATGCTATGGATGGTATTTTAAATGCTAAGGATTATATTTTAATGCTATGGATGGTATTTTAAATGCTATGGATTATATTCCTATCCTATGGATTTTATATTATGTATATGAATTATATATATATATATATATATATATATATATATATATATTACATAGCATAATGTACTTACATCTCATGTATGGCATGGGCGGGAAAATAAATGAACCGGAGTCCATGTTCCGTCGGGACGACCGAGAACAAACATGGGGATAGCCTAATATGCTATAACCGGAGTACATGCTCCGTCGGGGCGACCGAGAACAAGCATGGAGATAGCTTGGCATGCTATAATCGGAGTCCATGCTCAGTCGGGGCGACCGAGAAGCAAACATGGGGACACCTTGACGAGGTTTTGCCTCAAGGGGGATATGACATTTTATGATGATATGGATGATGGGTGGGACACATGACATAGGCAACCATGGCATGGCATTCATCATATGGCCTTATTATATTGTTATCAAGTATGCTTGTTATCACTAATCCATGTGCTAGCCCTTCTCGGAGTCCTACTGGGCGCGTTGTCTAACGCCCTACTTTTACCCTAGCTGATGACGCAGGAGACACAGGAAATGGTGGACGCGACGGGAGTCAAGCTTAGGAGCTTGGGAAAGCGGCTACTTAGTTCTGCTTAAGTTTTTATTTCGGAAATGTAATTTAAGTAGCTTAGCTTGTCAAATTGTAATAATTTTGGATTTTCTTACTATGGTTGGATTTCATATTTGGACATTATGATTATGGGGTATTTTAGTAATTTAATGATGTATCTTCCCTTCTATCTAAAGCTAGTAGGATAGTATCTATTATAATGTTCCGCATGTAATTATATCCCGCGAGCTTACTTCCTACGCGTGAACCGTTCTCGTGGACTTCGTTCCGCACGAGTGGGTTGGCCAGTTAAGGGTCGGGCTTTAGAAGCTCGAACTTAACTCGCGTCATGACGTCTGCGCCTGTTGTCACTTTTAAAAAAAAAATAGACTCTGAATTCGGTGAGAATGGGGCGGGCATTACAGGGACAGGGTGTTGTTTGCGGATGGATTGCGCTGTCTGCGGGACGGGTATTACCGTCTGCGGACGGGTTTTGACCCTTCGAAGGACGAGTAGCGGATGGTAATCGGCCTGGTTCAGTCGACTAAATTTAAAAGTGAAAATTTGTAAATAATTTTTCTAGAAGTTCAGTTTATCTGCAATGATGTAGGGAATAATGGAAATCAAATGGATCATCAAATTGATTTATATATGTGCTAAATGTAATAAGGAAAAGGAGATTTACAAAGTGTTTGTAAATTGGTTTTAACGTGATCGGTGAACGGTATCTTCACGGAACAGCAAGGACAGTAAACTTAAATTTGGTAGGATTCTTACCTTATTGAAATGCATCGGGATCTATATACGTATTTGTTCTGTAACGCCCCGCCCTTTTTCACTCACTGAAAATCAGAGTCTTTTTTTTTTAAATAAAAGAGTGAGAGAGAGCGGGAGCGTCACGACGCAAGCTAAGTCCAAGCTTCCAAAGCCCGGCCCTTAACTGGCCAACCCTACGTGTGCGTGGATTAAGTCACGAGAATGGTTCACACACAATAAGGCTATACATGAGGAATAAATCGTAAATGAGGAATTATAATAGGATAACTATCCTATTCCATTTTAGATAGCAAGGTAGTCCATCACTTAACAATAATTATCTTAAGTTAAAATATCCAAATTAACATTCCAAACCATAGCAAATAATCTAAGTTATTACAATCCCAATTGTTAGCTACTCAAATTACATTGTCCATGAATAATTTAAATAAAATGAAACTAAATCATCCAAGCTCCTAAGCTTGGCTCTGATCACGTTCTTTGTTCCGTCCATTTCCTGTGTCATCAACTATGGTAGAAGTAGGGCGTTAGACAACGCGCCTAGTAGGTATTCCAAGTAGGGTCAACACATGGGTTAGAATAAATATCACATAGATAACATAATATCAAACCATGTAAAACAATGCCATGCCATGGTTGTCATATGCAATGAGTCCCACCCATCATCCATATCACAATCACATAATGTTCCTCTTGATGGAAAACTCCTCATCAAGGTATCCCCACGAATACCTTACGAACGCCCCGACGGAGCGTGGATCTCCGGTTACAAATCAATCATACATCCCTCTTGATGGATAATGCACATCAAGTTACCCTCTCGAACGCTTTACGGACTCCCCGACGGAGCATGGGTCTCCGGTTACATTTCATCCCTCCCATGCCATGCATGAGATGCAAGTGCAGATATGCTATGTAATAATACAAATCATAGCATTAAAATCCCACCATTAAGACATATCATTTGATACCAAAATAATTCAAGTAAAACATTCCTAAATACATAATCCATGGTTTTCAATAAGGTAGGAATCCTTCCAATGACCAACTAATGTGTCCTTACGTTTTTGTCCGAAAACCGCTCACCGATCACCTCAAGCCGATCGTACACTGCTTGTGAGATCTCGTTACCTTATTACATATCAATAAATCAAACCGATGCTTCATTTGATTTCCAATCCATGCTTAAGTCCACAAACATACCTTAGTAGGTTCGGCCATACAACATGGCCGAACCTCATTCACTTGGTTTTGGGTCCCTCTTTTGACGTATTAACCAATCATACCTAAGTTAATCATTTAAAAACCATAAGTCCACAAAACATTCCCTATGGGGTTCGGCCATACACCATGGCCGAACCCATGGTCCTTCATGTTCACCCCATTTACATCTAAGCCAATATTTCCATCACCTAATTTATTTACCCATGCTTAGGTCCAAAACATAGATCCATAACTAAACATTTTATGCATGGATCCACAAATGATCCATCAACATAGACCCCTAATTAAATTCCTCCATTTCCTAGCTTAATCATTCATTTATCTAAACATGCATAAATCTCTAAATGACCCATTAAAATGGTCCATGGGGTTCGGCCATACACCATGGCCGAACCCATGATGTCTCATTTCCCATCTTCTCCTTTAAATCATTTACAATCTTAGGTCCATAAACAAGGTCCCTCCATGGGGAGTTTAATCATACACTTAGATTCATCATTTAAAACCCAAAGATCCATAATAAATCCATTAATATTTCTCCATGGGGTTCGGCCATACAACATGGCCGAACCCATGGTCCTTGGTTCTTCCTTATTTCCTCATTTCAAGTTTATCATTTACAACATTTAAACCTTATTTAAAATCACTAATATATTTGCATGATTTTCATCCTTTACCACTCATTAACATTTACCAACATCCTTCCATGGGGTCCGGCCATACAACATGGCCGAACCCTATGGTTCATCATTTTCTTTTTCAAAAAATCATACATCCAAGATTTAATCCTTTGATGGGGTTCGGCCATACATCATGGTCGAACCTCATCCAACCCCTTTTTGTGCTTGATGGTTCTTATATATAAAACTTAGTGTTTGGCCATGCAAGGGGCAAAACATGATCCTTGATCATTCAACATTTCTTACATGGGACATGCATAAGGTCCTTAGCCATAACAAGATTAGGGTTCGGCCAGGCAATGGCCGAACCATGTTCCTTGACCATCTTTTACAGGCTTAAGCCGTATATACGTAGTGTCCTTAATCATATCCATTAATCATATGGGTAACCCTAATTACCCTTCCTTTGTTCAATCCATCCCATTCCTTGAATGGATTTTAAATCCATGGCCCATGATATTTTGGCCAACTCTCCAATCCAAAAATGGGATGTTCTTTTAATCTCTTTTCTTACTTAATAAAATCTTATCAAGTACTTACCGATTCCGTGACTCCTCCGTTCTTCTCCTTCCTTAGCCTCCTCTTCCTTCCTTAGCCTCTCCTTCCTTCCTTCTTGATCTTCGGCCAAAGTGTGAGCTTGAGAGAGAGAGGGTCTAAGATGAAAATCCCAAGAGATGGTTCGGCGAAGAAGTGTAGGTTTGAGAGGGAGAGAATCTAAGTCTTCTTCCTTTGTCTTTGTGAGAGGGTTGGTTCCAAGAGTGAGAGGGAGAGGAGTGGAGATAGAAATCTCTAGGTCTTTCTTGACTTAGTGAGAGGATCGGCCAAGGGTGGTGTCTTTTGGGTGATGTCTCTTTGTAACTACTATAACTCTTCACCTCCCTCATTAATATTTCCTCTGGGGTTTCATCCCCTGAGATGAAACTCCCAACCGTGTGCCCCTTGGGTTTCCATCATGAGATGGTGTAACGCCCCGCCCTTTTTCACTATGCTTTCCGAAAATCAGAGTCTATTTTTTTTTTTAAAAATAAAGAGTGAGATAAAGAGCGGGACGTCACAACGTGAGCTAAGTCCGAACTTCTAAAGTCCGACCCTTAACTGGCCAACCCTATGTGTGCATGGACTAAGTCCATGAAAAATGGTTCACACATAACAATATAAACATGCGGATTAAAAATCATAACTGCGGAATTATAATAGAACCTAATTCTATTCCATTTTAGATAGAAAAGTACTTTAAGTCTTTAATCAATAATTAACATAACATAATTATCCAACTAAACATCCAACCAAAGCAAATTATCTAAATTATTAAGTGCCCGAAGTCTAGTTACTCAAATTACAAGTCCATGAGTATCTTAAGCAAAATAAAACTAAAAGCATCCAAGCTCCTATGCTTGGCCCTTTTCGCGTTCATTGTTCCCCTCGTTTCCTGTATCATCCACTAGGGTAGAAGTAGGGCGTTAGAATAACGCGCCCAGTAGGTATTCCATTTAGGGCTAACACATGGTTGGTACAAAACATATATAATAGTATCATAATGTCAAAAACCATATAAACCATGCCACGTCATGATGTCAAATGCAATGCATCCCACCCATCACAAGTAGATATAAGTACCCCCACATAGGTCTTTCGGACGCCCCGATGGAGTGTGGCCTCTCCAGTTTCTTCTTGATGGAAAAGCACATCAAGGTATCCCACATAGGTTTTTCAGACGCCCCGATGGAGTGTGGTCCCTCTGGTTTTCCTTCACTCCAACTCGTTCTTCCAATCATTTTCTTCCTTAGCCTCTTTCTATGTATTCTTCCTTCTACTTGATCTTTCACACTTGCTAGCTGCCCTCTCCTTATCTTGATTTGTGTATGCCGCGCGTCCCTTGTGTCTTACTTTTATGAAACTTCCACTCGGTCCTAATTAGAAGATGCCGAGCGCTCCTTGTGTTTTTCTTTTATAATAATTCCACTCGGTCCTAATTAGAAGATGCCGAGCTCTCCTTGTGTCTTTCTTTTGTAATAATTCTACTCGATCCTAATTAGAAGATGCCGAGCACTCCTTATGTCTTTCTTTTATAATAATTCCACTCGGTCATAATTAGAAGATGCCTAGACCCTCAATTTAGTAATTCCTTAATACCGCTCTTAATCAAAGGGAAGGACCCCTTTTTGAGATACTCTAGCTCATCAATGTGGATATGCATATCTCACATACATGGCCAAAGCAATATCCCATTCCTAAAATCTTTCCATCAATACCTTCCATTCCAAGTTCCCTCTATGCGCATGCCACTTAATCCAGATCCCTTATTGATTTGTGTATGCGTGTGTATCATCCTCATCCATAAATATATTGCATTACCATTTTAATTCAGCCCTATTTAATTAGGCTTGAACTCAGTTGGTGGTCAACCAAGTTAACCACTACCCATTGGGTCCCAATTGGGCATTTTGACCCAAATAGCAACATTGACCCAATTAAATGCGCCTTACCCATTTATTTTAAATTGAACCTTATACCATAACCGTTGGGTCCTAATTAGGGCCATTGATCCAACACCTTACCCATCTGAGGTTCATATCCGTTAATTCACAATTAAAATGGCAAATTCCGTAAATATTGATAACATGGAATTTCGAAGTGTTACAGATGGAAACCCTCCATCTCCCCAACATGTACTCTTGAAGTATGCCTTGTGTAACAACAAACCCTTCACCTCCCTCATTAATGTTCCCTTTGGAGTTTCATCCCCTGAGATGAAACTCCCACCTCCCCAACGTGTGTACACCTTGGGTTTGGTCTTATGAGGTGCAACTCTCCATCTACTCTCCTAACTCACTTAAGATGAAAGTCCCATTTACTTCCCATTCAACTCACCTTAACTCAAATCTTTTTAATTCTTTTAAACTCAAGACTTGTACTCATTCATTAACTCAATTCCTTGATTCCATTTTGAACTTACTCCATTGAACTTAATCCAAGTTAATTTAGCCACACCTTAATTAAACTTGAACTCATTTGGTGGTCGACCAAGTCAACCATGAATTATTGGGGGTCCCAATTGGGCATTTGACCCAATTGACAACCTTGACCCAATTAAATATATCTTACCCATTTATTTCAATTGAACCTTATCCATAATCCGTTGGCTCTTAATTGGACAATTCACCCAACTCCTTACCCATCTAAGGTCTATTTCCATTAATTCACAAATTAAATGGATAATTTTCATATATATTCATAAATTGAAAATCTGAGGTGTTACATGTTCTTGGTTTGATTTACAAACATGATGAATCATTTTGGTTAAAATGAATGGAATATGTTTTGCAAACTGTTTTTCAATTAAATATGTATTTTGATATAAAATGACAGTTGTGCATTCATGATCTCATGCATGGCATGGGAGGGAACATGAGGGAGGAGTCCATGCTTCATTCGGCGATTCCGATTAACATACATGTGGAGGAGTCCACGCTCCATTGGTGATTCCGATTTGCATACGTGGGAGGAGTCCATACTGATTCCTAGTGACATATGTGGGAGTAGCCCATGCTGCATTCGGTGATTCCGATTAACATACATGGGGAGTAGTCCACGCTCTATCGGTGATTCCGATTAGCATACGTGGGAGGAGTCCATACTGATTTCTAGTGACATATGTGGGAGGAGTCCATGCTCCATTCAGTGATTCCAATTAACATACATGGGGAGAAGTCCACGCTCCATCGGTGATTTCGATTAGCATAGGTGGGAGGAGTCCATACTGATTCCTAGTGACTTATGTGGGAAGGAGTCCATGCTCCATACGGTGATTCCAATTAACACACATGGGGAGGAGTCCACGCTCCATTCGATGTTTCCGATCATCATACGTGCGGAGGTATTCAGTGACCTGCTGGTACATCACAAAGCACTGTGGAAATAATTGGCCAAGGAACACTTGTTATGATTTGTATGATGTTTGATATGGAGATTGGGTGGGGGATCATTAGCATATGACACCATGGCATTGACATATACATAAGCATGATTTGGATATGATTATCATGCGCTAATTTTGTAACGCCCGCCCTTTTCACCGAAATCAGAGTCTATTTTTTTTTTTTTTTAAAATGAAGAGTGACAAAGGGCACGGACGTCACGACGCGAGTTAAGTCCGTGCTTCTAAAGCCCGGCCCTTAACTGGCCAACCCTACTTGTGCGTGGAACGAAGTCCACGAAGAATAATTCACACGTAGAAAGCAAGTTTGCGGATATTAAAACTAAGTATGGAATTAACAATAGAGACTATTCTACAAATTTGAGATAACAGGGAAGATACATTCATTTAATTACCAAAATAGCTCAACAACATAATATCCAAAATAACATCCAAAACATAGCAATTAATCTAAAATATTACATTCCGACGAGCTAAGCTATCAAACACATTTCCAAAGTAAACTTGAATAAACTAAGTAGTCTATCTCCTCAAGCTCTTAAGTCCATGGTCATCTTCCATGGAGTTCTCGAATTTGGCCATTAATTATGGTTTTGCCACTACCCCTTTTTCCATGGCTAATCACTCATTCATCCATGCATGATTAAGTCCATAATTGATCATAGACTTGGATCCCTAACTTAGGTCTATTAATGACCCATCAACCATGTCACATGATCATTAAACTTAGCCATTTAATTAACCCCAAACTCCATTCATTTAAACATATACATACACATTAATCTTAGGCCAAAAAAATGATCTACAATTAGGTTCATTAAAAATAAGCCCTTATTAACTTAGCCAAATCCCCATTTTTCCTTGGTCTTTGGTTACACTTTAGATTCATCATAAGTCCTTCCATTGAGAGAACCTAAACCATACATTTAATTCATCATTCCTTAATCATATTTAAGTCCATTAACTTAGCCACATTAAGTGGTTCATATAATTGGGTCATGGGTTCATCATTCCTTGGTGACATTTAAGACCATAAAAACATTAACCTTCATCCATGGATTCCCTCATTTAAAAACCCCTTTTAAAATTACCATTATTCTTTCATTCAAAACCTTCAAAATCATTAACCCCTTTAATCAACATTATGTTTATCATTTTGAGTTCATCAACATTACCAACCTTCCCCATTGAAATCACTTAACCACCTTCCATGCTTTTCTTCACTAACATCCTTTTAAAACTTATAAACACTTGACCCTTTTTTTTTTTTAAGCCTCCAACACATTAACACCTTACTCCACATTTTCTATCCTTTTAAACCCATTTAAAAACCACCATCACATTACCATAGGATTTAAAAACATTGCATCCCTAAAATCTCTCCATGGCTTTATTTTTAAAACATTATTTCCCACACTTAAAAATCCATTTTAAACTATCCCATTCTCAACCATTCCTCCCTATTTTTACACCCTTCAAATTTACCACCACATAACCCTAAAAATCATAAATTATCCTCCATAGCTTCCATTCTTTAAAACCCTCATAAACCACCTAATCACCTACCATTTCATCACCATAGGGTTCGGCCATTCACAATGGCCGAACCCATGGTTCATGATCCATCATTTTGGTACATTTCCTTGAGTCCGTTAATGACTCATTTAGTCATGCCATACTTCCCATTCTTTTTATGGTTTCCAAAACACTTAATTCATCAAAGTTTCCCCATGCCTTTTAAGGCTACCAACACCATTCACCCCTCCCATGCATTTCCTCATTTAGGCCCCTTTAAAAATTTCCCACATTTAATCACTAGAAACCCTAATAATCCTAATCATTCCTTCCATGAATTTCTTCATTTAACAACCCTTTACAAATCACCATATTTAATCATTAGCACCTTAAAAAACATAAACCATCTTTCCATGATTTTCATTCAAGATCCCTTTAAAAAGAATTACCACATTTGATCAATAAACACTTACAAACCCTAATTCATCCTCCATTCTTTAAAACCCTAAAAAATCATACATCACTTAATCACCCACCATGGGGTTCGGCCATACTACATGGCCGAACCCTATGGCCCATAATTTTCTTCCAAATTTACATAATTCCATATTTAAATAATCTAACTACATTATATCCTTAATCCATTTACTTTTTTTTTCTTAACCCTAATTTACCCATTTAGGGTTGGCCCATCTTTCCATCCTTCCATTTGATGGATTTGAGATCCAAGGCCTATGATCATTTGGCCACCATCAACTTTAACAAAAATGGATCCCAAATCTTAAACCCTAAAAATCCAAATCTCTTGTTTTAGAAAATACTTACAATCCGTCGTCTCCTCAGACTTTCTTCGCTCCCGTCAGACTCCTTGGCCTCCTTTCTTCTTCCTCTCCTTGTTTGATCGGCTAAGATGCTTGATCCATGGTGAAAACCTCAAGGCTTGGGTTCGGCCAAGGTAAGGTTAGATTTGAGAGAGAGAGGGGAAGAATGGAGATGAGAAAGGTGTCTCAAGGTTTTTACCTTGAGGTGGTGGGCCAACACTTGGATTTTTTTTCCTCTCCCTAAGCTCTTCTCCTTCTTCTTCCTTAGTTTTCTTCTTCTTTCTCTTCCTAGTGTGGGACGGCAATGGGAGAGTGAAAAATGGGAAGACTAAAATGAGAATGGAATAAGAGATGGGAAAGAAAAATAAAGCTTATCTCATTTGAGTTGGGCAATTAATTCCTCCACCTACCATAAGATATTTTCCATGCTTTTTGACCCAACAACACTAGCCAACGTTTTTTTTTTTTCTTCTCTTAAAGCGAGGTGGTTTGGTCTCCCCTCTTTGACCACTTTTTTTATTAGTTTAATTAATTAATTAATTAATTAGATAATTAACTTAGGTTAATTATTCCTTACTTAACCTAATTCCATTATTCCACCCATGGTTGACCAATTCAACTATGGTGGCCAGCCCCACCAATCCTTGGTCCCCACGCCACCTCACTTGGTGAGGTGGAGGTGGGTCCCTTTTGGCCATGTCACCTTAGTCTAATTAACATTAACTTAGGTAATTTAACCTATCCAATCCATTTCCCCTTATTGGATCACCATTGGGTCCATGGCCCAATTACATCCACCTCCTACTCATTTACCTTAGAGCTTACATCCTCTTGATCCATTGGGTCCCAAATGGGTATTGGACCCACTTTGACCATCCTTGGCCCAATTGACCATCATTGACCCTTTAAATGAATTTAAATCCAATCCATGGTCCATTGGGCCATACTTGGGCCTTTGTCCATATTTGGATCCACTTAACACTTATTCCATCAAATTTCCAATTTCCACCATTAAAATAAATAATAGCCACATTTATATTGATTTAAAAAGTCCGGGCCATTACAAATTTTGATACTACAATATGTTTATAGTTTTCTAATATGATAGTCTTATTCTGATTTGTATATTGATCCTATGTGTATAACCCTACTTGGAATTTCTACTACCCTACTTCTATCCTTTAGATGATGGAACAGGAAATGGAAAGGGCAATAGACGTGAAGAGGAGCCAAGCTTAGGAGCTTGGGCAGATTCTACTTATCCTTGCTTAATTTATTTTGGAACCATGTATTTGAGATAATTAGCATTTGGGATTGTAATAACTAGATTTATTTTGGTATGGTTGAGTGATGATTATTTGAGATTAAGTTAATTTATATTGATTCACTTCCTTGCATATAATATCATGTTTATGGATGGCTTCTATTCATATAATATTTCCACAGTAAATCGTTAACGAGTGAACTATTTTGTTGACTTGGTCCACCCACACGTATCGTTGGCCAGTTAAGGGTCGGGTTTGGAAACTAGGACTTAGCTCATGTAGTGACGTTCCCGCTCTCTCTCACTCTATTTAAATAAAAAAAATATACTCTGATTTTCGGCGAGTGAAAAAGGGAGGGGCGTTACAGTTGGTATCAGAGTGAAATCGGAAGTGTGAATCTTTCAAAATAAGATTACTACGGTATCATGTCTCATTGACAATATTAGAATCGCAACTGACCGACTCTTCAGAGTCTGCTGCACGGGGGCTGTATTAATTTATTTTGATAAGAATCAGACTGAAGCATTCAAGCAGAGAACAACACTATAAGTAATAACAGCAAGGGAAGGACAATCACTATAAGTATGGATTTATCAAACATAGCAAAGTAAGACATATTTCCCCAAAACAAGAAACACTAGGATTTCCACAAAATGAGAAACAATGTGTGATAACAAAGAAAAATTCCCCAAAACAAGAAATACAAGATACTGATTTGGCAATTTCCCAAACTATGTAAACACAAAACTTTATGAGAAAACTAAGTTAAGCGATGTTTCGATGACTTAGGAAAATGCCTCCTAGGAGAAGAAGAACACGACAAAACCCGCATTAGGAGGAAGAGGTACAACACCCAAATCCGGAAGAGGGGCAAAACAATGTTAATATTCCTAAAGTACATCCTGAGTTGCAGAGCCTGGTACAGGCAGTGGTCACTTCCGTTCTACAGCAACATCAGAACAGCAACGGAGTCGCAACCTCCAATGAATCACAGGACCGGAATATGGTCAGGGACTTCCAACAGCAGCGTCCCCTTTATTTCAAAAGGAAAGAGGGACCCGTAAAAGCAAAAAATTGGGTTGAGAACATCACCAAAATCTTGAAGCTGCTCAAGATTACTGGCAATGAGAACCGGATACTACTGGCTACCTCACAATTGGTAGATGATGCTGGCAAGTGGTGGAGAGTAATAGAATGTCAGCAAGCACAGATTCCAGTGGAGGAAAGATCCGAGATGACATGGGACCAATTCGTTGGAATGTTTCTAGATCATTATTTTCAGAGGAGGAGAAGGAGTGCCAAACCCAAGCATTTATAACTCTAGTCTAGGACACCATGACCGTTGCGGACTACTATCAGGAGTTTCTCCATTTATAATGTTATGCTCTATACATGGTAGACACAGAATACAGGAAGGCTCAGAAGTTTGAACAAGGCTTACGACCTAGCCTAAGAGCGAAAGTGGTCAGCCGAGCTAGTATAGCTGAGCAACAGCTGATGGAAACGATTAAGTTTGTGGACACTCGCTGAGGGCAAAGCGGGGGAAATGCTTTCCGTCCGAATAAGAGATTCAGACCCAACTTTGGGAGACCATCACCTTCTACTGGGTCAACTAGAGGTTTTCGTCCCAATCAGCCCTTCACATTAGGATTCGTTTCTCAGGTTCTTTGAGGTGTTAGCACCTGTTTCCAGTGTGGACAGTAGGGCCATTTCAAGAAGGATTGCCCACAGATCAGTAGACCTTCTCACTCTAGGGGTTCATTCCATCCTCCAGCTCGACCACCTCATTCTCAATCATCCAGAGCATATAACCAGACAGGACAGGCACCTATTCCGACAGGATCTAGATGACTTTATACTCCTCCTCCAGAGATGGTGGATCACTCAGTGATTCAATGTATGGCAGTAGTTGGTAGTTCCTATGCTTTTGGATTATTTGATTTAGGAGCATCCCACTCCTTTGTATCTGTTGCTTTCATATCTGCTACTGGCACCTTAGTACAACAATTGTCCACTGCACTTACAATTGCATCCCCTATTGGAGACACATCACTGGGACTTATCTACACATCGGTAAACACTGAACTTGCTGGGTTCAGATTTGAGTTCAACTATCTGGTACTCGAGATGACAAAGTACAACATCATATTCGGCATGGATTGGTTGGCTACCTTCCAGGCCAACATTGACTGCCATCTTCGTAGGGTGATATTTTGGTCACCCGAGGGAAAACAATATGTGGTACATGCCGACAAACAAAGCATTCCAATGACCAGGAGATTACATGAAGAAATAAATCGTCTAATACTGAACAACATCAGACTAGACAAGGCGCCAATGGCTGAGCTACCTATGGTAGTGAAAGACTACGCAGAGGTATTTTGGAAAGAACTCCCTGGTTTGTCTCCAAAGAGGGAGATTGATTTCGAGATCAAGTTGTATCCTGGCACTGCTTCAGTGTCATTGCCGCATTACCGGACGGCCCTAGTTGAGATGTTGGAGCTAAAGAAGCAAATTGATGAACTGCTCAGACTAGGATGCATCCAGAACAGCACATCATCTTGGGGAGCACCGGTATTATTTGTGAAGAAGAAGGATGGTACGCTTTGGATGTGTGTAGATTATCGGAAATTGAACAAGCTGATAGTCAGAAATAAGTACCCTCTACCCAGAATTGATGATCTATTTGATCAACTCAGAGGTTCCAGTCACTTCTTCAAGATTGATCTGATGTCAGGCTATCATCAAATCCGTGTTAGGGATGAAGACATAGAGAAGTTGATTTTCAGAACTCGGTATGGACTATATGAGTATGTGGTCATGCCGTTTGGACTTACCAATGCACCAACTATGTTCATGTAATAGCCCGGATTTTCAATGCAATAATTATATTGGCTATTATCTATTTTAATTGTTAAAAATTAAGATTTGCAGATGGATAAGAATTGGGGCAGTGGCCCAAGTATGGTCCAATGGATCATGGATAGGGTTAATTCTAATTAATTGGGTAAATGTGGTCAATTTGGTCAAATACCCAGTTGGGACCCAATGGGTCAAGATGAATTGAGGTTTAGGGTAATGGGTAAGGAATTGATTAATCGGGTCATGTACCCCATTAAGATCTAAGGCATGTGATCCACCTCATCAAGTGAGGTGGCAAGTGTAGGAGGTGACATGGAAGTGGCATAGCCAAGTGGGACCCAAGTCCACCTCATCAAGTGAGGTGGCGAGTGGTCTAAGGTAGCTTGTGGGGTCGGCCACCATGGTTGACTTGGTCAACCATGGGTGAGTTCATGGGTGAATTCAAGAGGGTCAACTGAAGTGAGTTGAGTTAAATTATTTAATTAAAATCACCTAAGTTAGATGGAAATGAATTCAAGTGGAGTTGGGGGAATGAGTTCCACTTAAATGAAGTGAGTTGAATGGGTGGTGAGTCACATGGAAGATGAATAGACTTAAGTGAGTCAAAGGGGAGGTGGAGGGTTTCCATCTCATGGAACCCTAGACACAAAACCGTTGGATAGAGGAAGAGTGCCATGTGTAAGCCATGTGCCCTCTTGGTTAGCCAAAGGACATATGGAAAAGACCACACCTTGATGAGGGTGGTTGGGGCGATTAGGGTTAGTAACAAAGGCTCACACCAAAATCCTAGGGCTAACTCTCCTTGAGACAAGTTTCATCTCATTCACTATCTCCCTCTCTCTACACCTTTTTTGGCCGATCCACCCCTTCGGAGAAAAAGATAGAAAATTCCCATCTCATTCTTCCTCTCTCCCTCTCTCAAATCTTCAAACCCTAGGTCGAACCCTCCCTTAGGGTTTCACCTCAATCCCTCTCCCTCTCAAGCAACCTCTTTGGCCGAATACATCAAGAAGGCTCTCAATCTCCCTTCCTCTCATTTCGGCACTAAACTTGGAGAAACCGAAGAACTGAGGAGGAAGAAGAAAGGACTAAGGAAGGAGCAAGACGGAACGAAAGAAAACGAAGGAGACGCGAAAAAGGTAAGGTTGATGTTTCATGTTACTAAAAATGTAAGAAACCATGGGGTTCCATTTCGGATTTGGAAAGATTGACCGAATGGTTATAAGGTCATGGATTTGAAATCCATCCAAGGAATAATAATAAGATGAACATAAAGCAAAGTATTGTTTAAATCCAAAGTGTGGTCTTTGAGATTGAAAAATGGACAAAACCCTAATCTTGTTGATGGGTAAGATGGGTTATACAAATGAAGTTGTTAAGGACTATATGTATATATGATTTGTGGAGGACCTTATGCATGTTCAATATAAGCGATAAAACTTCATAGGAGAATGATCAAAGATCATGGTTTGGCTCTTGCATGGTTGAATCCTAAATTTTATGTTTAAGGACCATGTGAGGAATCAAAAGAGATTGGATGAGGTTAGGCCATGTTGAATGGCCGAACCCCATCAAATGATCTAAACATGTTGTATGTGATTTTTAAGAGAACCCATCCTCATGATAATTTAAAATGGACAAGAATGAAAAATGATGGACCATGGGTTCGGCCATGTTGTATGGCCGAACCCCATGGGAGAATGGTTATGGATTTAAATAGGTTTTAAATGATGAAAAATGATGGACCATGGGTTCGGCCATGTTGTATGGCTGAACCCCATGGAGGAATGTTTATAGATCTAAATATGTTTCAAGTAATTAATGTTGGACTATCAAGTTAAGAAATGAAAAGATGGAAATAAGGAACTAACATGGCCGAACCCCATGAATCATTTTTATGGATCATTTTGTAGATCTATGTATGTTTAAGAGATTGAATGATCAACTATGTTGAGTTGGATTGGTAAAACAAACAAGGACTAAAAAGAAGAGGGAATGGAATAACCATGGGTTCGGGCATGTTGTATGGCCGAACCCCATGGATGCCTTTGTGGACCTAGGGATGATTAGATTAATAAATCAAAGAATGAATAATGTTGGACCCGCATTGGTTAAAATAATCAAGGACTAAAAAGAGGGGCCAAAATCAAAAGAGTGAGGTTCGGCCATGTTGTATGGCCGAACCCCACTAATGAGTTTTTTGTGGACTTAAACATGTTTCAGCCCTAATGTATGGCCGAAACCCCTTGGGGGACTTAACCTGCTTAAAGGCTATGATCGTAAATGGAAAAGAATATGGAATGCTATAGGGGTTGATGGAAATCAAATGGATTGTCAGTTTGATTTTTTTACCTGTTAAATGTAATAAGGTAACGGGATTTCACAAACTAGTGTACGATCGGCTTGACGCGATCGGTGATCCATTTTTGGACGAAAACGCAAGGACACGATATTTGGACGTTCGTAGGATTCCTACCTTGTTGATACACTGGATTTATGTATATGGATGGTTTTTATTCCTATGTGTTAGGATTTATTATTGGTATCAATATGCTATGTTTAAATGAATGGAATTTCAATACGATATGTGTAATATGAAATGGCACGATGCACTCATACCTCATGCATGGCATGGGAGGGAACTTGTAAGGGGAGTCCACGTTCCATTCGGGTATCTGGTAAACAAATGTGGGGAGGGATCCGCACTGATTCCAATTATGATGTTTGTAATGAAAGAGGAGTCCACGCTCCGTTTGGTGGGACCAATAAGGCATACTAGGGGAGTCATGACAATACCTTTATGTGGCTTGTACATAAAGAGGAATACTTATGTGATTGTGATATGGTTGATGGGTGGGATTCATGGCATATGACATCCATGGCATGGCATGGTTTTTGACATTATATATATCTTTGTGATTTTTATACTAATCCATGTGTTTGACCCTACTCGGAGTACCTAATGGGCGCTAACGCCCTACTTCTACCTTAGCTGATGACACAGGGAATGGATGGAGCGAAGGACGTGAACGGAGCCAAGCTTAGGAGCTTGGATGATCTGGATTTATTTTATTTAAGTTTTTATTTTGGACAATGTAATTTGAGTAATTAGCATTTTGGGACTGTAACAACTTAGAGCTATCCTGCTATGGTTTGGTTTTAATTTTGGACATTTTAAGATTACTTTATGTGATGGACTTCCTTGCTTAAAATTGGATAGGATAGTAACTCTCTTATAATTCCGCAACGACGTTTATTCCGTAAGTTTAGCCTTAATGCGTGAGAACCGTTTTAGTGGACTTACTCCACGCACACGTATGGTTGGCCAGTTAAGGGCCGGGCTTTGAAATCTCGGACTTAGCTTGCGTCGTGATGTCCCGCTCTCTCTCACACTTTATTTTCAAAAAAAAATAAAAAATAGACTCTGATTTTCGGCGAGTGAAAAAGGGAGGGGCGTTACAGTTCATGGATCTGATGAACATGATCTTTCGTCGTTACTTGGACAAGTTTGTAATTGTTTTCATTGACGACATCCTGATTTATTCTAAAAGTCGTGAGGAACATGCTGAGCATCTGAGAATCGTCCTGGACACTTGCAAAAAAATCAGTTATATGCCAAAGCAAGCAAGTGCGAGTTCTATCTATCTGAGGTCAATTTCTTAGGACATGTCATATCAGCGGAAGGAATAGCCGTGGACCCGGCTAAAGTGGCAACAGTTAGAAACTGGAAAGCTCCGAAGAATGTGACTGAAATCCGCAGCTTTCTAGGATTGGCTGGTTATTATCGGAAGTTTATTATGGACTTCTCCAAGATTGCAACTCCACTCACCAGAGTCACTCAGAAGGGAGTCAAATTTGACTGGCCTGATGTGTGCAATCGAAGGTTCGAAGACCTAAAGGAGAGGCTTACGACTGCTCCTATTCTGATTTTGCCGGAAAGACGCAAGGGCTGTGAAGTATATTGTGATGCTTCAGGAGAAGGACTTGGGTGTTCTCTTACTCAAAGTCAACACATAGTGGCTTATGGCTCAAGGTAGTTAAAAATTCATGAACGCCACTAACCCACACATGATCTGGAATTAGCCGCGGTGGTCTTTGCTCTCAAAAGCTGGAGACACTATCTATATCGTGAGAAATTTGAAGTATTTTCTGACCATAAAAGTTTGAAGTATCTGTTTGATCAGAAGGAACTCAACATGAGGCAACGCAGATGGATGGAGTATCTGTAAAATTATGAGTTCGCACTGCGATATCATCCTGGCAAGGCGAACAAAGTGGTTTATGCCCTCAGTAGCATGACACATGCAATAGTGTCCATTTTGATTATGAAGGAATGGGAGGTGTTGACCACCATTCGAGAATTCAATTTGTACATCAAGGACCATGGAAGTATGTACAATCTGATGGTACGGTCCAACATGGTTTCCAAGATTGAGCAAGAACAGCTGACAGATCCGGAAGTGGAAGAAATATGGGCCAAGATGTCTACTGGTGAGGTGGTACCGGAATGGGATTTACGACCGGGACAAGGTCTTTTATTCTGAGGCAGGACATATGTGCCTCAAAGCTGCAGAGGAGAGTTATTGATCGAGGCACACCAAACGAAACTCTCTATTCTTTCGGGTAGCAACAAGATGTATCATGATCTGAAGAGACACTATTGGTGACGTGGACTTAAAAGAGATGTTGCTGACTTTGTTGCTTATTGTCTGACTTGTCAGCAAGTCAAGACTGAACATCAGAAGCCACCAGGATTGCTCAAACCCCTACCAGTGCTAGAGTGGAAATGGGAACATATTTCCATGGATTTTGTGACGGGGTTGCCAAGGTCATCAAAGGGCAACGATGCTATATGGGTCGTGGTAGATCGATTGACCAAGTCTGCACACTTTCTTCCAATCAAGATGACAGATTCATCTGAGACTTTGGGACGGAGATACATCAAGGATATCGTCAGGCTACAGGGTATACCTAGAACTATAATGTCCGACAGGGATGGCCGATTCACCGGCAGGGTGTGGCAGAGCACGCAGTCAACTCTGGGGACCAACTTGTTGATCAACAGAACTTTCCATCCACAGACTGATGGACAGTCAGAGAGAACAATACAGACATTGGAAGACATGCTGAGAGCATGTATGTTAGACTTCAAGGGTGGTTGAGAAGATCATCTACCACTGGTTGAGTTCTCATACAACAACAATGTAACGCCCGCCCCTTTTTCACTCGCTTTTCGAAAATCAGAGTCTACTTTTTTTTTTTGAAATGGAGAGTGAGAGAGGGCGCGGACGTCATGACGCGAGTCAAGTCCGAGCTTCTAAAGCCCGACCCTTAATTGGCCAACCCCACGCGTACACGAAACTAAGTCCACGAGAACGGTTCACGCGTAGAAAGTAAGCTCACGGAAACTAACTGAATACGGAACATGATAATAGAGTCTATCCTACCGGTTTTTAGATAGAAGGGAAGATACAACATTAAATTACCAAAATACCCCTATGTTCACATTTATGCCTCAAAACGGTATTGTCCATAATGCAGTCCAAACCATAGCAAGAAATATAAATTATACAGTCCAACGACCTAAGCTACTTTAAATTACATCTCCAAAATGAAACTGAAATAAAACCAGATATTCGCTTCCCAAGCTCCTAAGCTCGACTCCCGGCGTGTCCACCGTTTTCGCCATCTCCTGCGTCATCGGCTAGGGTAGAAGTAGGGCGTTAGTCAACGCGCCCAGTAGGATTCCGAGTAGGGCTAGCACATGGGTTAGTGATAACATGCATACCGACAATAATATAATAAACATATGATGAATGTCATGCATGGGTGCCTATGTCATGTGTCCCACCCATCCACCGTATCATCATAAAATATCGTATCCCCCTTGACGGCAAAGCCTCGTCAAGGTGTCCCCATGTTTGCTTCTCGGTTGCCCCGACGGAGCATGGACTCCGGTTATAGCATAAGAGCTATCCCCATGTCTGATTCTCGGTCGCCCAGATGGAGCATGGACTCCGGTTATAACATAAGAGCTATCCCCATGTTTGCTTCTCGGTCGCCTCGACGGAGCATGGACTCCGGTTTCATTATTTTCTCGCCCATGCCATGCATGAGATGTAAGTGCATTATGCTATGTAATATATATATATATATAATCCCTATAAAATCCATAGCATCTAAGTATAGTCCATAGTCTAAAAAAAATATTATCCATAGCATTAAATCATAATCCATAGTACTTAAACATATAATTCATAATTCGAAATCCCATCATAAGATAAATCATATAATCATCAAATTAAAGAACCATCACATATCCAAGGCTTACAAAAAGGAATCCTACCGAATACCGCTTAGCGTCCCGTTACATTTCCGTTTGATAATCCGGTCGCCGATCGCGTACCGTTTGCGACGTCCCGGTACCTTATTACATATTTACTGAATTAGTCCATATGTTATCCATGATTACGTCATTAACTTATTACAACCTTAGGTTCCTAATTACGTTATCCCTTTACCAAAATCGGCCCCTAACTTAGCCTCGCTTTACGTGGTTTAAAACACATCCATAAATCCAATTTTGGCCATTTTAAATATTCCGATTTGCGAGCATAAAACGCAGCATCTATCCATTTCAATTAATCATTCGCAATGTATCCAATTTTTATGTCTAACATAGGGTTCGGCCATGTACCATGGCGAAACCCATGGTTCCTCAAGGTGGCTAATAATTACCATTTTGCCACTCTCTCTTCTAGGGTTAATCATCCATTCATTTATGTACATTCTAAGTCCAAAATTCATTCATACTTAGATCCATTAGTGATTCATTAATCATGACCTAGCATCATAAAATCAGCCACCTATTTTAATTAATTTTGAAAACACTTAGTCCCATAATTCATTCCATTCTTGGCCCTAAATATAGCCCACAAAGAGGTCATGGGTTCGGCCATATACCATGGCCGAACCCATGATGTCCACTTTTTTGTCAATTTTTTTTGGGTCCATCTTGCCTCATCAACTATGCCATACGATCGTTTAAAATTAGCCATTGATTAGACTAATTTCCATTCATTTATATATATATATATATATTACCTTAGACCCAAAACTGATGTAAAATTGGATCATGGGTTCGGCCATACACCATGGCCGAACCCATGATGTTTCTTTCTCCATTTTTTCTTCGTCTATCTTACCCCCTTTACTCCTATCTGCAATGAAATTAAATCATCCATTTTCATCCCATTTAAACATCACATACCATACTCATAAATCGATTTAAACTTATCTTTTTTCTCCATTATTTTCCATTCATAAAAATCCCAAAATTTTACCATAGGGTTCGGCCATACACCATGGCCGAACCCATGGTTCATGGCTCACCTTCCTTAGTGCCATTTAAGACCATGGTTTCACTAATATTGATCCATGGTTTTCTTCATTTAAAAATTCTTTTTTTTTTAAAAAAAAATCAATAACACCATTCATTTGTTCCTTTTAAAAAAAAAACTTATATCATACACTTGTAAATCCATCTTTCTATCCTTTAAACCCTATTTAAAATCACCTATTTTAAATCACTTGAAAACTAATTATCATTACTCATTCTCCAAAATTTTAAACCTTATAATCTTAAAAAAAAAATCATCCATCATTTACCATGGGGTTCGGCCATGCTACATGGCCGAACCCTATGACCCATCAATCCATTTAAAATCCAAATTCTCTATGCTTAATAAAGACTTGAAATTCCATTAAAAATTTCATTCTTCCATTTCATCCATTTCTTAATCCATTCCTCCATTTTATCCATTTCTTATCCTACAATTTGATGGATCTTAGATCGATGGCCCACAACATTTTTGGCCATATTAAATCTAAGAAATGGATTCCATATCCTATCTAGAAAACATAAATTCTTGTTTTAAGAAATCTTACCACCCGACGACTCCTCCGGTCCTTCTTTCCTCTTTGCTCTCCTTAGCCTTCTCTTCTCTTTTTCTCCTTGATATACGGTCAAGATGAGCTTGATCAAACGGTGAGGCTCTCCAAGCTTAGGATCGGCCAAGATTGAGTGGGTTTGCTTGAGAGAGGGAGAGGGGAAGGTGATGAGAAAAGTGTCTCAAGTGTTTACCTTGAGGTGGTGGGTCAACACTTAGCCTTTTCCTTTTCTTTTCTTCTCTTTTCTTCTTTTTTTTTTTTCTTCTTTCTTCTCTATGGAAGTGAGGGACAGTTTTAGTGAGTGAAAGAGATGGAGATGAGTGAAATGGTTAGGAGAGAATGAGATAGAATCTCATCTTTTGGTTAACTTAGGTCACACTCCACATTAACTCTCCCACCAACCAACATGGCATTAATGGTAGTGGTTGGGATAAAACCACCACTTAAGCCCATGGTTTTCAATTTTGTATTTCTTTAAGAGTGGTTTGTGTTTGTTTGGATGGTTTTGACCATTTGACCATTTTAATTTAGGTTAATTAACTTAGATCAATTTGATCCTTAGGTTAAGTTAATTAATTACTTCCCACTTAATTTAATCTCATTAAATTCTCTCTAGGATCCACCCATGGTTGTCTAAGTCAACCATGGTGGTCTGCCCCACTACCCTTGGGTCCACACGCCACCTCAATTTGGTGAGGTGGAGATGGGCCCCATTTGGCCATTTTACCTTGTTCAATTCACCATCAATTTAGGTGATTTAAATTTTATTAAATCTATCCTTCTTATTGGATTACCATTGGGTCCATGGCCCAATTAAATTCCCTCCTACCCACTTACCTTAGGGCTTAGCTACCTTGGCCCATTGGGTCCCATATGGCTATTTGACCCAATTGACCACCCTTGACCCAAATTTATCATCATTGACCCATTTAAATGAATAAATCAAATCCATGGCCCATTGGACCACACTTGGGCCATTGTCCCAAAATTTGGTCCATTTGGCATTTTATCACATCAAACTTCAAATTTAAAATAATAAATGCCACTATATATTGATCCAAAAATTCGGGCTTCAGATGGCTCCATTCGAGGCGTTGTATGGTAGACCCTGTAGATCACCAGTGTGTTGGACAAAGGCCGGTTAGCCTGCACTTATTGGACCTGATCTAGTTGTAGAGACCACGGAACAGATCAAGGTAATACGACAACATTTGCTCACTGCACAGAGTCATCAGAAGAGCTATGCAGACAAGAGAAGGAGATTCCTTGAGTTTGAAGTGGGAGACTTAGTATTTTTGAAGGTCTCGCCAAGAAAGGGACAGATGGGATTTGGAAAGAAAGGGAAGTTATCACCTAATTTGTGGGACCCTTTCCAATCCAAAGGAGGGTCGGGAGAAGTGGCGTATCAATTGAAACTTCCTCCGCAGTTATCATCACTGCACAATGTATTCCATGTATCCATGTTGAGGAAGTACAATCCTGATCCCTCGTACGTACCAAATGTATAAGACAAAGAGGTGCAAAGCGACGTGAGTTACGTCGAAAAGCCTGTAAGAGTAATTGAGACAGAACAAAGGGTGTTACGAAGCCGAGCAATTCAATTCGTCAAGGTGGTATGGGATCGACATGGTAATGAAGAAGCCACTTGGGAACTTGAATTAGAAATGAGTGCAGTTCATCCTGAGCTATTTATGTAATCTGTTTGAAACCCCACTTCACTCGATTTTCGGGACGAAAATTTCAAAAGAGGGTAATATTGTAACACCCTGGATTTTCATTTCATGAATATATATGGAAATTGTCCATTTAATTTGTGAATTAATGGAATTTGAAATTAAATAATGGGATGGACCTTAAATGGGTAAAGGAGTTGGGTCAATAAACTAATTAAGACCCAACGGGTCATGGATAAGGATGAATTAGAAATAATTGGGTAAGCCTTAATAAATGGATCAATGACTCAATTGGGACCCAATGGGTCAAGGTGAATTGATTTTGAAGGTAAATGGGTAGGTTTAATTTAATTGGGGCAACTACCCAATTGAGACCCCATGGTTTATGATGAGTTTATTTTTAAGTAAAAGGATAAAAGATAATTGGGTCGATTACCCAATTAAGATCCAACGCATGAGATACACCTCATCAAATGAAATGGCTAAGTGGGACCCTAAATACCATGGGGTGTATGGTCGGCTAAGCCATGGTTGACTTGGACAACCATGGGTGAGTTCAAATTGAGTTGAGTTGATGAATGAGTTCAATTGAGTTCAAAGGAAATGAGTTAATTCTAAGTTATGGCTGAGTTGAATTGGCTTGAAGGATTAAAGAGTCCAAATTGAATTAAATTGAGTTAAGTTGAATTGAATTAAAGAAATGAGTTGAATAAGGAGATGGAGAGTTCCATCTCAAGGGGCACAACCAATGGACACGTTGGGAGATGGAGGGATTCCATCTCAAAGGACATATCTTAATGTACACACGTTGGGAATGCAATGGGTTTCTTGGTTTGAACCAAGGGTCTCCTTGGTTAAACCAAGGGACACCTTGGTTGGACGCAACTAATAAAGAGAGGAAATGAAAAGCCATGGGCTGTTTACAAAGAGACACCAACCAAGGGGCACTCCTCACCCCTTGGCCGATTCTATCTCTCGAGAACAAAGAGATTTTCTTCTCTTCTCATCTCTCTCTCTCTTTCTCTCTCCCTCTCTCTCTCTCTACACGGTTGCATTTGGAGAAATCAGTGAAGAACAAGAACGGAAGGAGAAGGACTGAGGAGAAAAGTTCAGATTAAAGAGAAACGAAGGAGACGGGAATTAAAGTAAGTATGTGTACAATTTATAATGTAAGAAAAAGACTAAGGAAACCATGGTTTTGGCCATGGAGTGGCCGAACCCATGAGTTTCACATTTGATTGAAAAGAATGGCCAAATGATTATAAGACTATGGACTTTGAAATCCATTCAAGGAATGGTGATGAGATAGACATAAAAGTAAGGTGATGTTCAAATTCGAGATATGATGCCAGAGATTAAAAGATTAATGGACAAGACCCTAACTTTGGTTAGTGGGTAGAGTATGTCCACTGATTTTATGTATAAATGATTTAATACATGTTTAAAAAGGATAAAGGAAGACTTCATGAAGAAAAGAATGTAAAAACATGAAAACAAAAGAGGACTAAACACGGGTTACACTGTCTGCTGGATGGGTATTACCGACCGCGGGATGGGTAACGAACATGGACAGGGTGTTGTCTGCGGACGGATTGCACTGTCTGTAGGACGGGTTTCAACCGTCCACAGAACTAGTAAGAGACAGGGACAGGGTGTTGTCTGCGGACAGATTACGTTGTCTGCGGGACGGGTATTACCGTTTGTGGACGGGTTTTGACCATCCGCACGACGAGTATCGGACGTTAATCTGCCGGGTTCAGTCGACTGAATTCTTGATTCAGCCGACTGAATTTAAAAGTGAAAATTTGTAAATAATTTTTCCAGAAGTTCAGTTTATCTGGAATGATGTAGGGAATAATGGAAATCAAATGGATCATTAAATTGAGTTATATATGTACTAAATGTCATAAGGAAAAGGAGATTCGTAAAGTGTTTGCAAATCGGTTTTAACCTGATTGGTGAACGGTATCTTCACGGAACAGCAAGGACAGTAAATTGAAATTTGGTAGGATTCCTACCTTATTGAAATGCATCAGGATCTATATATGTATGTGTTCTTGGTTTTATTTACAAACATGATGAATCATTTTGGTTAAAATGAATGAAATATGTTTTGTGAACTGTTTTTCAATTAAATTTGTATTTTGATACAAAATGACAATTGTGCATTCATGATCTCATGCATGGCATGGGAGGGAGCATTAGGTAGGAGTCCATGCTCCATTTGGTGATTCCGATTAACATACATGGGGAGGAGTCCACGCTCCATCGTTGATTTCGATTAGCATACGTGGGTGGAGTCCATACTGATTCCTAGTGAAATATGTGGGAGGAGTCCATGCTCCATTCGATGATTCCGATTAACATACATGGGGAGGAGTCCACGCTCCATCGGTGATTCCAATTAGCATGCGTGGGAGGAGTCCATACTGATTCCTAGTGACATATGTCGGAGGAGTCCATGCTCCATTCAGTGATTCCGATTAACATACATGTGGAGGAGTCTGTAATACCCCGGATTTTCAAACTATGGATATATATGGAAATTGTCCATTTATTTTATGAATTAATGGATATGGACCTTAGATGGGTAAGGTGTTGGGTCAATTGCCCAATTAAGACCCAACGGATGGTGGATATGGTTCAATTGAATTAAATGGGTGAGATTTATTTAATTGGGTCAAAATGCCCAATTGGGCCCCAATGAGTCGTGGTTGACTTGGTTGACCACCAAGTGCGTTCAAGCTTACTTAATTGGGGCTGAATTAAGTAGGATATGGAATTATATAATTGAGTTGATTTTAAGTGAATTAAGTGAGTTGAGTTTAAAAGAATGAAAAATAATTGAGTTATGGTGAGTTGGATGGGAAGTTAATGGGACCTTGAACTTTTAATAGCCCGAAATTTTTAAATCAATGTATATGTGGCTATTATTTTATTTTAATGGTAGAAATTGGACATTTGATAGAATAAATGGTGAATGGATCAAAATATGGACAAAGGCCCAAGTATGGCCCAATGGACGATGGATTGGATTTAAAATCATTTAAATGGTCAATGATGGTCAATGGGGCCAAGGATCGTCAAATTGGGCCCAATACCCATTTGGGACCCAATGGGTCAAGATAATGTAAGCTCTAAGGTAAATGGGTAAGGGTGAATTTAATTGGGCCATGGGCCCAATGGTGATCCAATTAGTTGAAAATGGATTAAATTAAATCGCCTAAGTTAGTGATGAGTTGACCAAGGTGACATGGCCATTTGGGACCCACCTCCACCTCACCAAGTGAGGTGGCGTGTGGACCAAGGATTGGTGGGGCCGGCCACCATGGTTGAATTGGTCAACCACGGGTGTATGCATGAAGGGAATTTAAGCACATGGAATTAAGTTAAATGGGAATTAATTAATCTAATGATCTAATTAATTAATTAATTAATTAAGCTAATCAAATGAGGTGGTCAAATGGTCAAGTGGAAGACCAAAAGCCATCTTATCTTTAACACCCAAAAAACGTTGGCTTGGTGGTGGTTTATCCCAACCACCACCGTAAAGCATGAAAAATATCCCATGTGGTTGGTGGGAAAATTAATGGTTGAAGTATAACTTAAGCAACCTTGGGATAAGATGGATTTTTATTTTCATTCTCTCCCATTTCACTCTCTCCCTCTCTTGCTCTCCCACATTGCCATCCCACACCCAAGGGAAAAGAAGAAGAAAAACTTGGAAGAAAAAAAGAAGAAGAGAAGAAAGAAGCCAAGCTTGGCCATCACCCCAAGATCAAGCCATAGTATCTTCTTCCTCACCATCCTCTCTCCTCCTCTCCCTCTCTCAAACACACCCCATAATGGCCGAACCAAAGCTTGGAGGTTTTTCATCTTGATCAAGCATCCTAGCCGACCAACAAAGGATTGGATTTTTTTAGGGTTTAAGATTTGGGGTCCATTCTTCTTAGATTTGATGGTGGCCAAATTATCATGGGCTTTGGATTTCAAATCCATCCAATGGAAGTATGAAAAATGGACAAAACCCTAATGGGCAAATTAGGGTTAAGAAAAATGAATGGAGGTATAAAGGACATTAGGTGTTAATTAAGCATGGAGAGATGAAAATTTTGGAAAGAACCATGGACCATAGGGTTCGGCCATGTAGTATGGCCGAACCCCATGGTAGGTGATTGATTAATTTATTAGGGTTTATAAGAATGGAAGCCATGGAGAATGATTTAGGGTTTTAAGTTGTTAATGATTAAATGTGGGTAATTTTAAAAGGGGTTTTTATGAGAAAAATCATGGGAAACATTGATGATTCTTAATGGCCTAAAAGACATGAGTGAATGATGGACCATGAACTTATGGTGATGGTGTTAGAATTTTAATGGGGTTAGAGAATGGAGGCTATGTTAAGTGGTTAATGATTTTTAAAAGTTTTAAATGAAAGAATGATAGAAATTTTGAAAGGGGTTTTTAAATGAAGGAATTCGTGGATGAAGGTTAATGTTTTTATGGTCTTAAATATCACCAATGAATGATGAACCCTATGGTAATGTATTCATAATTTTATGGATGGAATGTTTTTGAACCCTATGGTGACGAATGTGGAATGATGATAGATGAAAAATAATGGAAAAATAAATGGGGAATGCTGGTGGTGTTGATGGACAAAATGAACTTAATGTGGATAGTTGTAATGGACTTCAATGTAGTTAAGGATGATGATTTAAAAGTGTGATTTAAACCTCCTCGTGGGAGGACTTATTATGGATCTAAATATGGTGAAATAGACCCAAGAAAAAAGAGGAGAAGACATCATGGGTTCGGCCATGGTGTATGGCCGAACCCATGACTCATTTGAGAGTCATTTTGGGCTAAGAATTAAGGTATGTGCATGTGTTTAAAAATAATGGGGTTTAGATTAAATTAAGGACTGATTTTAATGTGATCATGTTATGGTTGGTGGGTCACTAATGGATCTAAGTTATGGATCAATTTTAGACTTAAGTGTGCATGGGTAAATGAGTAATTAATCATGGGAAGGAGTAGTGGCAAAATTGTAAATAATGGCCAAATTCAAGAACTCCATGGGAAACGATCATGGACTTAAGTGCAATTATGGTAACCTTAAGTATGTGATTAATAAAGCCCAGGGTGGCTGATTTTTAGACTCATGTAATTTAAATAATTAGTGAACTTAAATGGTTAAAAACATGGGCTGATTATTCATATGTAATAAGGTATCGGACATCGCAAGCGGTGCGCGATCGGCGACCTGATTATCGGACGGAAAACGAAAAAGGACATTAGTCGGTATTCGGTAGGATTCCTACCTTTTTGTAAACCATGGATTTATGTGTTATATGATGGTTCCCGTGATTTATTTTGGTAATTTATATGATTTGTTTTATGATGGGTTTTAAGATTATGTTTTATATATATTATATGGCATATTGCCAGGCTATGATTTATATGATTAGGCTATGAATTATATATGAAGGCTACAAATTATATATATTACATAGCATAATGTACCTACATCTCATGCATGGCATGGGCGGGAAAATAATGAAACCGGAGTCCATGCTCCGTCGGGGAGACTGAGAAGCAGACATGGGGATAGCCTGATGCACTATAACTGGAGTCCATGCTCCGTCGGGGCGACCGAGAAGCAGACATGGGGATAGCCTGATGCACTATAACCGGAGTCCATGCTCCGTCGGGGCGACCGAGAAGTAGACATGGGGATATATTGATATGTGGAGATATAACCGGAGTCCATGCTCCGTTGGGGCGACCGAGAAGCAAACATGGGGACACATGACATAAGACACCCATGGCATTGCATTCATTTTATGGTTTTTTATTATATTATTACCTACATGCCTGTTATCACTAATCCATGTGTTAACCCTACTCGGAGTCCTACTGGGCGCGTTGTCTAACGCCCTACTTCTACCCTAGCTGATGACGTAGGAGATGGTGGAACAGAGGGGTGCAACGGGAGCCAAGCATAGGAGCTTGGGAAAGCGAGCTACTTAGTTTATTTAAATTTATTTTGGAAATGTATTTGAGTAGCTTAGCTCGTCGGATTGTAATATTTTCGATTACTTGCTATGTTGGATTTTATTTTGGACATTATACTTTTGAGGTATTTTAGTAATTAAATGAATGTTTCTTCCCTGCTATCTGAAAAATTGGTAGGATAGTCTCTATTACAATTCCGTACTTAGTTTAAATATTCCTCGAGCTTACTTCTACGTGTGAACCGTTCTCCGTAGACTTCGTTCCATGCACACGTAGGGTTGGCCAGTTAAGGGCCGGGCTTTAGAAGCTCGGACTTAACTCGCAACGTGACGTCCGCGCCCTTTGTCACTTTTTACTTCAAAAAAAAAAAAATAGACTGTGATTTCGCTGAAAAGGGGAGGGCGTTACAGTTGGTATCAGAACGAAATCGGAAGAATGAATCTCTCGGAGTATGATTAAGACGGTTTCACGTCTCACTGACGAATAAGAATCGCAACTGACCGACTCTTCGGAGTCCGCTGCACGGGGCCGGGTTAATTTACTTCGATTGACTCAGACTGAAGCATTCAATCTGAGAACAGCGTTTGACAAAAAGGAATAATAGTAAGGGAAGAACAATCACTCTAAGTTAGATCTATCAAACGTAGCAAAATAGGAAAATCTCCCCGATTTCCCCGAATTAAAAAGGAACATTTGATACTTGGGAAGTTTTCCCTCAAACCAAGTATGCTTATTTGGCAACTTCCCCCCCCCCCCCCCCCCCCCCGAATTGAAAGAATAATACTTGATACTTAGGAAATTTTCCCCAAATTGAAAAGAAATACATGATACTTAGAAACTTTTCCCCAAAACAAAGTATGCATATTTGGTAATTTTCCCCCAAAAATGAGAACACGTACTTGATACTTAGGAAATTATCCTCCCAAAACTAAGTATGTTTAATTGGCAAAATTCCCCAAAATATGAAACACGCCAAGTTTAAGAAGGAACTAAGTCAATGTTTTTTTTCGATGACTTAGGAAATGCAGCCAAAAAGAAGAACTCGCAAGAACCCACGGGTAGAAGAAGAGGTGCCACCACCTCGTCAAGAAGAGGAGGTACAGCCACCCCATCAGGAGGAGTGACAAAATAGTGTGAACATACCTGTTGTGCCTCCCGAATTGAAGGAATTGGTTCAAGCGGTGGTCACCTTTGTCCTGCAACAGCACTTGAGTAGGGGTACGACCACCAGCGACTCCAACAACCGGAATATGGTTAGAGATTTCCAGCAACAACGCCCTCCCTATTTCAGGGGAAAAGAAGGGGCTGTCGGAGCAGAGCACTGGTTGAAAAAGATCACTCAGATCTTGAATCTGCTTCAGATTTCCGATCATGCTAATAGGATTTTACTGGCTACATCTCAACTGATCGAGGATGCCGGTAATTGGTGGGAGGTTGTAGAAAAGCAACAAGCACTTGTGCCGGAAGGGTAAAGGATTGCCATGACATGGGAAGGGTTCTCAGCTACCTTTCTAGAGCAGTATTTTCCGGAGGAGGAAAGAGAATACCAGACTCAAGCCTTAATATCATTGGTACAAGGCAATATGACAGGTGACAGAATATCACAGGGAATTCCTTAGGCTATCCGTCTATGCATATTATGTACGGGCTCGGAATTTGTAAATCAAGGAATATGTGAATATTATTTATTTTAATGATGAAAATTGGAAAAATTGGTGGAGTAAATGGTAAATGGGCCAAAATTTGGATAAAGGCCCAAGTGTGGCCCAATAGACTATGGTTTGGATTTAAATTTATTTAAATGGGTCAAGAATGGTCAAATTGGGTCAAATACCCATTTGGGACCCAATGGGTCAAGATGGTTGTGCTCTAAGGTAAATGGGCTAGATGGAAATGTAATTCGGCCATAGGCCCAATGGTAATCCACTTAGAGTGAATTCAATGATTTTAAATCACCTAAGTTAATTGGAATTAAACAATGGTGATGTGGCCAAGTGGGACCCACCTCCACCTCATCAAGTGAGGTGGCGTGTGGGCCAAGGTTTGGTGGGGCCGGCCACCATGGTTGATTTGGTCAACCATGGGTGGAGTAATGGACTTAGGCTAAGTACCAATGGATTAACCTAAGGTAATTATCTAATTTCTTAAATAATTAAATTATTTAAAATGGTAGTTAAGAGTGGTCAAAGTGGGGCCATGAGGTGAAGACTCACCTCATCTCAAACTCAAGTGAAACACGTTGGCTTGGTGGTGGTTTAGATAACCACCACCATAAAGCATTTTAAATATCTAAGAAAATATCTTAAGGTTGGTGGGTGTCATTAATGTAAAGTAGAAAAAATGGAGATGAGCTTTCTTGGTGTCTCATTCTCATTTTTTTTGTTAACTCCATCCCTCCCACTCCTCCATTGCCGTCCCATGTTCAAGTGAAGGGAGAAAGAGAGCTAAGGAGGAGAGAAGAGAAGGAGAGAAGAAAGAAGTTAAAAAAATTAAGCGAAAAAAAAATCACTCTAAGGTAAAGGGTTATCACCTTCCCTCTCATAATTTTCCCCTCTCCCTCTCTCGCACAAAACCTACCATGGCCGATTCTAGGGTTGGGGATTGCCACCCTTGATCAAAGATCTTAACCTACCAAAGATCAAAAGGAAGGAGAGAGGAGGCTACGGAGACCGACGGGAGCTGCGGAAATCGGAGGAGACGTCGGATAGTGAGTATTTCTTAAACAAGAAATTTTTGGATTTTAGGGTTTAAGATTTAGGGTTTAGTTTTGTAAAAATTAATGGTGGTTACATAGATATATGTCATGGATGTTAAACCCTTCAAACGTGAGGGTGGAAGATGGGGGAAACCCTAAGTGGGAAAAAATTAGGGTTAGGTTAAGAAAATAAATAAATGGGTTATGTGCATTATGTAATTTATGAAATTTAAGCATAGAATGGGATGATTGGAAGAAGAAGTATTGGCCATAGGGTTTGGCCATGTAGCATGGCCGAACCCCATGGTGGGTGATTTGGTCGTTGGTTTAATTGGTTAGGGTTTTTGATTAATGAATTTAGGGTTTTAATGAATGCATGGGAGTAAGGTTTTAAAATGAGTTATGATAAAAATGCAATGGAGTTTTATGGTTTTCAAATGCATGGAGGGAATGAGCCTTGAACCATGGGTTCGGCCATGGTATATGGCCGAACCCTATGGTGATGAAATGATGATTAAATGGTGGGTTTAAAGGATAATGTGTTGATGAATTTAGGGTTTTTAAATGAACAAGTGTAATGATCCAAATGGGGTTAAGAATATGGTTTAGATGCATGATTTAAAACCCTCAAGGAAGGATTATTGGTGGATCTAAAATGTAACAATGGACCCAAGAAAAATGAAAAAAATGGAGAAAGGAACATCATGGGTTCGGCCATGGTGTATGGCCGAACCCATGCCCCAAATTGTAAATCAATTTGGGTTTAAGGTCAATGGGTATATATGTGACTAAGTATGGGGTTTGAATGGGTATAAATGAGTAATGGTTAGATTAATTACATGACAAATTCTAATGTTTTGGTAAGTCAATAATGGACCTAAGTTAAGGACCTAAGTTGTGGATTAAATTTTGGGTTTAAGTAGGCATGAATTAATGAAAAATTGTTTATGTGAAGGGTAGTGGCAAAAATGGTAAATATGGGCTAAAATGAAGAAACCCACTAAGTTATGATTTATGGGCTTGGAAATGATTAAAACTTGGATTGATTTGGTAATTTAATAAGGTACCAGATAGTGCGAGCGGTAAGCGAGTCGGTAGTCCGGATTGTCGGACGAAAACAAAATAAAGACGCGAGCCGGTATTCGGTAGGATTCCTACATTTTTGTAAGCCATGGATTGGGTGATGTTTCCTTTAATTTATTTTGGAAAGCATGTGGTTGTCTTTAAGATGAGTTTTGGATTATGCATCTTGTGATATTTTCCTTTAAATTATTTTGGAAATCATGTGAATGTCTTAAGATGGGTTTTGGATTAAATATTATGGGATGGTTTCCCTTTGATTTATTTGCTCATCAAGTAATTGTTTTAAGATGGGTTTTATTACTATTGAATTATATATATTACATGGCATATGGCATCTACATCTCATGCATGGCATGGGAGGGATATGACAGGGGAAGGATGAAATGAAACCGGAGTCCATACTCCGTCGGGGCGACCGATAAACAAGCATGGAGATATTTCACATATGTATTATTATACCTTGATGAGGCTTTGCCATCAAGGGGGGGACTCTTGTAATTATGATACCTTGATGATGGTTTTCCATCAAGGGTGATGTTGTATTTATGGGTATACCTTGATGATGGTTTTTCCATCAAGGGGGATGCCTAGTGTGGATCACATCTTGATGAGGCTTTTCCATCAAGAGGGTCATGGCACGATGATGGTATGGATTATATTTTGAACATTATGTATGGATGAAAAAGGGACATTGTACAATGAGGATGAGATTGATGGGTGGGATTCATGACATAGAACACCCATTGCATGACATTGCCCAAAGTGCATGGTTTTACTATAATATTATCAGTATACTGTTATTACTAATCCATGTGCTAGCCCTACTCGGAGTCCTACTGGGCGCGTTGTTCTAATGCCCTACTTCCACCCTAGCTGACGATGCAGGAGATGGCAACCGGAAGGGCGAGACGGAAGCCAAGCTTAGGAGCTTAGGGGAGGCGGACAAATTATTTTTGTTTAAGTTATTTTGGGGAATGTGTAATTGTATAATTTAGCTTGTCGGAAATGTAATAACTTAGATGACTTGCTATGTTGCACATTTTATTTTGGACGGTGCAGTCCAGTGGCATTTTAGTAATTAAATGGATATTTCTTCCCTGCTATCTGAAAATTGATAGGATAGTGTCTATTATCATCCGCATTGATTTTTATGTGTTGCGAGCTTACTTTCTACGCGTGAACCGTACTCGTGGATTTATGTTCCACGCACGTATAGGGTTGGCCAGTTAAGGGCCGGGCTTTAGAAGCTCGGAACTTAACTCGAGTCGTGACGTCCGTGCCCTTTGTCACTTTTATTAAAAAAAAAAAAATAGACTCTGATTTTCAGGTGAAAAGGGGCGAGCGTTACATATTATATGGTGGATACCGAGCATCGGAGGGCCCATAAGTTTGAACGGGGACTTCGGCCAAGTATCAGGGCCAAGGTGACAATGTTCAAGGCAGCCACACTGGCTGAGGTGGTGAGCAGGGCCACTATAGCGGAGCGAGAGTTGAATGAGATGGTGCGGTTTGACAACCGCCGAGGGCAGAGTGGGCGGGGTGCATTTCAACCCAACAAGAAATTCCGCCCGAACTTTAGCAGACCCTCACCCTCCACTAGATCTACAGGGGGCTTTCGCCCCAATCAGCCCTCCCCATCAGCATCAGTCACTCAGGTTCCACGGGATGGGAACATTTGTTATCAGTGTGGCCAACAGGGTCACTTCAAGAGGGAGTGTCCACAGATCAGCCGACTCTCTCACTTCAGGGTTCCTTTCGCCCTCCAGCTAGACCAGCTCAGTCATGAGGAGGCAGGACCTACAACCAGAGGGGACGAGCGCCAAACCCTACAGGATCGGGACAACTTTTTACTATAGCTCCTCCAGCAGCGGCGGATCACTCAGTGATTCAAGGTATGGCTGTAGTTGGTAGTTCTTATGCTGTTGCATTATTTGATTCTGGAGCATCCCATTCATTTATATCTGCTGCATTCATATCTACTACGGGCACATTAGTACAAAACTTTTCCATATCACTTACCATTGTATCCCCCGTCGGAGACACATCTTTGGGACTCATATGTATGGCATTGAACACTACTCGTGGGATTCAGATTCGAGTTCAACTATTTGGTAATCGATATGGCTAAGTACGATGTTATATTTGGCATGGACTGGTTGGCTACATTCTAGGCCCATATTGATTGCCATCTTCGTAGGGTGATATTTTGGTCACCCGAGGGAAAACGGTATACGGTACACGCTGACAGACAAGGCATTCCTAGAAGGCTGCAAGAAGAATTGAACCACCTTGCCTTGAACAACCTCAGATTAGATAGGGTACCAGTGGTTGAACTTTCAGCGGTAGTAACAGATTATGCTCAGGTATTCCCAATGGAGCTCCCTGGTTTGCCACCGAAGAGGGAGATAGACTTCGAGGTCAAGTTATATCCCGGTGCTGCTCCAGTATCATTGCCCCATTACAGGATGGCACCAGCTGAGATGACCGAGTTGAAGAAGCAGATTGATGAACTGCTCAGGCTGGGTTTTATTAAGAATAGCACATCCGCATGGGGAGCCCCAGTATTATTTGTGAAGAAGAAGGACGGTACCCTTCGGATGTGTGTGGATTATAGAAAATTGAACCAACTGACTGTCAGGAACAAATATCCCCTACCTAGGATAGATGATCTGTTTGATCAACTTAGGGGTTCCTCTCACTTCTCCAAGATTGATCTGATGTCCAGATACCATCAAATCCGGCTTAGAGAGGAGGACATAGAGAAGACAACCTTCAGGACATGGTATGGCTTATATGAGTATGTGGTCATGCCGTTTGGACTTACAAACGCACCGGCTGTGTTCATGGATTTGATGAACAGGATCTTCCGTCCTTACTTGGACCAATTTGTGATCGTATTTATTAATGACATCCTCATTTATTCCAAGAGTCAGGAGGAACATGTCGAGCACCTGCGGATAGTCTTCGACACCTTGAGGAAGAACCAGTTCTATGCCAAAGCCAGCAAGTGTGAGTTCTGGCTATCTGAGGTCAACTTCTTGGGGCACATTATATCGGAGGAAGGTATAGCCATGGACCCGGCTAAAGTAGCGGCAGTGAAGGAGTGGAAAGCGCCGACGAATGTGATGGAGATCCGCAGTTTTCTGGGATTGGCGGGTTATTACAGGAAATTCATCATGGACTTCTCCAAGATTGCAGCTCCACTTACCCGACTCACTCAGAAAGGAGTTAAAATTGAGTGGTCGGATCTGTGCAACCGGAGATTCGAGGAACTAAAGGAGAGGCTTACAACCGTTCATATTCTGATCTTGCCGGAAAGGGGCAGAAATTATGAGGTGTACTGTGATGCCTCAGGTGAGGGACTGGGGTGTACACTCAGTCAAGGTAATCGTACGGTGGCAGTACGGATCAAGGCAGTTGAAAATTAATGAACGCCATTATCCCACACATGATCTGGAACTAGCAGCAGTGGTCTTTGCTCTCAAAAGCTGGAGACACTACCTTTACGGTGAGAAGTTTGACGTGTTCTCAGATCACAAGAGCCTGAAGTACTTATTTGATCAGAAGGAACTCAACATGAGACAGCGCAGATGGATGGAATATCTGGCGGATTATGAGTTCGCACTTCGGTATCATCCGGACAAGGCGAACAAGGTGGCGGATGCCCTCAGCCGTATGTCACATGCGACAGTAGCTAGCTTGATCAGGACAGAATGGGAAGTGTTGAGTACCATCAGAGAGTTCAAACTCTACCTCAATAATCATGGGACCATATATAATCTGATCATACGATCCAACATGGTCTCCGAGATTGAACGGGAGCAACGGACAGATCCAGAGGTGGAGGAAATATGGACTAAGATGTCTACTGGTGAGGTTGTACCGGAGTGGGAATTACGACCAGGACAGGGTCTTGTGTTCCGAGGCAGGACATATGTACCTAAACTGCTGCAGAAGAGAGTTGTTGATTGAAGCACACTAAACCAAGCTCTCTATCCATCCAGGCAGCACTAAGATGTATCATGATCTTAAGAGGCACTATTGGTGGCGGGGACTCAAGAGAGATGTGGCGAAATTTGTTGCTCGTTGCCTAACTTGCCAACAGGTTAAGGCGGAACATCAGAAACCGCCGGGTTTACTTGCACCCTTGCCAGTGCCAGAGTGGAAATGGGAGCACATATCCATGGACTTTGTAACAGGATTGCCAAGGTCATCAAAGGGCAACGATGCGATATGGGTCGTGGTAGACCGGTTGACTAAGTCTGCACATTTCCTTCCCATCAAGATGACAGATTCATCGGAGACTTTGGGTCGACGGTACATCCGGGATATCATCAGATTACATGGTATTCCCTGGACCATTGTGTCCGACAGAGATGGCCGATTCACCGGCAGAGTATGGCAGGGCATGCAGTCGGCTATGGGGACCGACATATTGACTAGCACAGCATTTCATCCCTAGACTGATGGGCAGTCAAAGAGGATGATACAGACACTGAAGGATATGTTGAGAGCATGTATGCTAGACTTCAAGGGTGGATGGGAGGATCATTTGCCACTGGTGGAGTTCTCTTACAACAACAGTTACCAGGCAAGCCTCCAGATGGCTCCATTTGAGGCCTTGTATGGTAGGCCGTGTAGATCGCCAGTGTGTTGGACGGAGGCCAGTGAGCCTGTGCTAATTGGACCGGAGTTGGTAGCGGAGACTACAGCGCAGATCAAGTTGATACGGCAACACCTACTCACCGCGCAGAGCCGTCAGAAGAGCTATGCAGACAAGAGGAGAAGGTTCCTCGAGTTTGAGGTGGGAGACTTAGTGTTCTTGAAAGTCTCACCACGGAAAGGACACATGAGATTCGGGAAGAAGGGGAAACTGTCGCCTAGATTTGTGGGGCCGTTTCCTGATCCTGAAGAGGGTGGTGGGGGGGGGTAGCTTATCAGTTGGCGCTCCCTCCACAGCTATCCTCTCTACATGATGTATTCCATGTATCCATGCTGAGGAAGTACAACCCCGATCCTTCACATGTCCTGAGCGTGCAAGACGTCGATGTGTAAAGCGACGTGACGTATGTAGAGAAGCCGATCAGAGTGATCAGAAGAGAACAAAGAGTGCTGCAGAACCACACTATTCAGTTGGTCAAGGTGCCATGGGAACGACATGGCAATGAGGAAGGCCACCTGGGAACTTGAATCCGAAGTGAGAGCCACTCATCCGGAACTCTTTGTGTGAGTTGTTTTGAACCTCTACTTCACTCGAATTTTCGGGACGAAAATTTCAAAAGTGGATTGTATTGTAATAGCCCAGAATTTTTAAATCAATGTATATGTGGCTATTATTTTATTTTAATGGTGGAAATTGGAAATTTGATGGAATAAATGGTGAATGGATCAAAATATGGACAAAGGCCCAAGTATGGCCCAATGGACCATGGATTGGATTTAAAATCATTTAAATGGTCAATGATGGTCAATGGGACCAAGGATGGTCAAATTGGGCCCAATACCCATTTGGGACCCAATGGGTCAAGATAATGTAAGCTCTAAGGTAAATGGGTAAGGGTGAATTTAATTGGGCCATGGGCCCAATGGTGATCCAAGTAGTTGAAAATGGATTAAATTAAATCGCCTAAGTTAGTGATGAGTTGACCAAGGTGACATGGCCAATTGGGACCCACCTCCACCTCACCAAGTGACGTGGCGTGTGGACCAAGGATTGGTGGGGCCGGCCACCATGGTTGAATTGGTCAACCATGGGTGTATGCATGAAGGGAATTTAAGCACATGGAATTAAGTTAAATGGGAATTAATTAACCTAATGATCTAATTAATTAATTAATTAATTAAGCTAATCAAATGAGGTGGTTAAATGGTCAAGTGGAAGACCAAAAGCCATCTTATCTTTAACACCCAAAAACGTTGGCTTGGTGGCGGTTTATCCCAACCACCACCATAAAGCATGAAAAATATCCCTTGTGGTTGGTGGGAAAATTAATGGTTGAGGTATAACTTAAGCAACCTTGGGATAAGATGGATTTTTATTTTCATTATCTCCCATTTCACTCTCTCCCTCTCTTGCTCTCCTACATTGCCGTCCCACACCCAAGGGAAAAGAAGAAGAAAAAGCTTGGAAGTAAAAAAGAAGAAAAGAAGAAAGAAGCCAAGCTTGGCCATCACCCCAAGATCAAGCCATAGTATCTTCTTCCTCACCATCCTCTTCTCCTCCTCTCCCTCTCTCAAACACACCCCATGATGGCTGAACCCAAGCTTGGAGGTTTTTCATCTTGATCAAGCATACTAGCCGACCTAACAAAGGAGAAGAAGAAGAAAGGACGCCAAGGAGTCCGAAGGGAGCAAAGAAAGTCGGAGGAGCCAACGGATTGTAAGTATTTCTAAACAAAAGATTGGATTTTTTTTAGGGTTTAAGATTTGGGGTCCATTCTTCTTAGATTTGATGGTGGCCAAATTATCATGGGCTTTGGATTTCAAATCCATCCAATGGAAGGATGAAAAATGGACAAAACCCTAATGGGTAAATTAGGGTTAAGAAAAATGAATGGAGGTATAAAGGACATTAGGTGTTAATTAAGCATGGAGAGATGAAAATTTTGGAAAGAACCATGGACCATAGGGTTCAGCCATGTAGTATGGCTGAACCCCATCGTAGGTGATTGATTAATTTATTAGGGTTTATAAGAATGGAAGCCATGGAGAATGATTTAGGGTTTTAAGTTGTTAATGATTAAATGTGGGTAATTTTAAAAGGGGTTTTTATGAGAAAAATCATGGGAAACATTGATGATTCTTAATGGCCTAAAAGACATGAGTGAATGATGGACCATGAACTTATGGTGATGGTGTTAGAATTTTAATGGGGTTAGAGAATGGAGGCTATGTTAAATGGTTAATGATTTTTAAAAGTTTTAAATGAAAGAATGATAGAAATTTTGAAAGGGGTTTTTAAATGAAAGAATCCGTGGATGAAGGTTAATGTTTTTATGGTCTTAAATATCACCAATGAATGATGAACCCTATGGTAATGTATTCATAATTTTATGGATGGAATGTTTTTGAACCCTATGGTGACGAATGTGGAATGATGATGGATGTAAAATAATGGAAAAATAAATGGGGAATGTTGGTGGTGTTGATGGACAAAATGAAATTAAAGTGGATAGTTGTAATGGACGTCAATGTAGTTAAGGTTGATGATTTAAAAGTGTGATTTAAACCTCCTCATGGGAGGACTTATTATGGATCTAAATATGGTGAAATAGACCCAAGAAAAAGAGGAGAAGACATCATGGGTTCGGCCATGGTGTATAGCCGAACCCATGACTCATTTGAGAGTCATTTTGGGCTAAGAATTAAGGTATGTGCATGTGCTTAAAAATAATGGGGTTTAGATTAAATTAAGGAATGATTTTAATGTGATCATGTTATGGTTGGTGGGTCACTAATGGATCTAAGTTATGGATCAATTTTAGACTGAAGTGTGCATGGGTAAATGAGTAATTAATCATGGGAAGGAGTAGTGGCAAAATCGTAAATAATGACCAAATTCAAGAACTCAATGGGAAATGATCATGGACTTAAGTGCAATTATGATAACCTTAAGTATGTGATTAATAAAGCCCAGGGCGGCTGATTTTTAGACTCATGTAATTAAAATAATTAGTGAACTTAAATGGTTAAAAACATGGGCTGATTATTCATATGTAATAAGGTATCGGACATCGCAAGCGGTACGCGATCGGCGATCGGATTATCGGACGGAAAACGAAAAAGGACATTAGTCGGTATTCGGTAGGATTCCTACCTTTTTGTAAACCATGGATTTACGTGTCATATGATGGTTCCCGTGATTTATTTTGGTAATTTATATGATTTGTTTTATGATGGGTTTTAAAATTATGATTTATATATATTATATGGCATATTGCCAGGCTGTGATTTATATGATTAGGCTATGAATCATTATGAAGGCTACAAATTATATATATTACATAGCATAATGTACCTACATCTCCTGCATAGCATGGGCAGGAAAATAATGAAACCGGAGTCCATGCTCTGTCGGTGCGACCGAGAAGCAGACATGGGGATAGTTTGATGCACTATAACCGGAGTCCATGCTCCGTCGGGTTGACCGAGAAGCAGACATGGGGAGATATTGATATGTGGAGATATAACCGGAGTTCATGCTCCGTTGGGGCGACCGAGAAGCAAATATGGGGATATCATGATGGTATGGATGATGGGTGGGACACATGACATAAGACAACCATGGCATTGCATTCATTTTATGGTTTTTTATTATATTATTACCTATGTGCCTGTTATCACTAATCATTGTGTTAGCCCTACTCGGAGTCATACTGGGCGCGTTGTCTAATGCCCTACTTCTACCCTAGCTGATGCCGCAGGAGATGGCGGAACAGAGGGGCGCAACGGGAGTCAAGCGTAGGAGCTTGGGAAAGCGAGCTACTTAGTTTATTTAAATTTATTTTGGAAATGTATTTGAGTAGCTTAGCTCGTCGGATTGTAATATTTTCGATTACTTGCTATGATTTGGATTTTATTTTGGACATTATGCTTTTGAGGTATTTTAGTAATTAAATGAATGTTTCTTCCCTGCTATCTGAAAAATTGGTAGGATAGTCTCTATTACAATTCCGCACTTAGTTTAAATATTCCTCGAGCTTACTTCTACGTGTGAACCGTTCTCTGTGGACTTCGTTCCACGCACACGTAGGGTTGGCCAGTTAAGGGCTGGGCTTTAGAAGCTCGGACTTAACTCGCGTCGTGACGTCCGCGCCCTTTGTCACTCTTTACTTCAAAAAAAAAATAGACTCTGATTTCGGTGAAAAGGGGTGGGCGTTACTAGAACTTAAGTGAGTGGAGTAGGTGGAGAGATGCATCTCATGAGACACAAGTCAAGACTACACATTGGAGACATGGGAGTTTCATCCTCATGGGATGAAACCCCAAATAGATCATTAATGGGGAGGTGAAAGGTTTTGGGGGTTACTCAAGGCATACCCATAGCACACATTGGAAACATGGAGGGTTTCCATCTCAAGATGGAAACCCAACGGTCAAACGGTGGGAGTGTTTCATCTCATGGACGAAACCTCCAAATGGAACATTAAGGAGGAAGGTGAAGGGGCATGGGAGCTACAAAAGGGCATCACCAAAGGACACCACCTTTGGCCGACCCTCATTGATAAAGATAAGGAAGTTGGAGGGTTTTGATGTTACACAACACATACCCATGCATACACATTGGAACATGGAAGCCCAAGGGGCATATGGTTGGGAGTTTCATCTCATGGGATGAAACCCCCAAAGTAAGTATCAATGGGGAGGTGAAGAGTCATGGGAGTTACAAAAGGGGTATCAACTAAAGGATACCACCCTTGGCTGAACTACATTGGGCAGCAAAGAGAATTATTTGTTTTATCTCACTCTCTCCCTCTCTCACTCAAGGCCGACCACTCTCAAGACAAAGGACTTGGAGTAATTCTATCCCAAGCTTCTCTCTCTCTCTCTCAAACCTACACCTCTTGGCTGAACCACTCCTAGAGGTTATCAAGATCAATCTCGGCCAAGGATCAAGAAGGAAGGAAGAAGAGGCTAAGGAAGGAAGAAGAGGCCAAGGAAGGAAAAGATTGGAGGAGCAAGAAGGAGCGAAAGTGTAACACCCCAATTTCTCAATAAGATGAATATTTACGAAATGCCCTTGGATTGGTGAATTCAATAAATGTGATTGTAAATAAGGAAATGGTGGGGCCCATTGTTCAAATTAAGACCCTATGAATATATTATAAGGGTCAAATTATCATGAATGGGTAATGAACATCAATTTGGGTCAATATAGTTAATTGGGTCAAAGGACCCAATTGGACCCAATGGGTCATAATGGACTTATTAGACCATTGGATGAGCCCAAATTTAATGGGGTTAAGCTGAATTGATTGGAAATTAAGTGGAGCATAAATGGGTAGGCTTGATGCACATGTGAAAACCAAATGCAAATGGCTAAAACAACCCATAAATGGGTCATGGCGTCAAATGGGTCAACAAGCTAAATGGGGACTCAATGGGTCGGGTTGACCTTGTTGACCACGGCTGACCGTGTGGGCCCTCAAATGAGCTCAATGGTGAGTTAAATCAGGTTGAGTGGAACTGAATTGAGCTGGTTTTGAATTAAGAACAAGTTGACTCAAGTGCATTAAATGAGTGTCATTTAATGTGGCGAGTTGGGTGAGTCAAAATGGAAATCAAAGGGGCTGCAAAATCAGTGAGTTGAAGGGAAGATGAAGAGTTACTTAGATCTCAAGCCACACAATACAAGTCCCACACGTTGGGGACTTGTGGTGTGAGCTTCCATGCTAAGTTTTAAATGGAAATGAATGGGAATTGGATGAGATACATGGGGAGTTGAAAGGTTGCATTGGCTGGTGCCAAGGGATGCCTTGGTTGGCACCAAATATCCCTTTGGTTTGATCAAAGAATGATGAGAAATAATGAGATAATATGGGGCTGTTTAACAAAAGGAAGACACACCCCATTTGGCCGAATTTCATTCCAAGAAAAGCCTTAGAATTCCATCTTCTCTCTCCCTCAAGAACACCTCTCTTGGCCGAACCAGCAGTGGTGTTTTTCACCATAGATCAAGCATTAATTCGGCTAGAAGCTAAGGAAGAAAGAAGGAAACAAGAGGGAAGAAGGCAAAGAGCAAAGGCAAGAAGAAAAGCTTGGAATTTGGTAAGTATTTCCATGGATTTTTGTTTAATAAAATGGGATAAATGAAACATGATTGGGCCATGGGTTGGCCGAATCTATCAAGAGTTAGACCTTGGTTGGTGTTTCATAAAAGTGAAGAAAAATGTATCATTGGGTTTGGCCAATTTGGATGGCCGAACCCCATGAAAAGAATTGGTTAATTTTGATGGTCTTTGTAACATGAAACCATGCAAGTGTTGGACTGTTTTAGATGTTTAAGATGCATGTTTTGAAAAGGTTTAAATCATTATTTTGAGTGTCATGTTTTGGGCCTTGGAATGGCCGAATACATCAAGGAATTTAACCTTGGATAAGGTTGCTTTAAAAGGTAAAAAATGTATCATTGGGTTCGCCCACCTTGGTTGGCCGAACCCCATGAAAATAGTGGATTAGGTTTATGGTTTTGAAGTCTACAAATCATACCTATGGTGGAGGCATTTACATGTTTTAATTGGGTCATGTTATGGCTGAATCCTACTGTCTTATGGCTAAGATGCAGTGGATAAACTATGTGGAATTATTGGAATAATTGCATCAAAAGAACCATATGGTTCGGCCATGTGAATGGCCGAACCCCATGGGTCATCTTATGGGATGTTATGTGATTTAAAATGGAGATATGGTTACTGTTTTGGGTCAACCATTGGATGGTTGAACCATGTAGTTATCATGGTTACAATGGTAGAGCCTAAGTTAAGTACATAGGATGGGATCATTGAACCAAGGGAACCATTGGGTTCGGCCATGGACCACTTCATATGGACTATTTTGTTGAATTAAAGGGTTTCAAACTTGAAGATCATGGAACAATATGGAGGGTTTTAAAAAGGGTTCTATGTAACGCCCGCCCCATTTCACAATATTTCAGAGTCTATTTTTTTTTTTGAATTAAATCAAAGTGAACACGGCACGGACATCACGACGCTAGTTAAGTCCGGACTCATAAAGCCCGACCCTTAACTGGCCAACCCTACGCGTGCGCGGAACGAAGTCCACGAGTACGGTTCACGCGTAGGAAGTAAGCTCGCGGAACATAATTACATGCGCAACATTATACTAGATACTATCCTACCGTTTTTAGATAGAAGGGAAGATACAACATCAAATCACCAAAATACCCCCATGTTCATGATTATATCTCAAAATGTTAACATACAGATTTTAATCCAGACCATAGTAATAGATCCAAAATTATTACAATTCATCAAGCTATGTTACTTGAGTTACAACATTTCCAAAATAAAACTTGATAAACAAAATAGCTGCTTTCCCAAGCTTCTAAGCTTGACTCCCACCACATCCACTGTTTCCTCCGTCTCCTGCATCACCAGCTAGGGTGGAAGTAGGGCGTTAGTCAACGCGCCCAGTAGGACTCCGAGTAGGGCTAGCACATGGATTAGTGATGATACACATACCGATAAAATAACATATAACCAAATAAACATGTGATGAATGCTATGCCATGGGTGCTTATGTCATGTGTCCCACCCATTATCTACATCATCATGAAATGTCTTATACCCCTTGACGGCAAATCCTCGTCAAGGTGTCCCCATGCTTGCTTCTCGGTCGCCCCGACGGAGCATGGACGCCGGTGATACCATATCAATGTCCCCATGTTTGTTCTCGGTCGCCCCGACGGCGCATGGACCCCGGTTTGTTTATTTTTCTCCGCCCATGCCATGCATGAGATGTAGTGCATTATGCTATGTAGTATATATAGATAAACCATAATTTTGATGTACCATACATAGCCATATAATGCATAATGTTAAAATATAGTCCATTTAATTCATAACTTAAAACTCGTCGTAAGATAAATCATAATCCTAATTCCATCATAAGCCAAACCAAAATAATTTAAAATACCATCATATATCCATCGCTTACAAAAAGGTAGGAATCCTACCAAATAATGATAACGTCCTTTTTCTGTTCTCATCCGACAATCCCGGTCGCCGTTCGCGTACCGTTGCGATGTGCCAATACCTTATTATGCATTTCCGAGTTAGTCTATATCTTATCCACGATTAAGTCTATAACTGATCGTAAACCTATGTTCATTAATGGTCTTTAACCACGTTACAAGATTAACATAATCATCCCACAACTTATACTCTCCTCCCATTGAGTAAAATTACACACATAACTTAATCCATAACTGTTCCATACACTTAGGTCCGTTAATGACTTACCAAATCGTGTTGTAGGATCATTAAAATCAGTCCCTTTAATTTAACATAATTTTCCATTTCTTCTACCGGCTTAATAGCGATCACTTAAAATACACAAAACTGTACCCTTCAATTCAGTCGACTGAATTAGGAGTTCAGTCAACTAAATCAGGAGTTCAGTCGATTGAAACATAGATTCAGTCGGCTAACTTTGAATCAGATTGTCTGTCTGTTCTTGCCAGTTCAGTTTCAGTCGGCTGAAATATACATTCAGTCGGCTGCAACATGGTTCCTACTCTTTCAGTCGACTGAATCATAGATTCAGTTGGCTGACTTTGCCTCAGATTCTCTGTCCGTTTTGCCAGTTCATTTTCAGTTGACTGAATCATAGAGTCAGTCGGCTGAAATATCACTAACTACTTACGTGTTCAATAAGTATTCATTCAGTCGACTGAATCACACATTCAGTCGGCTGAAACTTCCATAATCTTCTTTCTTCTCCGAGACGTTTATGTTCAGTCGACTGAATCATAAGATTCACTCGGCTGAAACTCCCAAAACTCCTTCTGTTTTCAGCCACCATTAGTTCAGTCGGCTGAAACTCCCAGAAGCTCGTTTCTGATTCGTCCATTGTCAGTTCAGTCGACTGAATCCCTGATTCAGTTGGCTGAAACTCCCAGAACTTCGCTTTTGGTTCGTTCATTATCTGTTCAGTCGACTGAATCCTGATTCAGTCGACTGACTGTTTCGTCAGTCCTTTCCATTGCATGTTTTGGACCTCCTTCCTTCGCGATTTCTCTTACCATATTCCATTTTTTTACCATTACGAAAACTTAATATCTTGTTTAGAGATACTTACAACCCGTGGCTCTCCCGGTTGTCTCTTGCTCTTCTTGTTCCTTATTCTTTCCCTTTCTCCTTCTTCTTTCTTCTTGATACTCGGCCAGTGGTGAGTTTGTGTAAGGGCCCGGAATTTTTAAAATTAATATAAATGGGAATATTATTTATTTTAAGGATGAAAATTGGAAAATTTATGAAATAAAGGGGTAAATGGGCCAAAATTTGGACAAAGGCCCAATTATGGCCCAATAGACCATGGAGTGGATTTTAAAATTATGTAAGTGGTTAATGATGGCCAATTGGGCCATGGGAGGTCAAATTGGGTCAAATACCCATTTGGGGACCCAATGGGTCAAGATGGTTGTGCTCTAAGGTAAATGGGCTAGATGGAAATGTAATTGGGCCATGGGCCCAATGGGGATCCATTTAGAATGAATGGAATGAAATTTAATCATTTAAGTTATTTGGAAGTAAACCAAGGTAATGTGGCCAAGTGGGACCCACCTTCACCTCATCAAGTGAGGTGGCGTGTGGGCCAATGATTGGTAGGGCCGGCCACTATGGTTGACTTGGTCAACCATGGGTGGAATAATGGGAATTAGGTTAAATACAAATGAATTAACCTAAGGTAATTATCAAATTAATTAAGTAATTAATTTATTAAATTGGTGGCCAAATGGGGTTAAAATTGGTCAAATGGAGACCAAGCTACCCCACCTCAAAATTTACACACGTTGGTCTTGGTGGTGGTTTAGATGACCACCACCATAAAGCAAAGAAAAGATCTTAAAAATATCTCATAAGGTTGGTGAAACCAATTAATGTAAAGTAAAAGTCTTTAAGTCACCAAATGAGATAAGTTTTGTTGGTCCTCCCATTCTCATTGTCTTTTCACAAACTCCACCTCTTCCACTCTCCCATGGTCGTCCCCTACATCCAAGTGAAGGAGAGAAAAAGAGCTAAGGAAAAGAGAAGAGAAGGAGAGAAGAAAGGAGTAGAAATTGGAGGGAAATTACTCTAAGGTGAGGGCTAACATCTTTCCTCTCATGATTTTTCCCTTTTCCCTCTCTCAATTTTGAACCCTACCTTGGCCGATCATAAGGTTAGGGGTTGCCACCATGGATCAAGCATCTTGACCTATCAAAGATCAAGAGGAAGGAGAGAGGAGGCTAAGGAGACCGACGGGAGTGGCGGAAATCGGAGGAGACGTCGGATTGTGAGTATTTCTTAAACAAGAAATTTTGGATTTTAGGGTTTAAGAATTGGAATTTATTTTGTATTAATGTAATGGTGGATAGATAATTTTATGCTATGGAGTTTAAACCCATCAAATGAGAGGGTGGAAGATGGAGAAAACCCTAAATGGGTGAATTAGGGTTAGGGTAAGAAAATGACTAAATGGGTTATGTGCATTATGTAAATTATGAAATTAAGCATGGAATGGGGTAATTGGAATAAAATTATGGGCCATAGGGTTCGGCCATGTAGTATGACCGAACCCCATGGTGGGTGATTTGGTCTTTGATGTAATTGGTTAAGGTTTTAAGAATGGAAAGCAATGAGGGTGTTAAGTTAATGAATTGTAGTAAATGAGTGAATGTGGGAAATGTTTCAAAATGCTTTTTATGATGGAAATGTAAAGGGATTTTATGGCATTGAAGGGCTAAAATGTAGAATTATGCATGTGTTTAAATCAATGCAAATGTGGCTAAGTTAATGGTCTAAAATGGCATAAAGAAATATTGGACCATGAACCATGGGTTCGGCCATGGAGAATGGCCGAACCCTATGGTGATGTAATAGGGATCAATTGATGGGTTTAGAGGATGGAAAAGAGGGATTAATGTATGGATGAGTTTAGGGTTTTAAATGAGTAATGGTGTGGCCCCAAGAGACATAGAAAAATAGTGGAATATGAACCATGGGTTCGGCCATGGTGTAGTGCCGAACCCTATGGTAATGTTTTACAAATTTTAAATGGGGTTAAAAGGATGGAAAATGGGGAAAGGACACCATGGGTTCGGCCATGGTGTATGGCCGAACCCATGGCCCAATTGTAACCCATTGTAGTGGGTTAAATTGGATGATGGATGGTGTTTGTGGCCTCCAAAGGGAATGAATGAGTGATGCACTCATTGAAGTTAAATGCATAAGGTAAACCCCATCGGAGGATTTGATGAATTAGGTATTTTGAATCCATGACCCAAATGGTGGATCATTTTTAGGTCTAAGGTTAATGTGTATGTATGTGATTAAGTAATGGGAATTGGATTAATTAGATGACAAGTTTTAATAGTTTGGTGGGTCATAAATGAACCTAAGTTAGGGATCTAAGTTTAAAAATCAATTTTGGACTTAATCATGCATGCATAAATGGGTGATTAACCATGGAAAATGAGGTAGTGGCAAAACTGTAATTAAATGCCAAATTCAAGAATTCCATGGAGATTGATCATGGAATGAGGGGATCTAATGTGATAACCTTATAAGTGGTTAATAAAGCCTAGAGTGGCTGATTTTAGACATATGTACTTAAAAATATATAATGGATTAGGTGGGACCCACAAAACCTAAATGGTGACCAGTTTTTCATAAGGGCTTATAAATGGTTGAAACATGGACTAATGATTAGTGTGTAACAAGGTACTGGACATCGCAGGCGGTGCGCGATCGGCGACCGGGTTTGTCGAGCGGAAAAATGTAAAAGGACGCAAGTCGGTATTAGGTAGGATTCCTACATTTTTGTAAGCCATGGATTGGGTGATGTATTCTTTAATTTATTTTGGAAAGCATGTGGTTGCCTTTAAGATGAGTTTTGGATTATGTATCTTGTGATGTTTTCCTTTAAATTATTTTGGAAATCATGTGAATGTCTTAAGATGGATTTTGGATTAAATATTATGGGATGTTTTTCCCTTTGATTTATTTGATAATCAAGTAATTGTTTTAAGATGGGTTTTTGTGTTACTATTGAACTACATATATTTACATGGCACATGGCATCTACATCTCATGCATGGCATGGGAGGGATATGACAGGGAAATGATGAAATGAAACCGGAGTCCATGCTCCGTCGGGGCGACCGATAAACAGCATGGGGACATTTCACATATGTATTATGATACCTTGATGATGCTTTTCCATCAAGGGGGATGTTGTATTTATTATTGTACCTTGATGATGGTTCTTCCATCAAGGGGGGGATGCCTAGTGTGGATCGCATCTTGATGAGGCTTTTGCATCAAGAGGGTCATGGTACGATGATGGTATGGATTCTACTTGGAATACTATGGATGGTTGGAAAAAGGGACATTGTAGAGTTGAGGATGAGATTGATGGGTGGGATTCATGACATAAAACACCCATTGCATTACATTGTACCAAATGGCATAATTTTGAGATAATATCTTCTATATGCTTTGTTATTACTAATCCATGTGATAGCCCTACTCGGAGTCCTACTGGGCGCGTGTTTTAACGCCCTACTTCTACCCTAGCTGATGACGCAGGAGGTGGCGAAACGGAAGGACGGGACGGGAGTCATGCTTAGTAGCTTGGGAAGGCAGATTCATTATGTTGTTTAAGTTTATGTTGGAAAAATGTAATTTGAGTAACTTAGCTTGTCGGAATGTAATAAATTAGATTACTGGTTATGTTTTGGGATTTTATTATGGACATTATGGTTTTGAGGTATTATAGAAATTTAAATGAATGTTATTTTCCATGCTATCTCAAATCTGTAGGATAGTCTTTGTTGTTAATTCCGCACTGAGAAGTAATATTCCTTGAGCTTACATCTACGCGTGAACCGTATTCGTGGACTTGGCTCCACGCACGCGTAGGGTTGGCCAGTTAAGGGTCGGGCTTTAGAAGCTCGGACTTAACTCGCGTCGTGACGTCCGCGCCCTTTGTCACTTTAAAAAAAAAAAAAGAAAATTTTTAACTCTGATTTATGGTAAAAAGGGGCGGGCGTTACAGTTTGATCGGGGTAAGGTCACCAAGGTTTGGTTCGGCCAAGGTGTAGCAACTTTGAGAGGGAAAAACGGAGAAGGGAATGGGAAGATATCTCAAGTCTTAGGTCTTAGGAGTGATCGGCCAACTCCTAGCTTCTTCTTCCCTACTAAGTTTTCTTCTTTTCTTTTCTATGGAGTGAGGGACGGTTTTGGTGTGTGAAAGAGGGAGAGAGAGAGAGAGATGGAAAGGAGATGTGAAATGAGATCAAGCACATCCCATCTTGGTTGGCCCATACTACACTCCACCATGATGCTCCCACCAACCAAGCATGGAGGGTTATGGCCTTGCATGCCCCCAATCTTAGGGCCATTGTCCCCTTTGACTTTCTCACTTGACTCTAAGTTGACCCATCTACTTAATTAAATTACTTCTTTACTTAGGTTAGTTAATCCCTTTTTAATTTTTAATTTCATTAATTTCCTTAATCCTTCCTTATGAATCCATCCATGGTTGACCAAGTCAACCATGGTGGTCGGCCCCACCAATTTCTTGGGTCCACACGCCACCTCAATTTCGTGAGGTGGAGGGGGGCCCCATTTGGCCATATCACTTTAATTCCATCAATTTTAACTTAGATAATTTTACACTAGTTTTAATCAATCTAATTCACCTTAGTCCACCCAATTTACTCATGGTTGACCAAGTCAACCATGATGGTTGACCCCACCCTTTTTCCTTGGTTCATGTGCCACCTCACTTGATTACTTCCTCATTAACTTAGGTGATCCATTCAATTAATTGGGTCACCATTGGGCCCATGGCCCAATTAAATTATTTTCCACTATTTACTTTAGAGCTTGGATCAATTATGATCCATTGGATCCCACATGGTTATCGGGCCCTCTTTGCCCATTATTGACCCTTTTAAATGAGTTCTATCCAATCCATGGTCCATTGGACCATACTTGGGCCTTTGCCCAAATTTTTGATCCATTTAACATCCATGACATCAAAATTCCCATTTTTCCATTATTGAAATAAATAATTGCCATATATATATTGATTTAAAAATTCGGGCTATTACAATAGAATCCTCTTTTAAAATTTTCGTCCCGAAAATTCGAGTGAAGTAGGGGTTCTGAACATCTCATGTAAAGTGCTCCGGATAAGCGGCTTTCATCTCCGACTCAAGTTCCCAAGTGGTCTCCTTATTGCCATGCCGTTCCCATACCACTTTGACGAACTGAATGGCGCGGTTCCGCAGTACCCTCTGTTCACTCCCGATTACTCTGACCGGCTTCTCCACATATGTCACATCGCTTTGTACATCGATGTCTTGAACATTTATCACATGAGAAGGATCAGGGTTGTACTTCCTCAGCATAGATACATGGAATACATCATGTAGAGATGATAATTGTGGAGGGAGCGCCAACTGATAAGCTACTCCTCCCACCCTCTTTAGTATCGAAAACAGGCCCCACAAATCTAGGTGACAGTTTCCCTTTCTTTCCAAACCTCATGTGCCCTTTCCGTGGCGAGACTTTTAAGAACACTAAGTCTCCCACCTCAAACTCGAGGAACCTTCTCCTCTTGTCGGCATAGCTTTTCTGACTGCTCTGTGCAGTGAGTAGATGTTGCCGTATCAGCTTAATCTGGGTTGTGGTCTCTGCAACTAAATCTGGCCCAATCAACGCAGGCTCATTGGTCCTCCATCCAACACACTGGTGATCTACACTGGCCTACCATACAAGGCCTCAAATGGAGCCATCTGGAGGCTTGCCTGGTAACTGTTATTGTAAGAGAACTCCACCAGTGGCAAATGATCTTCCCATCCGCCCTTGAAGTCTAGCATGCATGCTCTCAGCATATCCTCTAGTGTCTGTATCGTCCTCTCTGACTATCCATCAGTTTGTGGATGAAATGTTGTGCTAGTTAATACGTCGGTCCCCATAGCCGACTGCAGGCCCTGCCATACTCTGCCGGTGAATCGGCCATCCCTGTCGGACACAATAGACCGGGGAATACCATGTAACCTGATGATCTCTCGGATGTACCGTCGACCCAAAGTCTCTAATGAATCTGTCATCTTGATGGGAAGGAAATGTGCAGACTTGGTCAACCGGTCCACTATGACCCATATTGCATCGTTGCCCTTGGATGACCTTGGCAACCCTGTTACAAAGTCCATGGATATGTGCTCCCATTTCCATTCTGGCACCTGGTAAGGGTGCGAGTAAGCCCGGTGGTTTCCGATGTTCTGCTTTGACCTGTTGACAAGTTAGGTAACGAGCAACAAACTCTGCCACATCTTTCTTAAGTCCATGCCACCAATAGTGCCTCTTAAGATCATGATACATCTTGGTGCTTGCCCGGGTGGATAGAGAGTTTGGTTTGGTGTGCTTCAATCAGCAACTCTCTTCTGCAATTCTTAGGTACATATGTCCTACCTCGGAACATAAGACCATGTCCTAGTCGTAGATCCCACTCCGGTACAACCTCACCGGTAGACATCTTAGCCCAAATCTCTTCCACTTCCTGGATCTGTCCGTTGTTCCCGTTCAATTTCGGAGACCATGTTGGATCGTATGATCAAATTATATATGGTCCCATGATTATTGAGGTAGAGTTTAAATTCTCTGATGGTATTCAATACCTCCCATTCCGTTCTGATCATGCTAGCTACTGTCGCATGTGACAAACAGCTGAGGGCATCCGCCACTTTGTTCGCCTTACCGAGGATGATACCGAAGAACGAACTCATAATCTGCCAGATATTCCATCCATCTGCGTTGTCTCATGTTGAGTTCTTTCTGATCAAACAAGTATTTCAGACTCTTGTGATCTGAGAACACTTCAAACTTTTTCACCATAGAGGTAGTGTCTCCAGCTTTTGAGAGCGAAGACCACTGCTGCTAGTTCTAGATCATGTGTGGGATAATGGTGTTCATGAATTTTCAACTGTCTTGATCCGTACGCCACTGCACGATTACCTTGACTGAGTGTACACCCTAGTCCCTCACCGGAGGCATCACAATACACTTCGTAATTTCTGCCTCTTTCCGGCAAGATCAGAATAGGAGCAGTCAGTAAGCCTCTCTTTTAACTCCTCAAATCTCTGGTTGCACAGGTTCGACCACTCAAACTTGACTCCTTTCTGAGTGAGTCGGGTAAGTGGAGCTGCAATCTTGGAGAAGTCCATGATGAATTTCAAGTAGTAATCGGCTAATCCCAGAAAACTGGGATCTCGGTCACATTTGTTGGCGCTTTCCATTCCTTGACTGCTGCTACCTTAGCAGGGTCCACGGCGATACCTTCCTTTGATATGATGTGCCCCAAAAAGTTGACTTCAGATAGCCAAAATTCACACTTGCTGGCTTTTGCATACAATTGGTTCTTTCTCAAAGTGTCTAGGACTATCCGCAGGTGTTCGGCATGTTCCTTCTGACTTTTGGAGTAGACCAGAATATCGTCAATGAATACGATCACAAACTGATCTAAGTAAGGACGGAATACCTTATTCATCAGGTCCATGAACACCGCCGGTGCATTAGTAAGCCCAAACAGCATGACTACATATTCATATAAGCCATACCGAGTCCTGAAGGCAGTCTTCTCTATGTCCTCCTCTCTAACCCGAATTTGATGATATCCGGACATTAAATCAATCTTGGAAAAGTGAGAGGAACCCCTAAACTGATCAAATAGATCGTCAATCTGGGGTAGGGGATACTTATTCCTGATAGTCAGCTGATTCAACTTTCTATAATCGGACACACATTCGTAGAGTACCCGTCTTTCTTCTTCACAAATAATACCGGGGCTCCCCATGTGGATGTGCTTGTTCCGAATAAAACCCATTCTGAGCAATTCATCAATTTGCTTGTTCAACTCGGTCATCTCAGCTGGTGCCATTCTATAATGGGGTAATGATGCTGGAGCGGCGCCGGGGTATAATTTGACTTCAAAGTCTATCTCCCTCTTGGGTGGTAAACCAGGGAGCTCTGTTGGAAATACCTCAGGCATAGTCTGCTACTACCACCGGGAGTTCGGTTATTGGTGCCTTATCCAATCTGAGACTGTTCAAGGCAAGATGGTTCAATTCTTCCTGCAGCCTTCTAGGGATGCCCTGCCTGTCAGCGTGTACTACATATCGCTTTCCCTCGGGTGACCAAAATATCACCCTACGAAGGTGGCAATCAATGTGAGCCTGATATGTGGTCAACCAGTCCATGCCAAATATAACATCGTATTCCGCCATATCGATCACTAAGTAGTTGGACTCGAATCTGAACCCCGCGAGTTCAGTGTTCAATGCCGTACATATGAGCCCCAGTGATGTGTCTCCAACAGGGGATACAACGGTGAGTGATGTGGACAAGTTTTGTACTAACGTGCCTGTGGCAGATATGAATGCAGCAGATATAAATGAATGTGAAGCTCCAGTGTCAAATAATGTAACAGCATAGGAACTACCAATTATAGCCATACCTTGCATCATCGAGCGATCCACTGCTACGGGAGTCGGTATGGTGAAGAGTCGTCCGGATCCGGTAGGGGTTGGCACCCGTCCTGCCTGGTTGTATATTCTGCCCCCCCGCGACTGAGTTGATCTGGATGGAGGGCGGAAGGTACCCCTGGAGTTAGAGGGTCGGTTGATCTGTGGGCAATCCCTCTTGAAGTGGCCCTGTTGGCCACACTGGTAACATGTGTTCCCACCTCCGGAAACCTGTGTGACTGATGTTGATGAGGAGGGCTGATTGGGGTGAAAGCCCCCTGTAGATCCTGTGGAGAGTGAGGGTCGGCTAGAGTTCGGGCGGAATTTCTTATTGGGTTGGAATGTACCACGCCCACCTTGCCCTCGGCGGTTGTCAAACCGCATTATTTCGTTCAAATCTCGCTCTGCTATGGTGGCCCTGCTGACCACTCCTGCCAGTGTGGGCTCTTTGAAAATGGTCACTCTAGTCTTGATGCTTGGCCGAAGGCCCGTTCAAACTTACGGGCCCTTCGGTGTTCAATATCCACCATGTAAAATGCATAGACAAACAGCTTAAGGAATTCTCTGTGGTATTGCACTACCGTCATGCTGCCTTGTACCAATGAGATGAAGGCTTCCGTCTGGCTCTCTCTTTCTTCCTCGGAAAGTATTGTTCTAGGAAGGTGGCTGAGAACCATTCTCATGTCATGATGGTCCTTTCCCCTTCTGGCACCAGGGCTTGTTGTTTTTCTACAACTTCCCACCAACTACTGGCATCCTCGATCAGTTGAGAAGTGGCTAGTAGGATTTTATCAGCAGGGATTTGAAATTTGGAGCAGATTAAAGATCTGAGTGATCCTTTTTAACCTAGTGTTCCGCTCCAACAGCCCCTTCTGTCCCCCTGAAGTAGGGAGGGTGCTGTTGTTGGAAGTCCTTGACCATTTTCCGTTTACTGGGGTCGCTGGCGGTCGCATTTCCACTTGAGTGTTGTTGGAGAGCAGAAGCGACCGCCGCTTGAACCACATCCCTTAACTCGGGAGGTACACCTTGTATGTTTATATTGTTTTGGCCCTCGGTTGGATGATATGGTGGCACCTCCTCTTGATGCGGTGGGTGCACTTCCTCTTGATGAGGTGGTGGTACCTCCCCTTCTACTCGGGGATTTCTGTGAGTTCTTCTTCTTGGTGGCATTTCCTAAGTCATTGAAAAGAAATATCAACTTAGTTCTTCCATAACATTGGGGCATTCATATTTAGCTTTGAAAACATTGCCAATATACTCATACTTAGTCTTTGAGGGGATAATTCCTAAGAATTACGTATTGTCTCTCGTATTTGGGGGAAAATTGCCAAATCTGCATACTTGGTTTGGGGAAAACTTCCCAAATAACTATGTTTGTCCATTTTTGTGAAGTTGGGGAAATTTTTCCTATGTCTGATAAATCCATCAACGTTATAATGATTGTACTTCCCTTACTATCATTTTCTTACGTCACACGTGACACTCAGATTGAATGTTTCAATCTGAGTCAGTCGAAGTAGATTAACCCGGCCCCAGTGCAGTGGACTCCGAAGAGTAGGTCAGTTGGGATTCTTATCCGTCAGTGAGACGTGAAACTGTCTTAATCATACTTCGAGAGATTCATTCTTCCGATTTCGCTCTGATACCAACTTGTAACGCCCGCCCCATTTCACCATATTTCAGAGTCTATTTTTTTTTTGAATTAAATCAAAGTGAACACGGCGCGGACGTCACGACGCAAGCTAAGTCCGGACTCATAAAGCCCGGCCCTTAACTGGCCAACCCTACGCGTGCGCGGAACGAAGTCCACGAGTACGGTTCACGCATAGGAAGTAAGCTCGCGGAACATAATTACATGCGGAACATTATACTAGATACTATCCTACCGTTTTTAGATAGAAGGGAAGATACAACATCAAATTACCAAAATACCCCCATGTTCATGATTATATCTCAAAATGTTAACATACAAAGTTTAATCCAGACCATAGTAATAGATCCAAAATTATTACAATTCAACAAGCTATGTTACTTGAGTTACAACATTTCCAAAATAAAACTTGATAAACAAAATAGCTGCTTTCCCAAGCTTCTAAGCTTGACTCCCGTCACGTCCACTGTTTTCTCCGTCTCCTGCATCACCAGCTAGGGTGGAAGTAGGGCGTTAGTCAACGCGCCCAGTAGGACTCCGAGTAGGGCTAGCACATGGATTAGTGATGATACACATACCGATAAAATAGCATATAACCAAATAAACATGTGATGAATGCTATGCCATGGGTGCTTATGTCATGTGTCCCACCCATTATCTACATCATCATGAAATGTCTTATCCCCCTTGACGGCAAATCCTCATCAAGGTGTCCCCATGCTTGCTTCTCGGTCGCCCCGACGGAGCATGGACTCTGGTGATACCATATCAATGTCCCCATGTCTGTTCTCAGTCGTCCCGACAGAGCATGGACTCCGGTGATACCATATAAAAGTCCCCATGTCTGTTCTCAGGTCGCCTCGACGGAGCATGGACTCCAGGTTTGTTTATTTTTTTTCCGCCCATGCCATGCATGAGATATAGTGCATTATGCTATGTAGTATATATAGATAAACCATAATTTTGATGTACCATACATAGCCATATAATGCATAATGTTAAAATATAGTCCATATAATTCATAACTTAAAACTCGTCGTAAGATAAATCATAATCATAATTCCATCATAAGCCAAACCAAAATAATTTAAAATACCATCATATATCCATTGCTTACAAAAAGGTAGGAATCCTACCAAATAATGATAACGTCCTTTTTCTGTTCTCGTCCGACAATCCCGGTCGCCGTTCGCGTACCGTTGCGATGTGCCAATACCTTATTATGCATTTTCGAGTTAGTCTATATCTTATCCACGATTAAGTCTCTAACTGATTGTAAACCTATGTTCATTAATGGTCCTTAACCACGTTACAAGATTAACATAATCATCCCACAACTTATACTCTCCTCCCATTGAGTAAAATTACACACATAACTTAATCCATAACTGTTCCATACACTTAGGTCCGTTAATGACTTACCAAATCGTGTTGTAGGATCATTAAAATCAGTCCCTTTAATTTAACATAATTTTCCATTTCTTCTACCGGCTTAATAGCGATCACTTAAAATACACAAAACCGTACCCTTCAATTCAGTCGACTGAATTAGGAGTTCAGTCGACTGAATCAGGAGTTCAGTCGACTGAATCAGGAGTTCAGTCGACTGAAACATAGATTCAGTCGGTTGACTTTGAATCAGATTGTCTGTCTGTTCTTGCCAGTTCAGTTTCAGTCGACTGAAATATACATTCAGTCGGCTGAAACATGGTTCCTACTCTTTCAGTCGACTGAATCATAGATTCAGTCGGCTGACTTTGCCTCAGATTCTTTGTTCGTTTTGCCAGTTCATTTTCAGTCGACTGAATCATAGATTCAGTCGGCTGAAATATCACTAACCACTTACGTGTTCAATAAGTATTCATTCAGTCGACTGAATCACACATTCAGTCGGCTGAAACTTCCATAATCTTCTTTCTTCTCCGAGACGTTTATGTTCAGTCGACTGAATCATAAGATTCACTCGGCTGAAACTCCCAGAAACTCCTTCTGTTTTCAGCCACCATTAGTTCAGTCGACTGAAACTTTAGTTCAGTCGGCTGAAACTCCCAGAAGCTCGTGTCTGATTCGTCCATTGTCAGTTCAGTCGACTGAATCCGTGATTCAGTCGGCTGAAACTCCCAGAACTTCGTTTCTGGTTCGTTAATTATCTGTTCAGTCGACTGAATCCTGATTCAGTCGACTGACTGTTTCGTCAGTCCTTTCCATTGCATGTTTTGGACCTCCTTCCTTCGCGATTTCTCTTACGATATTCCATTTTTTTACCATTACGAAAACTTAATATCTTGTTTAGAGATACTTACAACCCGTGGCTCTCCCGGTTGTCTCTTGCTCCTCTTGTTCCTTATTCTTTCCCTTTCTCCTTCTTCTTTCTTCTTGATACTTGGCCAGTGGTGAGTTTGATCGGGGTAAGGTCACCAAGGTTTGGTTCAGCCAAGGTGTAGCAGCTTTGAGAGGGAAAAACGGAGGAGGGAATGGGAAGATATCTCAAGTCTTGGGTCTTAGGAGTGATCGGCCAACTCCTAGCTTCTTCTTCCCTACTAAGTTTTCTTCTTTTCTTTTCTATGGAGTGAGGGACGGTTTTGGTGTGTGAAAGAGGGAGAGAGAGAGAGAGATGGAAAGGAGATGTGAAATGAGATCAAGCACATCCCATCTTGGTTGGCCCATACTACACTCCACCATGATGCTCCCACCAACCAAGCATGGAGGGGTACGGCCTTGCATGCCCCCAATCTTAGGGCCATTGTCCCCTTTGACTTTCTCACTTGACTCTAAGTTGACCCATCTACTTAATTAAATTACTTCTTTACTTAGGTTAGTTAATCCCTTTTTAATTTTTAATTTCATTAATTTCCTTAATCCTTCCTTATGAATCCATCCATGGTTGACCAAGTCAACCATGGTGGTCGGCCCCACCAATTTCTTGGGTCCACACGCCACCTCAATTTCGTGAGGTGGAGGTGGGCCCCATTTGGCCATATCACTTTAATTCCATCAATTTTAACTTAGATAATTTTACACTAGTTTTAATCAATCTAATTCACCTTAGTCCACCCAATTTACTCATGGTTGACCCCACCCTTTTTCCTTGGTTCATGTGCCACCTCACTTGATTACTTCCTCATTAACTTAGGTGATCAATTCAATTAATTGGGTCACCATTGGGCCCATGGCCCAATTAAATTATTTTCCACTATTTACTTTAGAGCTTGGATCAATTATGATCCATTGGATTCCACATGGTTATCGGGCCCTCTTTGCCCATTATTGACCCTTTTAAATGAGTTCTATCCAATCCATGGTCCATTGGACCATTCTTGGGCCTTTGCCCAAATTTTTGATCCATTTAACATCCATGACATCAAAATTCCCATTTTTCCATTATTGAAATAAATAATTGCCATATATATATTGATTTAAAAATTCGGGCTATTACATTCTAAGTGAACAATTTGACAAGATATGGGTTGGCCATTTCATGGCCGAACCATGAGGGTACTATGGCTAAGTTGTGACATGAAGGTTCAAATGTGGAAACCATTGGGTTCGGCCATATGTATGGCCGAACCCCATGGACTGTGACTATGGGTTTTATGAATCCATTTCATGGAAATAATCGGTGGTCTTTTAAGTTAAAAGCATGATATAACTAAGTATTGGTAGCAATGGTAGTTTTGTGAATAAAGGTAACAATCAAGAGATGAAATGAGGTACCAAACTTAGATGATGTGGTTCGGCCATGTTGTATGGCCGAACCCCATCAAAATAAATGCTTGGGATTAAAATTGATTCATGGTTTATGTGAAGAAGGTGACGGATCTCTTTGACGGCACGCTAGTCGTGAATGGTGACGCTAAAGAAAGAACGAATAATGAAGTGAATCTTCAGTAGGTTTCCTACCTACTTGTAACCACAATTATGATTTGGTTTTATCATGTTTTTATGAGATATGTTCTATTTGATATTATGTTTCAAATGTGGTTTGAATGATGAGTTATGTATTTACAAATGATATACAATGCATTGACATCTCATGCATGGCATGGGGTGATGGGAATGGAACAACATAATGATAAGTATCCTATCCAGAGGAAATGTGGATTACTCTGTATTAACTTGACATAAGCATCCCATCCAGAGGAAATGTGAATTACTTTGGATTAACTTGAAATAAGCACCCTACCCAGAGGAAATGTGGATTACTCTAATTTACCCATCCGGAGGAAATGAGGACTACTCCGAAATACCTGGATGTAAGAGTTTCTTGAGATAATGGCTATGTAGACTTGTGATGGGTAGGACTCATTACATGTGCATTTACATAGCATTTGTTTTCAGACGTTTTATTGATTATCATGTACTATGATACATATGCATGTTTTATAAGCTAACCATGTGGTAGCCCTGATCGGGAACCTACTGGGCGCGTTGATCTAACGCCCTAATTCTATCATTAGAGGATAATGCAGGAACAAGAAAGGGGAAAGAGAAGGTTGATGACCAGGAGGGGAGCCAAGCTTAAGAGCTTGATGTTGGAATGATTTTTATATTACTGTCTTATGAGTTACATTTTATGGACATGCAATAAGTTGATACCTTTGCTATAGTTTGTTTATGATATTGACAATGGATGGTTGGATAAGTTATTTTAATAATTGAGACTTGTACTTGCTATCTGATCAGTTTAATTCCGCAGTTAGTCTAGTTTATTCCGCATAACTTGATTAGTTCCATGTGTGGTTTGTCTTTCATGGGTTTAGTCCATGCACACATGGGTGGCCAGTTAAGGGTCGGACTTGGGTAGTCCGAACTTACCTTGCATCGTGACAACGCCCGCTCTCTTCCGGTGTTATTATATTGTCATTATAAAAAAAAAATTAGACTCTTATTTCTCGGAGAGGGCGGGGCATTATAGAAAGAAACCGGAGAAGTCGCGGAATTGGTAAGTACATGATAAGATTTTATAAGCATGGAAAAGATGGTCAAGGAACATGGTTTGGCCATTGCATGGCCAAACCCTAAGCTATAAGTATGAGAACCATGAAGGACAACAAAAAGGGGTGGATGAGGTTCGGCCATGATGTATGGCCGAACCCCATCAAAAGAATATGATCATGGTTATATGATTTTTAGAATAAATTGATGAACCATAGGGTTCAGCCATGTTGTATGGCCGAACCCCATGGAAGAACATCATTGGTTTAAGTGGTTTTAAAGGTGGTTAAACCATGGAAATGTATTAAGGATTTTAAAAGGTTTTAAAATGGTTGTATGTCAATGATTTGAAAGGGTTTTAAAGGAGGGAATAATGGAGAATTGTCAATCATTTTAAGTGGTCTAAAATGTTATATGGTGAAGAACCTTGGACCATGGGTTCGGCCATACACCATGGCCGATCCCCATGAAGGCATATTGTTGATATTTAAAGGGTTTTTAGGATGAGAATGATGGATGGATGTTGGTAAATGTTAATGAGTGGTAAAGGATGAAAATCATGCAAACTGATTAGTGATCTTAAATAAGGTTTACATGTTGTAAAATGATGACCTAAGTGCATGATTAAACCACAAACCACCCCCCCCCTCTTTATGGTGGGGGACTTTATTTATGGGTTTAAATGTCGTAAATAATACAAAGGGAGGATGAAGATGAATACCATGGGTTCGGCCATATTGTATGGCCGAACCCCATGGACCATTTTAATGGGTCATGTGGAGATTTATACATGTTTAAATGAATGAATGATTAAGCGAAGAAATGGAGGATTCATTTATGGAACTATGTTTGGTTATGGATCATTTATGGATCTAAGTATGGATAAGTGAAATTAGGTGATTACCTATCGAAGGAAAGAAGGACGAAATGGTGAAATTAAAGGACAATGGATTCGCCATGGTGTATGGCCGAACCCCATGGATTATGTTTTTGGATCTAGGTTTGTATAAGAGACCTAAGTGTATTTTTGAACCATGGAAAATGTTTAGTCATGAACCTATGTTTTTGGACCTAAACATAAGGTGATGGAAATAATGGCAAGGAAGTAAATATGGGTAAAAATGAAAGATCATGGGTTCGGCCATGGTGTATGGCCGAACCCCATGAGGAATGTTTTTGTGGACTTAAGTGGTTATTAATGTTAAATGATTAATGATTAATCTATAAGTGATTAGATTAATGAAACAAACATGGCATGATCTTGGACTTAATTTAAAAGATCAAAGGATTGAAAAGAAGGGCACAAAACCAAGGGAGTGAGGTTCGGCCATGTTGTATGGCCGAACCCCACTAAGGAATATTTGTGGACTTAGGATTTCTTAGATGGTTGAACTTATGTGGATTGGTTAATAAATAAAGGAGGGACCCAAATTCAAGTGGGTGAGGTTCGGCCATGTTGTATGGCCGAACCCCACAAAGATGTGTTTATCAAATGGAACATGGGTTTGATTGATTGACATGTAAAAAGGTAACGGGACCTCACAAGAGGTGTAAGATCAGTGATCGGTTTCCGGATGAAAACACAAGGACACTCTAGTTGGTCATTGGTCGGGTTCCTACATCATTGATACCATGGGATATGTATGATGGTTTTTAATTCATATTTTGATGAGTTATTTTGTATCAAATATTATGTTTCAAATATGGATTTTTAATGCTATGGTTTGTATTATTTCATAGCATGTTGGCATTTGCATCTCATGCATGGCATGGGAGGGATGATATGTAACCAAAGACCACACTCCGTTGGGGCGTCCGTAAGACAACTGTGGGGGTACCTTGATGTGCATTTTCCATCAAGAGGTAACCAGAGACCCACGCTCCATCGGGGCGTCCGTAAGTCGTGAGGGGTATCTTGATGTGCATTATCCCATCAAGAGGTAGCTGGAGGCCACACTCCGTCGGGGCGTCCGTAAGACAACTGTGGGAATACCTTGATGATGAGTTTTCCATCAAGAGGATACTATGTTTGTAATGTAACTGGAGATCCACACTCCGTCTGGGCGTCCGTAAAGCAATCGTGGGGGATACCTTGATGAAGAGCTTTCCATCAAGAGGGTACCATGTGATTGTGTTATGGGTGATGGGTGGGACTCATGGCATATGACACTCATGGCATGGCATTGATTCAGCATAATTAAGATCTCTATTATCATGCACTGTTTCTGGTTTTATCTGTATGATTGAATCTCTATTATCATACACTGTTTTGGACGCAATGTTTTACAGATACGACATGATGTATTATATCTGGATTTTTACACTAACCCATGTGTTTGACCCTAATTGGAATACCTACTTGGCGCGTTGTCTAACGCCATATTTCTACCCTAGTTGATAACATAGGAATTAAACGGAACGATGAATGAGATCGGAACCAAGCTTAGGAGCTTGGATGTTTTAGTTTCGTTTTATTTAAGTTACTCATGGACATGTATTTTGAGTAGCTAGCAATCAGGATTGTAATAACGTAGATTATTTGCTATGGTTTGGAATGTTAATTTTGGATATTTTAATGTATGATAATTATTATTAAGTGATGGACATCCTTGCTATCTAAAATGGAGTAGAATTGTTATTCTATTATTATTCCGTATCTATGATTTGTTCCGAATGTTAACTTGAGTACGTGTGAATCGTTTTAGTGGACTTGGTCCACACACACGTATGGTTGGCCAGTTAAGGGTTGGGCTTGGAAGCTCAGACTTAGCTCACGTCATGGCGTCCCGCTCTCTCTCACTCTTCAATTCAAAAAATAAATAAATAAACTCTGATTTTCGGCATAGTGAAAGAGGGTGGGGTGTTACAGAGTCCACGCTCCATCAGTGATTCCGATTAGCATACGTGGGAGGAGTCCATACTGATTCCTAGTGACTTATGTGGGAAGGAGTCCATTCTCCATTCGGTGATTCCGATTAACATACATGGGGAGGAGTCCACGCTCCATTCGGTGTTTCCGATAACATATGTGGGGAGGTATTCAGTGACCTGCTGGTACATCACAAAACACTGTGGAAATAATTGGCCAAGGAACACTTGTTTTGATTTGTATGATCTTTGATATGGAGATTGGGTGGGGGATCATTGGCTGTAAGGTCTCGGAATTTTGGAATTAATATAAATGTGAATATTATTTATTTTAATGATGGAAATTAGAAAATCGGTGGAGTAAATGGTAAATGGGCCAAAAATTGGATAAAGGCCCAAGTGTGGCCCAATAGACTATGTTTGGATTTAAATTTATTTAAATGGGTCAAGAATGGTCAAATTGGGTCAAATACCCATTTGGGACCCAATGGGTCAAGATGGGTATGCTCCAAGGTAAATGGGCTAGATGGAAATGTAATTGGGCCATAGGCCCAATGGTGATCCATTTAGAGTGGGCTTAATGAAATTCAATCACCCTAAGTAATTTGGAATTAAACAATGGTGGTGTGGTCAAGTGGGACCCACCTCCACCTCATCAAGTGAGGTGGCATGTGGGCCAAGGTTTGGTGGGGCCGACCACCATGGTTGAATTAGTCAACCATGGGTGGATTCATAGAAGGAAGTTAAGAAATGGAATTAAATTAGGTGGGAACTAATTAACCTAAGGTAATTAGTTAATTTATTAAATGATTAAAATAATCAAATGAGGGTCAAATGGTCAAAAAAATGGAAAACCAAATGCCATCTTATCTTAAGGCATCAAAAAACGTTGGCTCACCATAAAGCATAAAAATCCCATGAGGTTGGTGGGCATTAAATGTGGAGTGTAAGTTACACCACCACATGAGATAAGCCTTATCTTGTTTTCCCATTCTCATTTTCACTAACTCCATCTCTTGCACTCTCTCATGGCCGTTCCACTCTAAAAAAAAAAAAAAGAGGAGAAGAAAATTAAGGAAGAAAAGAGAAGAGCTCAAGGAGAGGAAGAAAAGGTTGGACCACCATCTCAAGGTAAAGTTCTTGAGACATTTTTCCATCTCCATCCTCTTCCCTCTTTCAATTCAATCCTAACATGGCTGATTTTAAGGTTGGGAGTTGCCACCCTTGATCAAAGATCTTGACCTATAAAAGATCAAGAAGAAAGAGAGAGGAGGCTACGGAGACCGACGGGAGCGGCGGAAATCGGAGGAGACGTCGGATAGTGAGTATTTCTTAACTAAAAGAATTTTGGATTTTAGGGTTTAAGAAATGGAATTTATTTTTGTGAAATTAATGGTGGATAGGTGATTTTATACTATGGAATTTAGATACATTAAATGGAAGGGTGGAAGATGGAGAAAACCCTAAATGGGTGAATTAGGGTTAGGGTAAGGAATTGGAAAAATATATTGTGTGCATTGTGTAATTAAATTATTAAGCATGGAATTATGTGGAATTGGAAGGTAATGTGTGAATTTCTTAGGGTTTTAAAGTATGGAGGACATTGTGTAATTTAATTATGTAAAAATGGAAGCATGGAGAATGTTAATGATTTTAGGGTTTTAAAATGATTAAATGTAGCTAATTTTTGAAAAAAGTTTTTATGATGGAATCCATGGATGAATGTAAATATTTTAATGGCCTCAAAAGTGGTGGATGAAGGTGAATGTTTTTATGTCTTGAATATCACCTATGAATGATGAATCAAGTATTTTGGAACCATGAAGAATGAATGGAATAAGGGCTAAGTTAATGGACTCAATTATGGTGAAGAATGATAGTTTTAAAAGCATGATGTAAAATCCCTCATGGGAGGATTCATTTTGGGCCTAAGTAATGTAAATAGGTCCAATGAAAGATAAGGAAAAGACATCATGGGTTCGACCATGGTGTATGGCCGAACCCATGATTCATATGAGAACCATTTTATGGTCCAAGATTAGGGTTTATGTAAATGATTAAATGAATGGGGATGAAGTCAATTAAGTGGCTGATTTTAATAATTCTATGATATGGTTGATGGGTCACTAATGGATGTAGGTTATAGATCAAGTATGGACTTAATTATACATGGATTAAATGAATGATTAAACATAGGAGAGGTAGTGGCAAAACCGTAATTAATGACCCATTTGTAGGTCATGCTATGGGCTAAGTTTAGGATCTATGTCCATGCATTAATGAGGCTAAGTTGAGGGCTAATTCTTGATAATCTTATAACTTAGTTAATGATCATATGACATGGTTAATGGTACATAAATGGATCTAAGTTTGTGATAAGTTAGGGACTTAATCGTGGATAAAATATGGACTGATTTGGTACTGTATAATAAGGTATCGGGACATCGCAAACGGTGCGCGATTGGCGACCGGAATTATAAGACGAAAACAAAAAAGGACGCGAGTCGGTATTCGGTAGGATTCCTACCTTTTTGTAAGCCATGGATTGTGTGATGGTTTCATTGATTTATTTTGGGAATTTTATGGTTTATTTTATGATGAGTTTTAAATCATGGCTTATGTATCTTATATGGCATAATGCAAGATTATGAGTTATATGCTAAGTTATGAAGGCTATATTATGACTATGGAATATACATATTACATAGCATAATGCATTACATCTCATGCATGGCATGGGCAGAAAAAAATAAACAAACCGGAGTCCATGCTCCGTCGGGGCGACCGAGAACAGGCATGGGGACACCTTGACGAGGCTTTGCCGTCAAGGGGGATATTTTACGATTGGACAGATCTTGACGAGGTTTTTCCGTCAAGAGGGATATGACAGTATATGGCAGGAATGATGGGTGGGATTCATAACATTGACACCCATGGCATATCATTTACTTATATTTTAGTATATGGTGGTTTATAGTTTTCATTGTGTTATTATCTGTATATGGTTATTACTAACCCATGTGCTAGCCCTACTCGGAATCCTACTGGGCGCGTTGTTCTAACGCCCTACTTCTACCCTAGCTGATAATGTAGGAGATGGCGGACCGGAAGGGCGAGACGGAAGCCAAGCTTAGGAGCTTGGGGAGGCGGATTAATTATTTTGTTGTACTTTATTTTGGAAAAGATGTATTTGTATAGTTAGCTTGTCGAAAATGTAATAATTTAGGTAGTTTGCTATGTTTAGGTGTTATTTTGGATAATACAGTATAATGGCATTTTCGTAATTAATTGGGTATTTCTTCCCTGCTATCTGAAGAACTGGTAAGATAGTTCTATGATCATCCGCATTTATTTTTATGTTCCGTGAGCTTACTTGCTACGCGTGAACCGTACTCGTGGACTTATGTTCCACGCACGCGTAGGGTTGGCCAGTTAAGGGCCGGGCTTTAGAAGCTCGGAACTTAACTCGCGTCGTGACGTCCGCGCCCTTTGTCACTTTTATTAAAAAAAAAAAAAAAAAAGTACTCTGATTTTACGGTGAAAAGGGGCGGGCGTTACAGTTGGTATCAGAGCGAATTCGGAAGAATGAATCTCTCGAAGTAAGATTAAGACGGTTGCACGTCTCACTGACGGCTAAGAATCCCAACCGACCGACTCTTCGGAGACCGCTGCACGGGGGCCGGGTTAAATTACTTCGATTGACTCAAACTGAAGGGTTTAATCTGAGAACAACATTTGACGGAAAGGGATGATAGCAAGGGAAGAAAAAAAAAAAAAAAAAAAAAAAAAAAAAAAAAAAAAAAAAAAAAAAAAAAAAAAAAGAAATCAAGGTAAGTCGGAATTATCAAACATAGCAAGTAGGGTTACATTTTCCCGACATGAGAAAACAAGTTTAGGTTTTCCCCAAATTTGACAGAATAATGGTAGGCTTATTGAACATAGGAGAAAATTCCCCGATTTCACAAATGGAACGAAACATAGATACTTGGGAAGTTTTCCCCAAACCAAGTGTGCTTATTTGGCAATCTTCCCCAAAAAAAAAAAAAAAAAAAATGAGAAACAAAGTATATTGTTTAGTATTTTTTTTCTTCTTTTTCCTCCATTTGAAAAAGGAACTAAGTCAGTGTTTTCGATGACTAGGAAATGGCTCCGAAGAGAAGGACTCGTCGCAACCAGAAAGAGGTATCACCACCTCGCCAGGAAGAGGAGGTACCCCATCGGGAAGAGGAACATAATAATATAAACATACAAGGTGTACCTCCCGAGCTAAAAGATGTAGTTCAAGCGGCAGTCACTGCTGCTCTTCAGCAACATTTGAGTGGAAATGCGACTACTAGCGACGGAAATGCTACTACTAGTGACACTAGTAAGCGGAAGATGGTTAAAGACTTCCAGCAACAGCGTCCTCCCTACTTTAGAGGAAAAGAAGGGGCTGTAGGAGCAGATTACTGGTTAAAGAAGATCACTCAGATCTTAAATCTGCTTCAGGTTTCCAGTCCGGCTGACAGAATCTTACTGGCAACATCTCAACTGATTGAGGATGCCGGTAATTGGTGGGAAGTGGTAGAAAAACAACAATCACTGGTGCCGGAAAGGGAAAGAATTGCCATGACTTGGGAATGGTTCTCAGCCACTTTTCTAGAGCAGTTTTTCCCGGAGGAAGAAAGGGAGAGTCAGACTGAAGCTTTTATATCATTAGTACAAGGCAATATGACAGTGGCAGAGTACCACCGGGAGTTCCTTCGACTATCTGTCTACGCGTTCTACATGGTGGACACTGAGCACCGGAGGGCCCGTAAGTTTGAACGGGGCCTTCGGCCGAGCATCAAAACTAGGGTGACAGTATTCAAGGAACCTACATTGGCAGGGGTGGTTGGCAGGGCCACTATAGTGGAGCGGGAATTGAATGAGGAAGCGCGGCGTGACAACCGCCGATGGCAGAGTGGGCGGGGTGCATTTCAACCCAATAAAAGGTCCCGCCCGAGTTTCGGCAGACCCTCATCCGCTACTGGATCTACAGGGGGCTTTCGCCCCAATCAGCCCTCCCAGTCAGCATCAGTTACCCAGGTTCCTAGAGGTGGGAATACTTGCTATCAGTGTGGCCAACAGGGTCACTTCAAGAGGGAGTGTCCGCAGCTCAACAGACCCTCTAACTTCAAGGGTTCCTCCCGCCCTCCAGTTAGATCAGCTCCGCCGCGAGGGGGCAGAACATACAATCAGGCAGGACGGGCGCCAAACCCTACGGGATCAGGACGACTTTTTGCTATACCTTCTCCAGTAGCAGTGGACCGCTCGGTGATTCAAGGTATGGCCGTAGTTGGTAGTTCTTATGCAGTTACATTATTTGATTCTGGAGCTTCCCATTCATTTATATCTGCTGCATTCATATCTGCTACGGGCACATTAGTACAGAATCTGTCCACCTCACTTACTATTGTATCCCCTGTCGGAGACACATCTTTGGGGCTCATATGCACGGCACTGAACACTGAACTCGCTGGATTCAGATTCGAGTTCAATTATTTAGTAATCGATATGGCTGAGTATGATGTTATATTTGGCATGGACTGGTTGGCTACGTATCAGGCCCATATTGATTGCCATCTTCGTAGAGTGATATTTTGGTCACCCGAAGGAAGGCGATATATAGTGCCCGCTGACCGACAGGGCATTCCTAGAAGGCTGCAGGAAGAATTGAATCATCTTGCCTTGAACACCCTCAGATTAGATAAGGCACCAATAGCTGAACTTCCGGCGGTGGTAGTAGATTATGCCGAGGTATTTCCAACAGAGCTCCCTGGTTTGCCACCTAAGAGGGAGATAGACTTTGAGATTAAATTATACCCCGGCGCAGCTCCAGTATCACTACCTCATTACAGGATGGCACCGGCTGAGATGACTGAGTTGAAAAAGCAGATTGATGAACTGCTCAGGCTGGGCTTTATTCGGAACAGCACATCCGCATGGGGAGCCCCGGTATTGTTTGTTAAGAAGAAGGACGGTACCCTTCGGATGTGTGTGGATTATAGAAAATTGAACCAGTTGACTGTCAGGAATAAATATCCCCTACCCAGGATTGATGATCTGTTTGATCAGCTTAGGGGTTCCTCTCACTTCTCCAAGATTGATCTGATGTCCGGATACCATCAAATCCGGGTTAGAGAGGAAGACATCGAGAAGACAGCCTTTAGGACACGATATGGATTATATGAGTATGTAGTCATGCCGTTTGGGCTTACTAATGCACCGGCGGTGTTCATGGACCTGATGAATAGGATATTCCGTCCTTACTTGGATCAGTTTGTAATTGTATTTATTGATGACATCCTGATCTATTCCAAGAGTCAGGAGGAACATGCTGAACACCTGCGGATAGTTCTGAACACCCTGAAGAGGAACCAGTTGTATGCCAAAGCCAGCAAGTGTGAATTTTGGCTATCAGAGGTCAATTTCTTGGGGCACGTTATATCGGAGGAAGGCATAGCTGTAGACCCGGCTAAGGTAGCGGCAGTGAGGGAGTGGAAAGCACCGACGAATGTGACCGAGATCCGCAGTTTTCTGGGATTGGCCGGTTACTACAGGAAATTTATTATGGATTTCTCCAAGATTGCAGCCCCACTTACCCGACTCACTCAGAAAGGAGTCAAATTTGAATGGTCAGATCTGTGCAACCGGAGATTTGAGGAGCTAAAGGAGAAGCTTACAACTGCTCCTATTTTGATCTTGCCGGAAAGAGGCAGAAACTATGAGGTGTACTGTGATGCCTCAGGAGAGGGACTGGGGTGTACGCTCAGTCAAGGTAATAGGGCGGTGGCGTACGGGTCAAGACAGTTGAAAATTCATGAGCGCAATTATCCCACACATGATCTGGAACTGGCAGCAGTGGTCTTCGCTCTTAAAAGCTGGAGACACTACCTTTATGGTGAGAAGTTTGAGGTATTCTCAGACCATAAGAGCCTAAAGTACCTATTTGATCAGAAGGAACTCAACATGAGACAACGTAGATGGATGGAATACTTGGCAGATTATGAGTTCGCACTCCGGTATCATCCTGGCAAGGCGAACAAAGTGGCGGATGCTCTCAGCCGCATATCACCTGCGACAGTAGCCAGTATGATCAGAATAGAATGGGAGGTGTTGAATACCATCAGAGAGTTTAAACTCTATCTGAATAATCATGGAACCATATATAATCTGATCATACGATCCCACATGGTCTCCGAGATTGAACGGGAACAACGAACAGATCCAGAGGTGGAGGAGATATGGGCTAAAATGTCTACCGGTGAAGTTGTACCGGAATGGGAATTACGACCGGGACAGGGTCTTATGTTCCGAGGTAGGACATATGTGCCTAAGAATTGCAGAAGAGAGTTGCTGATTGAAGCACACCAAACAAAACTCTCTATTCACCCGGGCAGCACCAAGATGTACCATGATCTTAAGAGGCACTATTGGTGGCATGGACTTAAGAAAGACGTGGCAGAGTTTGTTGCTTGTTGCTTAACCTGTCAGCAGGTTAAGGCAGAACATCGGAAGCCACCGGGTTTACTCGCACCCTTACCGGTGCCAGAATGGAAATGGGAACACATATCCATGGACTTTGTAACAGGGTTGCCAAGGTCATCCAAGGGCAACGATGCGATATGGGTCATAGTGGACCGGTTGACCAAGTCTGCACATTTCCTTCCCATCAAGATGACGGATTCATCAGACACTTTGGGTCGACGGTACATCCGGGAGATCATCAGGTTACATGGCATTCCCCTGTCTATTGTGTCCGACAGGGATGGCCGATTCACCGGCAGAGTATGGCAGGGCTTGCAGTCGGCTATGGGGACCGACGTATTAACTAGCACAGCATTTCATCCACAGACTGATGGACAGTCGGAGAGGACAATACAAACATTGGAGGATATGCTGAGAGCATGCATGCTAGACTTTAAGGGTGGATGGGAGGATCATTTACCACTGGTGGAGTTTTCCTACAATAACAGCTATCAGTCAAGCCTACAGATGGCTCCGTTTGAGGCCTTATATGGTAGACCATGTAGATCACCAGTGTGTTGGACAGAAGCCGGTGAGCCTGCGCTGATTGGACCGGAGTTGGTTGCAGAAACTACAGCGCAGATTAAATTGATACGGCAACATCTACTCACTGCACAAAGCCGACAGAAGAGTTACGCCGACAAAAGGAGAAGGTTCCTCGAATTTGAGGTGGGGGACTTGGTGTTTTTGAAAGTCTCACCACGGAAGGGACACATGAGATTTGGAAAGAAGGGGAAACTGTCACCTAGATTTGTGGGACCGTTTCCAATCTTGAAGAGGGTGGGGGGGGTAGCTTATCAGTTGGCGCTCCCTCCGCAGTTATCATCATTACATGATGTATTCCATGTGTCTATGTTGAGGAAGTACAACCCTGATCCTTCACATGTATTGAATATTCAAGACATCGATGTGCAAAGCGATGTGACATATGTGGAAAAGCCGGTCAGAATAGTCGGGACCGAGCAAAGGGTGTTGCGGAACCGGGTCATTCAGTTCGTTAAGGTGGTATGGGAACGACATGGTAATGAAGAAACCACCTGGGAACTTGAGTCGGAGATGAGAGCCTCTCATCCGGAACTCTTTGTGTAAGATGTTTTGAACCTCTACTTCGCTCGAATTTTCGGGACGAAAATTTTAAAAGAGGATTGTATTGTAAGGTCTCGGAATTTTGGAATTAATATAAATGTGAATATTATTTATTTTAATGATGGAAATTAGAAAATCGGTGGAGTAAATGGTAAATGGGCCAAAAATTGGATAAAGGCCCAAGTGTGGCCCAATAGACTATGTTTGGATTTAAATTTATTTAAATGGGTCAAGAATGGTCAAATTGGGTCAAATACCCATTTGGGACCCAATGGGTCAAGATGGGTATGCTCCAAGGTAAATGGGCTAGATGGAAATGTAATTGGGCCATAGGCCCAATGGTGATCCATTTAGAGTGGGCTTAATGAAATTCAATCACCCTAAGTAATTTGGAATTAAACAATGGTGGTGTGGTCAAGTGGGACCCACCTCCACCTCATCAAGTGAGGTGGCATGTGGGCCAAGGTTTGGTGGGGCCGACCACCATGGTTGAATTAGTCAACCATGGGTGGATTCATAGAAGGAAGTTAAGAAATGGAATTAAATTAGGTGGGAACTAATTAACCTAAGGTAATTAGTTAATTTATTAAATGATTAAAATAATCAAATGAGGGTCAAATGGTCAAAAAAATGGAAAACCAAATGCCATCTTATCTTAAGGCATCAAAAAACGTTGGCTCACCATAAAGCATAAAAATCCCATGAGGTTGGTGGGCATTAAATGTGGAGTGTAAGTTACACCACCACATGAGATAAGCCTTATCTTGTTTTCCCATTCTCATTTTCACTAACTCCATCTCTTGCACTCTCTCATGGCCGTTCCACTCTAAAAAAAAAAAAAAGAGGAGAAGAAAATTAAGGAAGAAAAGAGAAGAGCTCAAGGAGAGGAAGAAAAGGTTGGACCACCATCTCAAGGTAAAGTTCTTGAGACATTTTTCCATCTCCATCCTCTTCCCTCTTTCAATTCAATCCTAACATGGCTGATTTTAAGGTTGGGAGTTGCCACCCTTGATCAAAGATCTTGACCTATAAAAGATCAAGAAGAAAGAGAGAGGAGGCTACGGAGACCGACGGGAGCGGCGGAAATCGGAGGAGACGTCGGATAGTGAGTATTTCTTAACTAAAAGAATTTTGGATTTTAGGGTTTAAGAAATGGAATTTATTTTTGTGAAATTAATGGTGGATAGGTGATTTTATACTATGGAATTTAGATACATTAAATGGAAGGGTGGAAGATGGAGAAAACCCTAAATGGGTGAATTAGGGTTAGGGTAAGGAATTGGAAAAATATATTGTGTGCATTGTGTAATTAAATTATTAAGCATGGAATTATGTGGAATTGGAAGGTAATGTGTGAATTTCTTAGGGTTTTAAAGTATGGAGGACATTGTGTAATTTAATTATGTAAAAATGGAAGCATGGAGAATGTTAATGATTTTAGGGTTTTAAAATGATTAAATGTAGCTAATTTTTGAAAAAAGTTTTTATGATGGAATCCATGGATGAATGTAAATATTTTAATGGCCTCAAAAGTGGTGGATGAAGGTGAATGTTTTTATGTCTTGAATATCACCTATGAATGATGAATCAAGTATTTTGGAACCATGAAGAATGAATGGAATAAGGGCTAAGTTAATGGACTCAATTATGGTGAAGAATGATAGTTTTAAAAGCATGATGTAAAATCCCTCATGGGAGGATTCATTTTGGGCCTAAGTAATGTAAATAGGTCCAATGAAAGATAAGGAAAAGACATCATGGGTTCGACCATGGTGTATGGCCGAACCCATGATTCATATGAGAACCATTTTATGGTCCAAGATTAGGGTTTATGTAAATGATTAAATGAATGGGGATGAAGTCAATTAAGTGGCTGATTTTAATAATTCTATGATATGGTTGATGGGTCACTAATGGATGTAGGTTATAGATCAAGTATGGACTTAATTATACATGGATTAAATGAATGATTAAACATAGGAGAGGTAGTGGCAAAACCGTAATTAATGACCCATTTGTAGGTCATGCTATGGGCTAAGTTTAGGATCTATGTCCATGCATTAATGAGGCTAAGTTGAGGGCTAATTCTTGATAATCTTATAACTTAGTTAATGATCATATGACATGGTTAATGGTACATAAATGGATCTAAGTTTGTGATAAGTTAGGGACTTAATCGTGGATAAAATATGGACTGATTTGGTACTGTATAATAAGGTATCGGGACATCGCAAACGGTGCGCGATTGGCGACCGGAATTATAAGACGAAAACAAAAAAGGACGCGAGTCGGTATTCGGTAGGATTCCTACCTTTTTGTAAGCCATGGATTGTGTGATGGTTTCATTGATTTATTTTGGGAATTTTATGGTTTATTTTATGATGAGTTTTAAATCATGGCTTATGTATCTTATATGGCATAATGCAAGATTATGAGTTATATGCTAAGTTATGAAGGCTATATTATGACTATGGAATATACATATTACATAGCATAATGCATTACATCTCATGCATGGCATGGGCAGAAAAAAATAAACAAACCGGAGTCCATGCTCCGTCGGGGCGACCGAGAACAGGCATGGGGACACCTTGACGAGGCTTTGCCGTCAAGGGGGATATTTTACGATTGGACAGATCTTGACGAGGTTTTTCCGTCAAGAGGGATATGACAGTATATGGCAGGAATGATGGGTGGGATTCATAACATTGACACCCATGGCATATCATTTACTTATATTTTAGTATATGGTGGTTTATAGTTTTCATTGTGTTATTATCTGTATATGGTTATTACTAACCCATGTGCTAGCCCTACTCGGAATCCTACTGGGCGCGTTGTTCTAACGCCCTACTTCTACCCTAGCTGATAATGCAGGAGATGGCGGACCGGAAGGGCGAGACGGAAGCCAAGCTTAGGAGCTTGGGGAGGCGGATTAATTATTTTGTTGTACTTTATTTTGGAAAAGATGTATTTGTATAGTTAGCTTGTCGAAAATGTAATAATTTAGGTAGTTTGCTATGTTTAGGTGTTATTTTGGATAATACAGTATAATGGCATTTTCGTAATTAATTGGGTATTTCTTCCCTGCTATCTGAAGAACTGGTAAGATAGTTCTATGATCATCCGCATTTATTTTTATGTTCCGTGAGCTTACTTGCTACGCGTGAACCGTACTCGTGGACTTATGTTCCACGCACGCGTAGGGTTGGCCAGTTAAGGGCCGGGCTTTAGAAGCTCGGAACTTAACTCGCGTCGTGACGTCCGCGCCCTTTGTCACTTTTATTAAAAAAAAAAAAAAAAAAAGTACTCTGATTTTACGGTGAAAAGGGGCGGGCGTTACATTGGCATATGACACCAATGGCATTGACATATAAATGAGCATGATTTGGATATGATTATCATGCGCTGATTTTGATACTATGATATGTTTATAGTTTTCTAATATGATACTCTTATTCTGATTTGTATATTGATCCTATGTGTATAACCCTACTTGGAATTCCTACTGGGCGTGTTGACTAAAGCTCTATTTCTACCCTTTAGATGATGGAATAGGAAATGGAAAGGGCAATGGACGTGAAGAGAGCCAAGCTTAGGAGCTTGGGCAGATTCTATTTATCTTTGCTTAATTTATTTTGGAACCATGTATTTGAGATAATTAGCATTTGGGATTGTAATAACTAGATTTATTTTGGTATGGTTGAATGATGATTATTTGAGATTAAGTTAATTTATATTGATGACTTCCTTGCATATAATATCATGTTTATGGATGGTTTCCATTCATATAATATTTCCGCAGTAAATCGTTAACGTGTGAACTGTTTGTGGACTTGGTCCACGCACACGTATCGTAGGCCAGTTAAGGGTCGAGTTTGGAAACCCAGACTTAGGTCACGTCGTGACGTTCCAGCTCTCTCTCACTCTATTTAAATAAAAAAAAAATATACTCTGATTTTCGGCAAGTGAAAAAGGGCGGGGTGTTACAATTAACACATATTATCAGTGCGGCCAGCAGGGCCATTTCAAGATGGAGTGTCTGCAGAAAAATAGAGCTTCTCACTTCAGGGTTCTTTCTGTCCTGTAGCTTGTCCAGCTCAGTCACAAGCATCCAGAGACCAGACAGGACATGCACCCATTCCAACAGGATCCGGATGGCTACATACTTGCTTCCTCCAACAGAGAGAGTGGATCACTCGGTGATTCAAGGCGTGGCAGTAGTTGGTAGTTCTTATGCTTTTGCATTATTTGATTCACTAGCATCCAACTCCTTTATATCTGCTATCTTCATATCTGCTACTGGTACCTTAGTACAACAACTATCTACTGCCTTTACTATTGTATCCCCTATTGGTGACACATCACTAGTTCTATTCTGCCTCTATAGACACTGAACTTACTGAGTTCGGATTTAAATTCAACTATCTAGTACTTAAGATGATAGAATACGACATCATATTTGGCATGGACTGGTTGGTTACCTTCCAAGCCGACATTGACTTTCATCTTCGCAGAGTGTTATTTTGGTCACTAGAGGGAAAACAGTTTGTATTACATGCCAACAGACATATCATTCCTATGACCAGGAGATTACATGAAGAAATGAACCATCTCGTACTGCATATCATCAGACTAGACAATGCACCAATGGTTGAACTACTTGCTGTAGTGAAAGACTACTCAGGGGTATTCTGACAAAACTCCCTAGTTTGCGTCCAAAATGGGAGATTGACTTCGAGATCTGTAACGCCCCGCCCTCTCCGACATTCAGAGTCTAATTTTTTTTTAATAATATAATAACATCGGAAGAGGACGGACGACGTCACGACGCGAGCTATGTTCGGACTACCCAAGTCCGACCCTTAACTGGCCACCCATGTGTTCATGGACTAAACCATGAATAACAATCCACACATGGAACTAATCAAGTCATGCGGAATAAAACTAGACCAATTGCGGAATTAAACTGAATAGATAGCAAGTACAAGTCTCCCATTAAAACTGCTTAAACCAAGCATCAAATATCAAACCATAAATAAACCATAGCAAAGTTACTGGCTATTACATGTCCATAAATTGTAATTCAAATGACAGTAAAATATAAATCTATTCCAACACTTAAGCGCTTAAGCTTGGCTCCCCTCCTGGTCCTCGACCTTCTCTTTCCCTTTTCCTTTTCCTACATTATCCTCTAAGGATAGAATTAGGGCGTTAGATCAAAGCGCCCAGTAGGTTTTCCGATCAAGGCTACCACATGGTTAGTATATAAAACATGCATATATCATAGTATATGATCAACAAAACATCTGAAATCAATGCTATGTATGTAAGTGCAAATGTAATGAGTCCCACCCATCACAAGTATACACAGCTATCACTTGACAGGATTCTCACGTCAAGGTAATCCAGAGTACTCCACATTTCCTTTGAATAGAACTCTCATGTCAAGGTAAGCCAAAGTACTCCATATTTCCTCTGTATAGAACTCTCATGTCAAGGAAAGCCAGAGTACTCCACATTTCCTCTGTATAGAACTCTCATGTCAGGGTAATCCAGAGTTACTCCTCATTTCCTCATCATTAAGTTATTCCATAATCATCACCCCATGCCATGCATGAGATGTCAATGTATATATGTCATTCGTAAATATATCTCATCATTCAAAACCCATTTGAAACATAAAACAATAACAATATAACTCATAAAAACCATGATAAAACCAATTATAAAAGTGGTTACAAGTAGGTAGGAAACCTACGCAAACTTCGCTTAAGTGTCAATTCTTTTTGAGCCTCACCCGATCACGACTCTCACGCCGTTCAAATTCCGTTTCCTTGTTTATACAACAGCAAGTTAATACTTAATCTTCTTGATTTCTAATCAAGTTTAGATCCCATAAACCATCTTGTGGGGTTCGGCCATACCCATGGCCGAACCTCACCCACTTTAACTTGATCTCTTTTGTTTTGGATTAACACCATCCAAATAATTTATTAAAAACCTCAAACCACTAAATATAACTTGGTGGGGTTCGGCCATTCAAAATGGCCGAACCTCACCATTTTGGTTTGAGCCCCTTTTTCAAGTCTTTTGCTCTTTTCATTCATATTTACAATAATGCCTGTATTTACAGCTTTGCCACTAGGCTAAGCCTTGTTTAATTTTCCTTAATAACCAAGGTTCATAATAAATCTACCTTGGTGGGGTTCGGCCATATTACTTGGTTGAACCTCACCAATCCAAATTGAGTCTCATTTCAATCCTTCATACTTAACTAGACCATAGTCTTTCATCATCTTTATAGCTTCACAATTACTTAAGTCCATCAAAATTATTTCATGGGGTTCGGCCATACTATGGTTCTTTATTTCTATCCATTTTCATACTACAATCCATCTATAATTTCCACTCCAAATAAACCATAAAATGGTCCATATGGCCGAACCCTATGGTTCTCTTTGATCAATGACTCCATCCTTTGTACATAACTTAGACTCAATACTTTTAGCCATAATAACCATATGGTTCAGCCATCCCATGGCCCACCCAAGGTAATAAACTTATCTTCATTCAACACATTTTAACACCCTTCACAACTTGTATGGTTTTATCTTTCAAAACCATTAAAATTAACCATAAGCCTATTAAATCCTTTCATGGGGTTCAGCCATCCAAAGTGGCCGAACCCTATGGCCCATGATTTGAATTTTTTATCAAATACTTAACCTCATTAAAACATGTAAACACCTCCATGGTTTGGCATGGTTTTTAGCCTTCAAAACCATTAATCTAACCAACTCTTTTCATGGGGTTCGACCATCCAAAGTGGCCGAACCCTATGATCCATTTCCAACCCTTTTTAAATACCAACTTCCATGGTTTAAACCTTTGATGAATTCGGCCATAACATGGCCAAATTATAACATTCAAATCCATGACTTAAAACCCTTTATAATATCGGCAAAAGCCCTCCATGTTTATTTACTTTTCTTTATACAATTTGATTTAGTATGATCACCTTCTTTGATGGGGTTCGGCCATGCCCATGGCCGAACCTCGTCCACCATTTTCATCTTTGAGGTTCTTACACTTATAACTTAGGGTTTGGCCATACAAAGACCAAACCATAATCCTTGATCATAGTAATTAACAAAATCTTAATGAAATACTTACAAATACACACTCTTCTAATTTTCCTTGGCTCCTTGTTGCTTCCTTCCTTCTTGTTCTCCTTTTGATCCTTGGGTGATTGTAAGCTTGAACAATGGTGAAAACTCCAAATGATAATTCAGCTAAGGAGGTAGGTTCTTGAGAGAGAGGGAGAGAAATGAATTCTAAGATTCTTTGTGATGGAATTCGGCCAAAATGAATGGAGTCGCGGAACCGGTAGGTATTTTTATAGATTTTTAATAAGTAAGGAAACATGGTCCGGCCATTACATGGCCAAACCTTAAATGGTATATACAAGAATCCCATCAAAGGTTATGATCATGGTGAATGGATTTACAAGAGGAAATATGGAACCATAGGCCAAACCCCATGGAAGAAAAATTAATGGACGAATGTGTTGTTTTAATGGAAAGGATGAACTATAGGGTTCGGCCATGGTGCATGGCCAAACCCCATGGAAGGACATTGGTTATATTTTTTAATGGAATGGAAAGATGGAAATCATAGATGTATGCTTATGATTTTAAAAGGTTTTAAAGGGTTTTAGATGGATGTATGAATGGGAACCATTAAAACATCAAACCATATGGGGTCATAGCATGGCCGAACCCCATGAAAGAGTATTTGATGATCATGGAAGACTTAAATGAAATCAGGTGTATGGACTTGGAGTTGTAAATAAAGATCCAAGGATATGATATAAACCTTCCAATGGAGGGACTTGTTTATGAACTTAAGATGATAAAATATGGAGATAAGTTATTATGGGTTCGGCCATAGTGTATGGCCGAACCCCATGAACCATTTAATGAACCATTTGATGGAACATGTTAAAGGAACATTTAGAGTTGTGATGCATGTTTAAATATATGGAGGATTGAACAAGGAAATAAGGGATTTAATTATATATATCTATATTCATGGATTATGTTAATGGTTAGGGATTTGTATAAATGGCAAAGTTGTAAATATAGGCAAGAAAATGAAAGATCATGGGTTCGGCCATGGTGTATGGCTGGACCCCATGAGGAATGTTTTATGGACTTAGGAGGTTACCAATGGTAGATGATTAATTGTTAAATGATTAACTAAGTGGTAATGGAGTAATAGATCAAAGAGGGACCAAATCAAGTGAGTGAGGTTCGGCCATGTCGTATGGCCAAACCCCACAAAGGTTGGTTTATGGATTTATGTTAAGGGTTTAAATGATTAACTTAGTGATGAATGATTAATAAATCACGAGAGGCACTAAAACCAAGTGAGTGAGTTTCGGCCATGGTGTATGGCTGAACCCCACAAAGTGTGTTTATGGATTTGGACATTATTGTAAATCAAATGGGACTCTAGTTTGACTTGTTGATATGTAACAAGGTGACAGGACCTCACAAACGGTATACGGTCGTGAACGGTTTTGGACAAGAGAGCAAGGTCAAACTAGTTGTCATTGGTAGGATTCTACCTCTTTGAAACCATGGTTATGTAATATGGTTTAACTTCTTATTTTGATGGTTTATGTTGTAAAAATGTTATGTTTCAAATATGAGATTTTAAATGCTATGATTTGTACAATTGCATAGCATGTGGACATTTGCATCTCATGCATGGCATGGGAGGGATGATATGTAACTGGAGATCCACACTCCGTCGGGGTGTCCGTAATACAATCGTGGGGGATACCTTCATGAGGAGTTTTCCATCAAGAGGTAACCGGAGATCCACACTCAGTCGGGGCGTCCGTAATACAATCGTGGGGGATACCTTGATGAGGAGCTTTCCATCGAGAGGTTACTATGTGTTTGTGATGGGTGGGACTCATTGCATATGATAGCATGGCATGGCATTGAATCGGCATGATTATGATCTTTATTATCATGCAAGGTTTCTGGTTTTTATCTGTATGATTGAATCTCTATTATCATACACGATTTTGGATATGATGTTTTATAAGTATGGTATGATTTATTATATCTGAATTTGATATATATTATATCTGGATTTTTGGTACTAACCCATGTGTTATCCTTACTTGGAATACCTACTGGGCGCGTTGTCTAACGCCCTACTTCTACCCTAGTTGATGACACAGGAAATGAACGGAACGAGGAACGAGATCGGAGCCAAGCTTAGGAGCTTGGATGATTAAGTTATTCATTGACTATGTATTTGAATAGCTAGCATTCGGGATTGTAATAACGTAGATATATTTGCTACGAATTGGATGGTTAATATTGGATATTTAACTTAAGGTAATTATTATAAAGTGATGGATGTCCTTGCTGTAACGTCTCACCCTTTTTCACTCATTTTCCTTTCCGAAAACCAGAGTCTATTTTTTTTTAAACAAAGGGTGATAGAGAACGGGACGTCACGACGCGAGCTAAGTCCGAACTTCCAAAGTCCGACCCTTAACTGGCCAACCCTATGTGTGCATAGATTAATTCCATGAAAACAGTTCATACATAGCAATATAAACATGCGGAATTACAATCATTACATGCGAAATTATAATAGAACCCAGTTCTATTCCATTTCAGATAGCAAAGTACGTCAAGTCCTTAACCATAATTATCATAACATGATTATCCAAATAAACGTCCACCCATAGCAAATCATCTAAGTTATTACATGTCTGAAGTCTGTTACTCAAATTACAAAGCCATAAGTAAATTAAAAATATAAACTAAAAGCAACCAAGCTTCTATGCTTGGCCCGTTTCGCGTTCATCCTTCTCTTTGTTTCCTGTATCATCCCTAGGGTAGAAGTAGGGCGTTAGAACAAGGCGCCCAGTAGGTATTCCAGTTATGGCTAACACATGGTTAGTACAAAACATGCATATAATAATATCATAGTGTCAAAAACCATATAAACCATGCCATGTCATGATGTCAAATGCAATGAGTCCCACCCATCACAAGTTCATATAAGTATCCCTACATAGGTCTTTCGGATGCCCCGATGGAGTGTGGCCCCTCCGGTTTCTTCCTGATGGAAAATGCACATCAAGGTATCCCACATAGGTTGTTTGGACGCCCTGACGGAGTGTGGCCCCTCCGGTTCCTTCTTGATGGAAAATCACATTAAAGTATCCCACATAGGTTTTTCGGATGCCCCGGCGGAGTGTGGCCCCTCCGGTTACATATCCTTCACGCCATGCCATGCATGAGATGCCAATGAAACACATGTTATTTTATCATATAAACATAGCATTTAAAATCACTGTTTGAAGCATATCATTTGCAACTTAAATTCATCAAATCAAGATAAAACATTGTACATTAAACCCATGGTTTCAAAGAGGTGGAATCCTACCAAAGACCACTAAGGTGTCCTTGAGTCTTTCGTCCGGTAACCGCTTACGATCGTGCAAACCTTGTGAGGTCTCGTTACCTCATAATATAACAAACAATTAAAACCATGTCCCACTTGATTTACAATAACGACCAAGTCCATAAACCAACTTGTGGGGTTCAGCCATACACCATGGTCGAACCTCACCCCTTTTGTTTTAGTTTCCTTTTTGCTCATTTATTTAATTAAGTCCACACCCATGCCATCTTTGATTCATAAAACCAAACGCTTATAGATTAATCAGCTAACCTTATCAAGTCCATAAAATCATTCCCCATGGGGTTCGCCCATACACCATGGCCGAACCCATGGTCCCTTATTTTCACTTAATTACCAAAATGCCATCCATGGCTATCATTCCATTATTCTCACCCTTCATCCCTTTATTACAACTTTGCCATTGGTCTAGTCATTTCAAACCTTCAATTCATTAACACATGCCTAAGTCCATGTTTTGATCCACAAACCTACCTCATGGGGTTCGGCCATACATCATGGCCGAACCCATGATCTTCCATTTTAGCATGTATTTACAACTTTACCATTGCCTCCAACAACTTATGTTTAGGTTCCAAACATAGGTCCATTCATTTATTTAATCATGCATAACACTCCATAAATCATTTCCCATGGGGTTCGGCCATACACCATGGCCGAACCCATGGTTTACATTTTCAGCCGATATTACCAAATTGCCATTACTTCATGTTTGGGTTCCAAAATTGATCATTTATAAAATTGATTCATGGGGTCGGCCACACACCATGGCCGATCCCTATGATGTATTACTTTCCAATTATAGCAATTCCCTTTCTTCAAGGTTCCTTCCAAAAACAATCCATCATTAGATACTTTCTAAATTAGTAACATCTTCCATTTTAATCAATTAACATCCATTAAAATTACCAATACCCCTCCATGGGGTTCGGCCATATGGCCGAACCCTATGGTTCATAATGTTCTACTTCAAATCATTAATCCTTGATCTTCTATGATCATTAAAACAACATATTTATCCATTTATTTTCTTCCATGGGGTTCGGCCTTGCACTATGGCCGAACCCTATGGTTCCATATTTCCTCTTTTAAAATCCATACAAAATATCCTAACCATCCATGGTTTTCAACCCATAAAAATAACCAACAACCTTCCACGGGGTTCGGCCATGCCCTATGGCCAAACCCTATGGTTCATTCTTCAGAAACCCATATTTATTTATTAACCAACTCCCATAATTTTCATCATTAAAAATACCATGATCATCCCCCAATTCTCTTCCATGGGGTTCGGCCATACACCATGGCCGAACCTGTAACACCCCGATTTTTCAAAGATATCAATATTTACGAAAATGCCATTGGAATGGTGAATTAAAAAGATGTGATCGTAGATAAGAAAATGGTGGGGGCCCAACGTACATATTTTAAGGTTCAAATTAAAATAAATGGGTAACGTACATCTAATTGGGTCAAGATGGTTATTTGGGTCAAAGGACGCACTTGGGACCCAATGGGTCATGGTAGGCTTGTTCGACCCTTGGATGAGCCCAATTTTAATTGGGTTAGGCTGAATTGATTTGGAGTTAAATGAAGGATAAATGGGTAGGCTTGATGCAAGTGTATAAACCACATTCAAATGGGTAAACCACCCATAAATGGGTCATGGCATCACATGGGATCAATGAGCTAAATTGGGACCCAATGGGACAAGCTGACCATGTTGACCATGGTTGACCATGTGGACCCTCTAGTGAGCTCAAAGGGTGAGTCAAATCAGGTTGAGTTGGGCTAAATTGAGTTGTAAATGAATCAAATAATGGAGTTGACTCAAGTGCATTAAATGAGGTGAGTTGAGCTAATGAGTTGGGTGAGTTAAATTGGAAGACATGGAGACCCTCATCCCAAGTGAGTCAAGTGGGAAGATGAGGGGTTGAACTTGTTTCAAGGACAAGTAATGGTGTACACGTTGGGAGTGCCAAGGGATGCCTTGGTTTGTGTCAAAAGGCTCCTTGGTTAGACCAACATTTATGAGGGTAAATGAAAGGTTTGAGGGCTGATATACAAAAGAGATTCAACACACCCTTTGGCCGAATTTGATCACAAAGAAACCTTAGAACTTCATCTCTCTCCCTCTCTCTCAAAACCTATCTCTTGGCCGAATCATCCTTTGGTGTTTTCACCATTGATCAAGCACACAATCAGCTAAGGACTAAGGGAGGCTAAGGAAGATAGGAAGCAAGAAGGAGCCAAGGAAAGTTGGAAGAGTGTGGATTGGTAAGTACTTCATTAGGTTTTGTTAATTATCATGATTAAAGATCATGGTTTGGTCTTTGTATGGCCAAACCCTAAGTTATAAGTGTAAGAACCTTCAAAGATAAAAATGGTGGATGAGGTTCGGCCATGGGTATGGCCGAACCCCATCAAAGAAGGTGATCATGCTAACCTAATTGTATGAAGAAAAGTAAATAACCATGGAGGGTTTGATATTGTAAAGGGTTTTAAATCATGGATTTGAATGGCATGATCTGGCCATGATATGGTTGAGTTTATCAAACGGTTAGACCATGGAAGATGGTGTGTAAAAGGGTTGGCGGCCACTTGGGATGGCCGAACCCCATGAAATAATTTGGTTATGTTGATGGTTTTTGAAAGTTAAAAACCATGCAATATGATGGACATTTTTAGAGGTTTTAATTAGTCATAAGATGTATGTTAAAGGGTTCAAGCCTTGGGTCATAGGGTTCGGCCACTTTGGATGGCCGAACCCCATGAAAGTAATTTGATTATTGTATGGTTTTTGAGAGATAAAAACCATACAATGATGGAGGTTTTTAGGTGTTCTAAAAGGGGGCTAAGACTAATGTTTTGGGTCGGCTATGGGATGGCTGAACCTTATTGTTTTTTACGGCTAAGTTACAATGAATGAACTATGCATAAGTATTGGGAGTTTTGCATCAAGAGAACCATAGGGTTCGGCCATGTGTATGGCCGAACCCCATGGACCATTTTATGGGATGTTTAGAGTTAAGAACATACTTGGAAACTATAAATGGTTTTAAACCTTGCTGTGGACCTAAAAGGTTGTAAAAGATCCAAGAAAAATGAGGGAAATAACATCATGGGTTCGGACATGTTGTATGGCCGAACCCCATGACCTATTTTATGGGTCATTACATGGGTTAAGTATGAATCTAGGCATGTTTCAGTGAATGAGTATTAAGTTAAGGAAATGGCTGATTTATAATGGGTTTTGTGTCATGATTGATGAGGCATGGATGGATCCATGTTTATGGATCAGTTAGGGGTATGGACATGCATAAATAAAAGGTGATTAACCATGGGAAGAATGAGTGGCAAGGATGTAAATATGGCCAAAAAAATGAAGAACCATGGGTTCGGCCATGGTGTATGGCCAACCCCATGGGGGATATTTTTGTGGACTTAGGTTATTATCAAAGCTAAATAATTATGGTACAATTGATTAAATGTATGAATCAAGGTAGTTTGATCTTGGTTTTAAATTAATGATCAAAGGACTATAAGAAAGGCACCAAAATAAGGAAGTGAGGTTCGGCCATGTTGTATGGCCGAACCCCACAAGCTTGTATTATGTGGACTTAGGTGGTTACCAATGGTAGATGAGTAATTGTTAAAGGATTAACTAAGTGATGATGGAGTAATAGATCAAAGAGGGATCAAACAAAGTAAGTGAGGTTCGGCCATGGTGTATGGCCGAACCCCACAAAGCGTGTGTAAGGACTTAGACTTAATTGGAAATTATGTAGATATTGTCTTGACTTGTTGATATATAAACAAGGTGACGGGACCTCACAAACGGTGCAAGACCTTGAGCAGTTGCCGGATTAAGAAGCAAAGGACACTTGAGCGGTCTTTTGGTAGGATTCCTACATCATTGAAACCATGGATATGTATTATGTACTTTTGATGATTTTATTTCATGTTTGATAAGTTATTTTGGTATCAAACAATATGTTGCATTTATGGGATTTTCATGCTATGCTTTGTAATATTTTGTAGCATGATTAGCATTTGCATCTCATGCATGGCATGGGGGGGATGTTATGCAACCGGAGCCCACACTCCGTCGGAATGTTCGTGATGCAACTATGGGGCCTCCTTAGGTGGTGAGAGTCCCACCATGAGGATACTTTAACCGGAGACCCACGCTTCGTCGGGGCGTCCGTAAGTCGTGAGGAGTAATTTGATGAGGAGAATCCTATCAAGAGATGAGAATACTATCAAGAAATTATATGTATGTGATGGGTGGGACTCATTGCATAAGACATATGATAGCATGGCATGGCATTCAATCGGCATGATATGATCTTTATTATCATGCAAGTTTACTGGTTTTTAACTGTATGATTGGATCTCTGTTATCATACATGATTTTGGATACGATGTTTTATAAGTATGATATGGTATATTATATCTGGATTTTATATACTAACCCATTTGTTAGCCCTAATCGGAATACCTACTTGGTGCGTTGTCTAACGCCCTACTTCTACCCTAGTGGATGACGCAGGAAAAGGAAAGGCAAAGGCCAAGGATCGCGAAGAAAACCAAGCGTAGGAGTTTGGATATCTGAATGGAATTTATATATATGGATATTTTGTTTATGTTTGCAAGCATCTGTAATAACTTGGAATATTTCTATGGTTTGTGAATAGTTTGGATGATGGTTAATTGATTTAAGTAATTTTGGATAGATGACTTGTACTTTGCTATCTAAACAGTGTAGTTCCGCATATTTGATTTATTCCGCAATCAGTTATGTATATTCCGCAAGTTTTACTTAGTTCCATGTGTGGATTGGTTTTCATGGTCTTAGTCCATGCACACATGGGTGGCCAGTTAAGGGTCGAGCTTTGGAAGTCCGGACTTAGCTCGCGTAATGACGCTCCCCGCTCTCTTCCACTTTACTTATTTACAAAAAAAAAAAATAGACTCTGATTTTCGGAAGGGTGAAAAAGGGCGGGGCGTTACAGAACCCTATGGTTCTTTTCTTTTAATCAAAAACATCAAAATACTAACCGGTTCTGCGACTCCTCCGGTTCTCCTTCGCTTGCTTTTGCTCTTCCGATCTATTCCTTCCTTGGCCTTCTCTCCTCCTAGATCTTTCACCCTTGCTGGCTGCCTTCTCCTTCTCTTTGTGTATACCGTGAATGAGACTTGAGAGAGAAAGGAAGAATTTGGATATGTATGTGTATTGCCGTGCGCCCCTTGTTCCTTTCTTTTATAAATCCAATTGTCCTATCTTAGAAGATACCAAGACCCTTTAAATTAGCCATTGCCGTGTGCTCCTTTGTCTCTCTTGATTAGAAGGTGCCATGCGCCCCTTTGTGTCTTAAATTAGAAGGTGCCATGCGCCCCTCTTAGCAATTCCCTTAGTGCCATTCTTAATCAAGGAAAGGCCCCTTTTTAAATGATCTTGTGCGCCTAACCTTGGATATGGAAATCCCTATACACGGCCTAAGCACAATTATTTAATTTTAGATATCTTATTATTTGGCAATCCCCTTTTTAAAGATATTCTAACATATCTTCATGGATATGAAAATCTTCCCACATGGCCATTGTAATCTTTATTTTTAATCTTCTCCATGCGCATAATCAATTTATCCAAATCCCTTATATATATATATATATATATTGCCTTACTAATTAAATTCAGCCCCATTTAATTCCATTGAAACCATTTACCAAAACCGTTGAGTCTTAATTGGGCAATGACCCAACACTTTACCCATCTAAGGTCCACATCTAAAAATTCACAAATTAAATGGGTAATTTTCATATATATTAATAACTTGAAAATCCAGGGTGTTACACTTGCTATCTAAATTGGAATAAGATTGTTATCCTATTGTTATTCCGCATGTATGATTTATTTCGCAAATTAACTTGAGTACGTGTGAACCATTTTAGTGGACTTGGTCCACGTACACGTATGGTTGGCCAGTTAAGGGTTGGGCTTTGGAAGCCCGGACTTACCTCCCGTCATGATGTCCCACTCTCTCTCACTCTTCTTTTATTAAAAAAAAAAAATACACTCTGATTTTCGGAAAGCATAGTGAAAAGGGCGGGGCGTTACAGTTGGTATCAGAGCGAAATGGGAAGGTTGAATCTTTCGAAGTAAGATTAAGACAGTTTCATGTCTCACTGACAGATAAGAATCCCAACTGACCGACTCTTTGGAGTCCGCTGCACAGGGGCCGGACTAATTTACTTCGTTAGACTCAGACTGAAACTGTAACACCCCGCCCTTTTTCACTCTAAATGAACAAGTGGACAAGAGCGGGATGTCACGACGCGAGTTAAGTCCGGACTTCTAAATCCGACCATTAACTGGCCAAACCTATGTGAGCATGGACTAAGTCCATGAGAATGGTTCTCACATAATAAAGTATAATCATTGCGGAATATTACTTAAACTAACTGTGGATTATATTGGAACCTAAATCTACTCCATTTTATTAGATACCAAAGTACATTATCATTTATCCAAAGTTATCTTAAACTTAAACATTCATTCCAAACCATACCAAACCATAGCAAATATCACTAAGTTATTACATGCCAATATCTAACAAACGAATTACATGTCCATGTAAACTTAAACAAAATATCCCTAAATAAAACCATTCAAATGCCCAAGCTCCTATGCTTGGTTTCCTTCGCGATCCTCGACCTTTCCCTTTCCTGCGTCATCCACTAAGGATAGAAATAGGGCGTTAGAACAACGCGCCCAGTAGGTCTTCCAATTAGGGCTACCACAATGTTAGTAAAAAAACATGCATATAACATAATAATACATGATCATCAAAATCTTACAAAAACAATGCTATGTATGTATGCAAATGTAATAAGTCCCACCCATCACAAGTATACACAGCCTCCTCTTGATGGGATTCTCATCATCAAGGTACCCCACAGTGGTCTTTCAGATGCCCCGACGGAATGTGGCCTCCGGATTCTTCTTGATGGGATTCTCATCATCAAGGTCTTCCCACGATTGCCTTACGGACGCCCCGACGAAGCGTGGCCTCCGGTTACAAAACCATCACCCCATGCCATGCATGAGATGTCAATGAATATATGCCATTTGTAAATAAATCTTTAACATTCAAAACTACATTGAAACATAATAGTTTAACGCATATATCATAAAAATCAACGTGAAACAGCAAGTATAAATTGTGGTTACAAAAAGGTAGGAAACCTACTCAAAAGTCACTTAGAAATATCCGCTCTTCTTAAATAGTCACCCGTTCACGATTTGTGCACCGTTCAAGAAGTCCCGTTACCTTGTTTATATAACAATAAGTCAAGACAATAACCTTTTGATTTCTAATTAAATCTAAGTCCAAAACCACCTTGTGGGGTTCGGCCATACAACATGACCGAACCTCACCCACTTGAATTTGATCTCCCTTTTTATTTAATCAGTACCATCCAAATAACTTATTTAAAACCTCAATCTACCAAATATACCTTGGTGGGGTTCGGCCATACAATATGGCAGAACCTCACCATTTTGGTTTGAGCCCCTTTTTCAAGTCCTTTGATCTTTTTCATTCATATTTACAATCTAACTTGTATTTACGGTTTTTGCCATTGGTTTAACCTTTGCTTAATATTGCTAACCACTAATGTCCATAAAAATCCACCTTAGTGGGGTTCGGCCATACAACATGGCCGAACCTCACCATCTTAAATTTGGTCCTTTAATCCTTCATACATAAGACTAATTACCAATCCATTCATCTAATTATCTAGCCCTTAATCATCCACCATTGTCACTCTATGGGGTTCGGCCATACACATGGCCGAACCCTATAGTTCCTTATTTCCATTAAAACCTTTATCCAACTATGAATGGTTCTCATAATTCTATCCATTTGAATATTTTTAGACCTTTCAAAACAAAACACCATACATAGCACTTGGTGGTGTAATAGCCCAGAATTTTTAAATCAATGAATATGTGGCTATTATTTGTTTTAATGATGGAAATTGGAAAATTTAATGGAATAGATGGTAAATGGATCAAAACTTTGACAAAGGCCCAAGTATGGCCCAATGGACTATGGATTGGATTAAATTAATTTAAGTGGTCAATGATGGTCAAATTGGGCCCAATACCCATTTGGGACCCAATGGGTCAAGATAATTTAAGCTTTAAGGTAAATGGGTAGGAGGTGAATGTAATTGGGCCATGGGCCCAATGGTGATCCAATTACTTGGGAATGGATTTAATTAAATTTAAATCATCTAAGTTGGTGATGGAGAGATCAAGGTGACATGGCTGATTGGGACCCACCTCCACATCACCAAGTGAGGTGGCGTGTGGACCAAGGATTGGGGGGGCCGGCCACCATGGTTGAATTGGTCAACCATGGGTGGATACATGGAGGGAAATTAAGAAATGGAATTAGGTTAAGTGGGAATTAATTAACCTAAGGTAATTATCTAATTAATTAAATGATTAAAATTATCCAAAAGGTGGTCAAATGGTCAAAGATGGGAGACCACACCACCTTATCTCTAACACCAAAAGCGTTGGCTTAGGTGGTGGTTTATCCCAACCACCACCATAAAGCATAAAAAATATCCCATATGGTTGGTGGGAAAATTAATGGTTGAGTATAACTTAAGCAACCAAAAGGAGATGGTTTTCATCTCATCTCTCAAATCCCATTCTCATTTTCACTCTCTCCCTCTCTTGCTCTCTCATTGCCGTCCTTCACCTCCAAGAAGAAGAAAAGAAGAAAACGTAGAAGAGAAGAAGAGAAGAAAGGAAAGATCAAGCTTGGCCAACCATCACCACCTCAAGACCATGGAGACTAGGCATTTTTCTTATCCTCTCCTCCTCTCCCTCTCTCAAATCTAACCCTACCTTAGCCGAACCCAAACCTTGGAGACTCCATCTTGATCAAGCATCTTGACCCAAAAATCATGGAGAAGAAGAAAAAAGGAGGCCAAGGAATCCAAAGGGAGCAAAGAAAATCGGAGGAGCCGTCGGATTGTAAGTATTCCTAAACAAGAATTTACAATTTTTTTTAGGGTTAAGAAGAGACCATGGAATCCATTTTTCTAGGATGTAATAGTGGCCAAAATATCATGGGCCTTGGATCTCAAATCCATCCAAGGAAAGGATGAGGAATGGACAAACCCTAATGGGTAAATTAGGTTAAGAAAATAAAGGATGCATTAAGGACATTATGTATTAAAAATTTATTTAAGCATGGATGTATGGGATTTTTGGAAGTGAGATTTTTGAAAGAATCAAAGGCCATAGGGTTCGGCCATGTAGTATGGTCGAACCCCATGGTAGGTAATTAAGGAAATTTTAATGGGGTTTTTAGGTTTAAGATCATGGAAAGGTGATGTGTGATTTTTAGGGTTTAATGATTAAATGTGGTAATTTTTAAAAGGGATTGTAAATGAGGAAATTTATGGGAGATGTGAATGATCTTTGTGGCCTTAAAAGGCATGAATGAATGATGGACCATGAACCTTATGGTGATGGTGTTAGAATTTTAATGGGTTTAGGAGAATGGAGGCTATGTTAAGTGGTTAATGATTTTTAAAGTTTTAAATGAATGAATGATTAAGAATGTTGATGGTTTGAATGGATTTTTAAGCATAGTTTATAAGGTTTTAAAGGGGTGGAAATAATATTTTAAAAATAAAACCATGGAGAGATTTTATGGAGGGAATGCTTTTGAACCCTATGGTGATGTATGTGTATTGGATGGAGGTAAACGATGGAAAAACAATGGGGGAATGTTGATAGTTGTAATGGACTCCAATGTAGTTGAGGAGGATGGTTTAAAAGTGTGATTTAAACCCCTTCATGGAAGGACTTATGGTGGACCTAAATATTGTGATTAGGTCCAACAAAAAATGGGAAGAGACATCATGGGTTCGGCCATGGTGTAGGGCCGAACCCATGACCCAATTTATGAACCATGTGATGGGCTAAGTATGGGGTTATGTATGTGTCTTAATTAATGAGGTTTAAGTTAAGAAAAAGGGTTGTTTTTAATGGTTTTGTGGCATGATTAAATGAGGAACTAAGGGATCTAAGTTTGTGATCAGTTATGGACTTAATTATGCATGGATGAATGAGTGATTAGTCATGGAAAAGAGGTAGTGCCAAAACCGTAAATAATGGCCAAATTCAATAACCATGGGTTCGGCCATGATACATGGCCGAACCCCATGAGGGATGATCATAGACTTAAAAACTTTAAAGATGACCTTATGTGCGGTTGTATGAAGCCTAGGATGGCTGGTTTTTAGACTCATGCGATTGAAATATCTAATGGACTAAATGGGACCCACAAAACCTAGATAGTGAGGTTCGGCCATAGGGTATGGCCGAACCCCTCTAAGGTATGATTGATGGACTTAAATGGTTAAAAACATGGACTGATTATTAATATGTAATAAGGTACCGGACATCGCAATCGGTGCGCAATCGGCGACCGGATTCGGGAACGGAAACGTAAAAGGGACGCTAGTCGGTATTCGGTAGGATTCCTACCTTTTTGTAAACCATGGATTTACGTGTTATATGATGGTTCCCATGATTTATTTTGGTAATTTATATGATTTGTTTTATGATGGGTTTTAAGATTATGATTTATATATATTATATGACATATTGCCAGGCTATGATTTATATGATTAGGCTATGAATTATATATGAAGGCTACAAATTATATATATTACATAGCATAATGCACCTACATCTCATTCATGGCATGGGCGAGAAAATAATGAAACCGGAGTCCATGCTCCGTCGGGGCGACCGAGAAGTAGACATGGGGATAGCCTGATGCGCTATAACCAGAGTCCATGCTCCGTCGGGGCGACCGAGAAGCAAACATGGGGATAGCTTGATATGCTATAACCGGAGTCCATGCTCCGTCGGGACGTGATGGTATGGATGATGGGTGGGACTCATGACATAGACACTCATGGCGTAGCATTCATTTTATGGTTTTCATTATATTATTATCTGTATGCTTGTTATCACTAATCCATGTGTTAGCCCTACTCGGAGTCCTACTGGGCACGTTGTCTAACGCCCTACTTCTACCCTAGCTGATGACGCAGGAGATGGCGGGAATGAAGGTCGAGACGGGAGCCAAGCGTAGGATCTTGGGGAAACGGGCTACTTAGTTTATTTAAATTTATTTTGGAATATGTAATTGAGTAGCTTAGCTCGTCGGATTGTATAATTTATATTTCTTACTATGGTTTGGTCCTTACTTTGCACATTATCACTTTGAGATATAATTATGAATTTAGGGGTATTTTAGTAATTAAATGAATATATCTTCCCTGCTATCTCAAAATTGGTAGGATAGTCTCTATTATAATTCCGCACTTAGTTGAAATATTCCTCGAGCTTACTTCTACGTGTGAACCGTTCTTCGTGGACTTAGTTCTACGCGCATGTAGGGTTGACCAGTTAAGGGCCGGGCTTTAGAAGCTCGGACTTAACTCGCGTCGTGACGTCTCGCGCCCTTTGTCACTCTTTACTTTAAAAAAAAAATAGACTCTGATTTCGGTGAAAAGGGGCGGGCATTACAGGTGGGGTTCGGCCATACAACATGGCCGAACCTCACCCCTTTTGTTTTGGTGCTCCTCTTTCCATAAAATATATCCAAGTCCATCACTTTCCCACATATTTTAAACCCTTTAAAAAATCAAAAACCCTTCATGGGGTTCTTTACTTTCCTTCAAACTATAACATGCAATTTTATCATTTGATCCTTTGATGTTTCCCATTCATACTTCCATTTAGTCCCTTTAGAAATATATAATAACCTTCCATTTAACATATCATTTATCCTTCATTTTCTTCCATGGGGTTCGGCCATGTGTATGGCCGAACCCTATGGTTCCTTATCTCTTCCTTTAAACTTCATAGCCATGATCATACCTTTTGATGGGTTCGGCCATTCATCATGGCCGAACCTAATCAACCTCTTTTTCATACTCAATGGTTTTTGTATATCCCTTTTAGGATTTGGACATACAATAGCCTGATCATGTTTCCTTGGCTATCTTAATAAAAGTTTATTGAGCACCTACCGTTTCCGCGACTCCTCCGATTTGATATTTGCTTCGGCTTGTTCTTCCGTTTTCCTTTTGCTCCTGTTTAATCCTTAGCCTTCCTTCTTCTTCTTTTTGATCTTCTGCCAATATATGAACTTGATCAAGATAAGATCACCAAGGGTTGGTTCGGCCAAGATGGAGGTAGGTTTGAGAGAGAAGCTTAGCACAATGCTTCAACCCTTTTTAGTCTTTGAGAGGAGAACCGACCTTGAGAGAGAGAGAGGGAGAGAATGAGATAGAATTCTCCAAATGTTTGATCTCCTTTTCCTTAGAATGCTGGTTGGCTAAGAGAGAATGTGAGGGAGTGAGATAGCCAAGTGAGAGAGGTAGAGTTGAATCTTGTTTGAATTTGAAAAATAAACCCCAAACTCCCCCTTATCTCTCCAATGTGTAGCCTTGTTTGAAATTGAGATTTAAACCAATTTCATCACCTCTCCATGTGGGATTATCTTCCCTATCTCTACCTGAGATAGAATTCTCAAGACTCCAAAGTGTATGCCATTTGAAATTTGAATTTTTTTAAATGTAAAACTATCTCCAGTATATTTCCATGTGCATCCTTGTTTTGATTTTGAAATAAGCCAAACCATCTCCATTATCTCTCCAACGTGTGCCTTTGAATTTGAAATAAAACAATACTCCTCCATTTGTTTGAATTTGAAAATTAAACCATAACCATCTCCATTATCTCTCCAACATTTAAATTTTGAAACAAACAAACCTCCTCCCCAACATACCTTTGTTTTAAATTTGAATTGTGTAACTAAAACTTCCCATCTCTCCAACGTGTATCATTGTTTTGAATTTGAATTAAACATAACTCCTCCATCTCATTTGAATTTGAAATAAAAATCGTCCATCCCATTATTTGAAATTAAATTTAAAATGTAAACTGTCCTTCCCATTGTTTGAATTTAAATTTAAAATGCAAACCGTCCATCTCAACTCATTTAATTTAACTCAACTCACTTAGTGGTCAACCAAGTCAAACACGACCCATTGGGTCCCAATTGGACATTTTGACCTAATTAACAACTTTGACCCAATTGAATACATCTTACTCAATTACTCCAATTGCCACCATATCCACAATCCGTTGGGTCTTAATTGGGCAATTGACCCAACCCTTTACCCATCTAAGGTCCATATCTATTAATTCACACTTTCAATGGCAATTTCCGTAAATATTGAGAAACTAAAAATCTGGGGTATTACAGAAACATTCAATCTGAGAACAAGGAATGATAGCAAAGGAAGTACAGTCAAAATAACTGGATTTATCAAACATAGCAAATTAGGAGATACTTTCCCGATATCCCCAAATGGAGAAAACGAATACTTGATACTTAGGAAGTTTCCCCAAAAACAAAGAAATACAAAGAGTGATTATTTGGTAATTTCCCCAAGGACAAGGAACACAAGATGTTTATTTGGCAATGTTCCCAAACAAGAGGCATTATATGATACATAGGAAAGTTCCCAAAACAAGAGACATTATATGATACATAAGAAAGTTTCCCAAACAAGAGACATTATGTGATACATAGGAAACTCCCCAAAACAAGAAATACAAGATGATGATTAGGAAATTCCCCAAAACAAAGATTAGTGTGATTTAAACTACGGTTGTCATGATGTGCTTTTGTTGTTGTGATACAGATATGTCAAGCAACATAGAGTATACAGAGTTGTGGGACAGAGGGAGCCTAGTTGTCCCATACATCTGGTTTCTTCTTCCAACGATTCCAGCTTGCCAAACTTCATCAATGAAGTTGTAACCAGTCAGGACATGGAAGTAGAATCGCCCGATTTCAATGTTGGGGTTGCTCCAGCCTTTGTACCTGAAGAGGACGAGGAAGATGTCCCAAACTTAGAAGAATCCATAGGGGAGATAGGCTCGCCCGAGTATAGTCCGGCTACTCCGACTTCGGATGAGTTGACAGATTATATGTGCGAATTATGCAATCAGGAGGGGCACAACTGTATATATTGCCATTGTGGACTTCACGGGCACGGGAAGGAGAGGACTAACTGTCCATACATCAGGGGACCGGGAATAATACCCTGTCTGACTTGTGGAGTGTTGGGGCACACGTCGACGACATGCTCTGACAACTTCTTCGATTTTTTTGATGATGCAGGGTCTTCTACGGAAGGTTAGGCAAAGAAATGGTAAGAAAATGTTGAGGAAAGGGGAGATTTTATAAGGGTTGTGGGTATGTTTTGTTCTTTGAAAGGTTTGTTCTAACCGTACCAACCCTTGTATTGTGATGGAAGTTTGAATGATTTTTAATAAAGTATGCAAAGTTAAGAGTTTATGAGGGCTTGGGCACTGAGATGTAGGTGACGAGGTCAGATGTGGTATGGGTGCGTCCCTCACGTGATATTGATGAGATAAGTATATAGATTCCATGAGTATGGCCTAGAGTAGCCGTAAGACCGTGGGAACCTCGATATGAAATACAGAGACTTGGTCCCGTAGGGTTGCCGCTGAGGAGTGGGTCCCTCACATGTTTCGCACTCGAGGGCGCTCTCACGGCTATTTTGCACACTTGATGTGCGTTGATGAGCAAAGCTAGATACTATTTTACCCCATCGGGGTGGTACTAGTTTCGTTAGACGCAGTCCGACCGCCTTAGAGCTTGACTGAATCACCTTGGGTTGAATGGATGCAAGGCGAGGTAGACTTGATCACGTTGGATGTGGGTCTTCCGCTTAGTAAGTCATGGGCCCTAAGTCTTTTTAGGGGTCAGGGTATATTTATGATTTGATATTGTTGCTACAGTCAGTAGTGATGCATTCGAGTGTTATTCATACGAATAGAATATCTCATGGTAGATGATGTGCCCTAGATTAATTATGCCCAAGGACAAAGAAACGCAAGTTGTTTATTTGGCAATTTCCCCAAACTGTGAAGAACACAAAACTTTACAAGGAAGCTAAATCATCTGATGTTTCAACGACATAGGAAAATGCCTCCAAAAGGAAGATAAACACAACAGAATCAACAAAAGGAAGAAAAACATAACGGAGAGGGTCAGGACAGTGCAAATGTTCCTGAAATACCTCCTGAACTTCGGAACCTAGTACAAGCGGTAGTCACTTCCGTTCAACAGCAACTCTTGAGCGGAAATGGAGGCACAAACCCCAATGGAACGCAGGACCGAAAAAGTCGAGGTGGGGAAAATACTTTTTTCCCTCACAAGAGATTCAAACCCTACTTTGGGAGATCTTCAGCCTCTACTGGTTCCACTGGAAGTTCCTATTTCCGGTGTGGTCAGCAGGGCCATTTCAAGAGAGAGTGTCCACAGAACGGTAGATCTCCTCACTCCTGTTTCTGGTGTGGCCAGCAGGGCCATTTTAAAAGAGAGTGTCCACAGAACAGTAGATCTCCTCACTTCAGGGGTTCTCTCCATCGTTCGGCTCGACTAGCTCAGTCACAATGATCTGGACGACTGAATACTTCGACTTCTTCTCCAGAGAGAGTGGATCATTCGATAATTCAAGGTATGGCAGCAATTTGTAGTTCATATGTTTATGCGTTATTTGATTTACTGCCTTCGCATCTGTTACTAGCACTGTAGTACAATAAATGCCCACTGCATTTACTCCCTATTGGTAGACGATGACGACAATTGGTGGATATATCGATCTCACGTTATAAGAAAAATGTTAGTCGTATTACGACTTGTATCACAAAAAAGTTGGTGTTGAGAGATACTCAATATTGTAGATGTTTTTGAACAAAAGGTACTAGTCACATAGTGACTTATGTGCAAATGAAGATATGCTTACTTTTGGAGATGTATTTAGTGGAAAAGATAAGAGTCTAGTGAAACTCGAATGGGAAGCTATGGGCGACTGCCGAGTTAGACTGGCCAGCTGACTCTGTATTTAGCCGATGGAGTTCCAGGAGAGTGCAGCTAGAAACCTAGTTAAGGGAATCAACGAAAGTCTTGAGCATAGGCTCGCATTGGCAGGCCACCTCACTAATTTCAATGAGGAGCAAGGTCATCACTAACCCCACACAGAGAATAGACGAATGAACATAATGAGCTAGTACATATGGAAAATATTTTGGTAGCGGGTAAAGTGAAACATAGTACATTGATCTACATAAGATCACAATTGGGCTCACAGGAAAAAGAGATAACAATTGACAGAACAAAGGATATTACGAAAACCGAGCGATTCAGTTCGTCAAGGTGGTATGGGATCGACATGGTAATGAGGAAGCCACTTGGGAATTAGAATCGGAGATGAGAATAGCTCACCCGGAGTTATTTATGTAAATGTTTGAAACCCTACTTCACTCGATTTTTGGGACGAAAAATTTAAAAAGAGGGTTGTATTGTAACACCCCGGATTTTTAAGTTATCAATGTATATGAAATTTGGCCATTTAATTGGTGAATTAATGGATATGGACCTTAGCTGGGTAAGGTGTTGGGTCAATTGCCCAATTAAGACCCAATGGATATGTTATAAGGTTCAATTTAAAACAAATGGGTAAGATGTGTTTAATTGGGTCAAGGTTGTTATTTGGGTCAAAATGCCCAATTGGGACCCAATGGGCCATGGTTGACTTGGTTGACCACCAAGTGAGTCTAAGCTTAATTAGGTTGGAGCTGATTTGAGTTGGAAATGGAATCAAATAATTGAGTTGATTCAAGTGAATTAAATGAGTTGAATTAAAGAGGTGAGTTGAGTTAAATGGATGAGTTGAGTTAAATGAGTTGGATGGGAAGTTATGGAGATATTCATCTCAAGTGAGTGGAGTGGGAAGATGAGGGGTTTTTGTTGTTTCAAAGAACAACTCAAGGCATACACGTTGGAATGAGAGTTTCATCTCATGGATGAAACCCCCACTTGAATCATTAATGGAAAGGTGAGGGGTTTTGATTATTTCAAATTCAAACAAAGGGTACACGTTGAGAGAGAGAGGGGGGGGGGGGGGGGGGGGGGGGGGGGGGGCGAAGTTTCATCTCATAAGATGAAACCCCCAAAATTGAACATCAGTGGGAGGTGGTGGTTGTGGGAGTTACACAAGGGGTTCACACTTGGAGGTGGGAGTTTCATCTCATGGATGAAACTCCCAAATGAGGACTAAAGGGGAGATGGACGGTTTCATGTTGTTACAAAATTCAAACAAAGGCACACCATTGGAGCCTTGGGAGTTTCATCTCATGGATGAAACCCCCAAGTGGAGCATTAAGGATGGAAGTTAATGAAAATGTGTAACGCCCCGCCCTTTTTCACCCGTTTTCCGAAAATCAGAGTCTATTTTTTTTTTTTTTTTTTTAAATAGAAGAGTGAGAGAGGGCGCGGACGCCACGACGCGAGTTAAGTTCGAGCTTCTAAAGCCTGACCCTTAACTGGCCAACCCCACGCGTGCGCGGAACTAAGTCCACGAGAATGATTCACGCGTGGGAAGTAAGCTCGCGGATTATAGTTATTGCGGAACATGGTAATAGAGTCTATCCTACCGGTTTTTAGATAGAAGGGAAGATATAACATTGAATTTACCAAAATGCCCCTATGTTCATGATTATATCACAAAATGTATCGTCCGTAAGTAACGTCCAAAACCATCGCAAGAAACGTAAATTTATACAACCCGACAAGCTAAGTTACTTAAAATTACATCTCCAAAATGTAAACATAATATAAACTTGGACTGCACTTTCCAAGCTCCTAAGCTTGGCCTCCGGTATGTCCACTGCTTCCTGCCTCTCCTGCGTCATCAGCTAGGGTAGAAGTAGGGCGTTAGTCAACGCGCCCAGTAGGACTCCGAGTAGGGCTAGCACATGGATTAGTGATGCACACATATCGATAACATAAAATACAACAAAATAAGTATGTGATGAATGCTATGTCATGGGTGCTTATGTCATGTGTCCCACCCATTATCCGTATGATCATACAATATCTTATTCCCCATGTTTGCTTCTCGGTCGCCCCGACGGAGCATGGACTCCGGTTATCGAACTATCCCCATGTGTGATTCTCGGTCGCCCCGACGGAGCATGGACTCCAGTCATAGCCCTCAGGCTATCCCCATGTCTGATTCTCGGTCGCCCCGACGGAGCATGGACTCCGGTTTGTTTATTTTTTTCCGCCCATGCCATGCATGAGATGTAGTGCATTATGCTATGTAATATATATATGTAATCCATATACTCAACATATCATACATAGCCATATAATGCATAATATTAAAATATAATCCATATGATTCATAACTTAAAACTCATCATAAGATAAATCATAATCATAAATCTATCATAAACCAAATCAAAATAATTTAAAACACCATCACATATCCATCGCTTACAAAGAGGTAGGAATCCTACCGAATACCGTGTCGCGTTCCGTTATGCTTCCCGTTCGATAATCCGGTCGCCGATCGCGTACCGTTTGCGACGCCCGATACCTTATTACATTTACCGAATTAGTCCATACATCGTCTATGATTAAGTTCCTAACTTAGCCCATTATCCATTGGTTCTAGACTCATACATAGATCCAATTTTGGCCAAATTTAAAATTCTGATTTTGTGAGCCTAAAACGCAGCAACTAATCGCTTTACTTAACCATTCATAATATTTCCATTTTCATGTCCAACCCCCATAGGGTTTGGCCATGTACCATGGTCAAACCCATGGTCCTTCAATGTGGCCACAAATTACGGTTTTGCCATTCTCCTTCCATGGTAAATCATCCATTCATTTATGTGCATTCTAAGTCCAAGATTCATTCATACTTAGGTCCATTCAATCATGACCTTACATCATAAAATCAGCCACCTAATATTTAATTTTGAAAAATAATTACTCCCACACCTAATTCCACATTTTGGCCTAAGGTGTGGCCCACATATCATTTTTATAAATCCATCAAAATCTAGTATTCTTCTACATTATTTTCCATTTATTAAAGCCACTAATCACTACCCTAAGGTTCACCTTTATGGATACCATTTTCAAAGACTAAGTTTTGTCCCAAAATAATCCAATTTAAAATCACAAAACTTTTAATCATTTTGGCCCTTTAAATCAAACTCTTAAGCATTGATACATGCATTTAACCTTAGCCTAAAATTGATCAAAATTTGGGTCATGGGTTCGGCCATACACCATGGCCGAACCCATGATGTTTCTTTCCCCATTTTTTCTTGGTTTCAATTACCCATTTAAACATACCTCCAATGAAAATTAAATCATCCATTTAAATCACCATCTTTATTCCATTTAAACATCACATATCATACTTGTAACACCCATACAATCTATCCATTTTTCTTAACCAATTTCTTTACTTTCCCATCATTAAAACCATTAATTATCACCATAGGGTTCGGCCATACACCATGGCCGAACCCATGGTTCATGGCTCATCATCCATTGATGCCATTCTTAGACCAATGTTTTATGAATATTTGTCCATGATTTTTCTTGTTAAAAATTTCCTTTAAAACCATTAATATCATTCATTTGGTCTATTTAAAACTTGTGTCATACATTTTGGAAATCCATTTACAACTATCATTTTCTCCATCATTTTCCATCTTTCTATTCTTATAAAAATAATTAACCATTACCATAGTTCCCAAAAAAAATTCTAAAACATCATCCATGGATTTCATCATAAAACTTTTTCCAAAAATTTGCCTACATTTAACCCTTGAAACCCTAACCATTCTCCATCATTTTCAAACCTTAACATCTTAATAAATTCATCACCATTTACCATGGGGTTCGGCCATGCTACATGGCCGAACCCTAAGGTCCATCCAATCCATCAAAATTTCCATTTTCCTATGTTTAATAAGGACTTAAAAATTCTATTTAGAAATTCCATTCTTCCATTTCTTAATCCATTCCTCCATTTTTTATCCATTTCTTATCTTATCTTTTGATGGATCTTAGATCCATGGCCCACCACGTTTTTGGCCACATTTAGTCTAAGAAATGGATTTTATATTCCTAAAATAAAATCTTGTTTAAAGAAATCTTACCGCCCGACGACTCCTCCGGTCTTTGTCGCTCCCGTCAACCTCTTTGGCCTCCTTTCTTCATCCTCTCCTTGTTTGATCGGCTAGATGAGCTTGATCAATGGTGGGACATGCTTGGATTGGCTAAGATGGGGCTAGGTTGAGAGGGAAAGAGTATGGAAATGAGGGAGAAAATTCTTCAAGGATCTTGATCTTGGGGTGGCCCAAGACTTAATCTTTTCCTTCTCTTTTCTTCTTCTTTCTTTCTAAGTTTTTCTTCTAAGCTTTGTTCTCTTTTCCTTAGTGCAAGGGACGTTTTTTGAGAGTGCAAGAGAGAGAGGGAGAGAGAGAGATGGAAAGGAGATGAGAAATGAGATCAAACACATCTCATTTTGGTTGACCAAACTACACTCCACCATTATGGCTCCACCAACCAAAGTATGGGCTCCCTTGACCTTGGTGGTGGTGGTTGAGACCAAACCACCACCAAGCCAATGGTTTTTGGTGTTTGAAAAGGGGTGGTTTGGGTCTTCCCTCTTTGACCACTCATTTGGGTATGGGTCACCATATTTGGAGTGGTGGTGGTTGAGATGAAACCACCACCCAAGTCCATGGTATTTTTCTTGTTTTTCTTAGGTGGTTTCAATGAGATGAAACCACCATTGACTTGTCCTATGTTGACCCTAATTGACCAACCTAATTAATTAAATTAAATCCTTACTTAGGTTAATTAATTTCTATCCAATTTAATTTCATAACATTTATCTATCTAAGAAATCCACCCATGGTTGACCAAGTCAACCATGGTGGACGGTCCCTACCTATACCTACCCCACCCGCCACCTCACTTGATGAGGTGGAGGTGCGCCCCTCTCGACCATGTCATTTTAATTACATTAATTTTAACTTAGATAATTTTACAATAATTTTAATCAAATTAATTCACCTTAATCCACCTTAGTCCTCTCAATTTATCCATGGTTGACCAAGTCAACCATGATGATTGGCCCCACCTTTGCCTTGGTCCACACGCCACCTCACTTGGTGAGGTGGAGGTGGGCCCCACTTGGTCATGCAATTTCATTTTATTACTAACTTAGAGGGTTTTAATTCCAATTCACCCTTTTTAAAATAATCGGCCCACCATTGGGCCCACGGCCCAACCAATTTATTTTCTACCCCTTTGCCTTAGAGTTTGGACCAATTTTGATCCATTGGGTCCCACATGGCTATCGGGCCCACTTGACCATCGTTGACCCGATTTAATCCTCATTGACCCATTAAATGGATTTCATCCAATCCATGGCCCAATTGAGCTATCCTTGGGCCATTGTCCCAAAATTTGGTCCATTTGGAATTCCATTATGTTAAAATTCAAATTAAATTCAATAAATGTAAAATATATATTAATTAGAAAATTCGGGCTATTACAAAATGAGAGTTACAAAGGCGTGTCACCAAAGGACACCACCCTTGGTTGTATTTCATTGAAACAAAGAAAAGACTATGGGTTGCACTCTAGACTCTCTCCCTCTCAAGTGCTCTCAAGGCCGAACTCTCTCTCTCTCAAGTGCTCACAAGGCCGAACTCTCTCTCTTTCTCTCTCTCTCCCTCTCTCTCTCTCTCTCTCTCTCTCTCAAGTCTCACTCTCGGCCAAAGAAGTAAGAAGGAAGGAGGAAGAGGCTAAGGAAGGAAAGGATCGGAAGAACAAGTCGGAGCGAAGAAAATCGGAGGAGTCGTGGAACCGGTAGGTATTTTGATAGATTTTTAATAAGTAAGGAAACATGGTCCGGCCATTACATGGCCAAACCTTAAATGGTATATACAAGAATCCCATCAAAGGTTATGATCATGGTGAATGGATTTAAAAGAGGAAATATGGAACCATAGGCCAAACCCATGGAAAACAAATTAATGGACGAATGTGTTGTTTTAATGGAAAGGATGAACCATAGGGTTCGGCCATGGTGCATGGCCAAACCCCATGGAAGGACATTGGTTATATTTTTTAATGGATTGGAAAGATGGAAATCATAGATGTATGCTTATGATTTTAAAAGGTTTTAAAGGGTTTTAGATGGATGTATGAATCGGAACCATTAAAAGATCAAACCATATGGGTATGATACAATTTTAAGGAAAATAAGGAACCATAGCATGGCCGAACCCCATGAAAGAGTATTTGATGATCATGGAAGATTTAAATGAAATCAGGTGTATGGACTTGGAGTTGTAAATAAAGATCCAAGGATATGATATAAACCTTCCCATGGAGGGACTTGTTTATGAACTTAAGATGATAAAATATGGAGATAAGATATCATGGGTTCGGCCATAGTGTATGGCCGAACTCCATGAACCATTTAATGAACCATTTGATGGAACATGTTAAAGGAACATTTAGAGTTGTTATGCATGTTTAAATAAATGGAGGATTGAACAAGGAAATAAGGTATTTAATTATATATATCTATGTTCATGGATTATGTTAATGGTTAAGGATTTGTATAAATGGCAAAGTTGTAAATATAGGCAAGAAAATGAAGGATCATGGGTTCGACCATGATGTATGGCCGGACTCCATGAGAAATGTTTTATGGACTTCGGTGGTTACCAATGGTAGATGATTAATTGTTAAGTGATTAACTAAGTGGTGATGGAGCAATAGATCAAAGAGGGACCAAATCAAGTGAGTGAGGTTCGGCCATGTTGTATGGCCGAACCCCGCTAAGGTTGGTTTATGGATTTATGTTAAGGGTTTAAATGATTAACTTAGTGATGAATGATTAATAAATCACGAGAGGCACTAAAACCAAGTGAGTGAGGTTCGCCATGGTGTATGGCCGAACCCCACAAAGTGTGTTTATGGATTTGGACATTATTGTAAATCAAATGGGACTTTAGTTTGACTTGTTGATATGTAACAAGGTGATGGTAGCTCACAAGCGGTATACGGTCGTGAACGGTTTTCGGACAAGAACGCAAGTTCAAACTAGTTGTCATTGGTAGGATTCCACCTCTTTGAAACCATGGTTATGTAATATGGTTTAACTTCTTATTTTGATGGTTTATGTTGTAAAAATGTTATGTTTCAAATATGAGATTTTAAATGCTATGATTTGTACAATTGCATAGCATATGGACATTTGCATCCATGCATGGCATGGGAGGGATGATATGTAACCGGAGATCCACACTTCGTCGGGGCATCTGTAATACAATCGTGGGGGATACCTTGATGAGGAGTTTTCCATCAAGAGGTAACTGGAGATCCACACTCCGTCGGGGCGTCCATAATACAACCGTGGGGTCTACCTTGATAAGGAGCTTTCCATCAAGAGGTTACTATGTGTTTGTGATGGGTGGGACTCATTGCATATGATAGAATGGCGTGGCATTGAATCGGCCTGATTATGATCATTATTATCATGCAAGGTTTCTAGTTTTTATCTGTATGATTGAATCTCTATTATCATACATGATTTTGGATACGATGTTTTATAAGTATGGTATGATTTATTATATCTGGATTTTTGGTACTAACCCATGTGATAGCCTTACTTGGAATACCTACTGGGCGCGTTGTCTAACGCCCTACTTCTACCCTAGTTGATGACACAGGAAATGAACGGAACGAGGAACGAGATCGGAGCCAAGCTTAGGATCTTGTATGATTAAGTTATATTTTGTTTAAGTTATTCATGGACTATGTATTTGAATAGCTAGCATTCGGGATTGTAATAACATAGATATATTTGCTATGGATTGGATGGTTAATATTGGATATTTAACTTAAGGTAATTATTATTAAGTGATGGATGTCCTTGCTATCTAAATTGGAATAGGATTGTTATCCTATTGTTATTCTGCATGTATGATTTATTCCGCAAGTTAACTTGAGTATGTGTGAACCATTTTAGTGGACTTGGTCCACGCACACGTATGGTTGGCCAGTTAAGGGTCGGGCTTTGGAAGCTCGGACTTAGCTCGTGTCGTGATGTCCCACTCTCTCTCACTTTTCTTTTATTAAAAAAAAAATAGACTCTGATTTTCGGAAAGCATAGTGAAAAGGGCGGGGCGTTACATGGAGTACCTCTAAGATTATGAATTTGCACTGCGATATCACCTTGGCAATGTGAACAAAGTGGAGGATTTCCTCAGTCGCATTTCACATGCAACTGTAGCCAGTCTGATTATGAAAGAATGGACAATGTTGACAACCATCCGAGAATTCAATTTGTACATCGAAGATCGTGGGAGCATGTATAATCTGATGGTACGGTCCACTATAGTTTCCAAGATTGAATAAAAATAGTGGATAGATCCTGAAGTGACCGAAATTTGGGCCAAGTGTCGACTGGAGAGGTCATACCTGAATGGGAATTACGACCTGGACAAGGTCTCTTATTCCGAGGCAGGACATATGTGCCTCAAAGCTGCAGAAGGGAGTTGTTGATCGAAGCTCATCAATCAAAACTCTTTATTCATCCTGTTAGCACCAAAATGTAACATAATCTGAAGAGACATTATTGGTGGCATGGACTCAAAAGAGATGTGGTTGACTTTGTCTCTCACTACCTTACTTGTCAGCAATTCAAGACAGAACATCAGAAGCCGCCAAGACTATTCAAACCTCTACCTGTGCCTGAATGGAAATGGGAACATATCTCCATGGACTTTGTGACAGGACTGTCAAGGTCTTCAACGGGTAACGATGCAATTTGGGTTGTAGTAGATCGTTTGACCAAGTTTGCACACATTCTCCCAATCAAGATGACAGATTATTCGGAGACTTTGGGACCGTAGTCAAGGACATCATCAGGCTACATGGTCTACCTAGGACTATTGTGTCTGACAGAGATGGTAGATTCATTGGTAAGGTGTTGCAGAGCATGCAGTCGGCTATGGGAACAAGTTTATTAATCAGCACAGCTTTTCATCCATAGACCGACGGTCATTCAGAGAGAACAATACAAACATTGGAAGATATGCTGAGAGCCTGCATGTTAGACTTCAAGGGTGGTTGGGAAGATCATCTACCACTAGTGGAGTTCTCATACAATAACAGTTACCAGGCAAGCCTCAAGATGGCTCCATTTGAGGCATTGCATGGTAGACCCTGCAGATCTCCAGTGTATTAGACAGAGGTTGGTGAGCCTGCTCTTATTGGACCTGATTTGGTTACATAGACCACGAAACAGATCAATGTGATACGACAACATCTGCTCACTGCACAGAGTCGTCGGAAGAGCTATGTTGACAAAAGAAGAAGACCTCTTGAATTTGGAGTGGGAGACTTAGTATTCTTGAAGGTCTCACCACGGAAAGGACACATGAGGTTTGGAAAGAAGGGAAGTTGTCACCCAGATTTGTGGGACCCTTTCCAATCCATGAGAAGGTGGGGGAAGTGGCCTATCGTCTGATATTTCCTCCACAGTTGTCAGGGCACGATGTATTCCATGTTTCCATGCTAAGGAAGTACAACCCTGACCCATCGAACGTGCTGAATGTGCAAGACATAGAAGTTCAAAGCGACGTATCTTACGTCTAAAGGCTTGTCTGAGTGATTGAGATGGAACAAAGGATGTTACAGAACCGAGCAATTTCGTTCGTCAAAGTGGTATGAGACTGACACGGTAATGAGGAGGCCACCTGGGAAGTTGAGTCAGAAATGAAAGCAGCTCATCCTGAGCTATTTGTATAAACTGTTTGAAACCCTAATTCACTATATTTTCTAGACGAAAATTTAAAAATGACGATAATATTGTAACTCCCTGGATTTTCATTCCTTATGAATATATTGGAATAGTCCATTTGAATTACGAATTAATGGAATTTGAGATTTAAAAAAATGGAAATTGACATTAGATGGGCAAGAAATGAATCAATTACCCAAATAAGACACAATGGATCATGGGTGAGCTTGATTTTAAAGTAATTGGGTAAGTTTAAAGTAAATGGGTCAATTACCCAATTAAGACCCAATGGATCATGGGTGAGCTTGATTTTAAAGTAATTGGGTAAGTTTGAAGTAAATGGGTCAATTACCCAATTAAGACCCAATGGATCATAGATAAGCTTAATTTTAAAGTAATTGGGTAAGTTTAATTAAACTATTTGAACTGAATAATTAATGTATTTAATCCATTGAAATCCACCTCATCAAGTGAGGTGGCATGTGAGTGATGTGGCATTGCCATGTGGGATGCATGTCATCACAGGAAGCCTAGTAAACAAGGAAGCCACATCTGTAATGGCCCGGAAATTGTAAATCAATATATAGGTAGATATTGTTTATTTTAATGGTGGAAATTTGGAAATTTGATGGAATAAATGGTGGATGGATCAAAATATGGATAAAGGCCCAAGTATAGCCCAATGGACCATGGATTGGATTTAAATTTATTTAAATGGTCAATGATGGTCAAATTGGGCCCAATACCCATTTGGGACCCAATGAATCAAGATGATGTAAACTCTAAGGTGAATAGGTAAGAAATAAATTTAATTGGGCCATGGGCCCAACGGTGATCCAATAAGAGGAATGGATTAAATTGGAAATTAAATCATCTAAGTTAATATTAATTGGACCTAAGTGACATGGCCAATTGGGACCCACCTCCACCTCACCAAGTGAGGTGACATGTGGACCAAGGATTGGTGGGGCCGGCCACCATGGTTGAATTGGTCAACCATGGGTGGATTTCATGGAAGAAATTTAATGGAATTAAATTAAATGGGAATTAATTAACCTAAGTAATGATCCAATTAACTAATTAATTAATCTAATCAAGTGATGGCCAAAAGGTCAAAATTGGAATACCAAAACACCTCATTTCAAACACCCAAGACGTTGGGCTTGGTGGTGGTTTATCTCAACCACCACCATAAAGCATAAAGCAAAAAGCATAGAAAATATCTCATGCTTGTTTGGTGGGAATTAAAGGGTGGAGTGTATTTTAAGCCACCAAATGAGATATTTTTATCTCATTCCATCTTTATCTTATTCTCTCCATCTCTCCCACTCTCATTTACACGTTCTCCCTCTTTTGCTCTCCACCACCGTCCCACACCAAGGAAGAAAGAGGAGGAAAAATTTGGAAGGATAAGAGAAGAAAAGAGAGGAAAAGTTCAAGCAATTAGCCACCACTCCAATATCAAAGCTTGGTATCTTCTTTCTCACCATCTCCTTCTCTCCCTCTCTCAAATACACCCTATCTTAGCCGACCCAAGTATTGGGGTTTTTCATTGGGTCAAGCACATCTTAGCCGACCAATCAAGGAGAAGAAGAGAAGAGAAGGCCAAGGGATCCGAAAGGAGAAGGAAGGTCGGAGGAGCCATCGGATTGTAAGTATTTTCTAAAACAAGAGGTTAGGTTTTTAAGGTTTATAAATGGGTCCATTTCTTAGATTTAAATAATGGCCAAATTATCATGGGCATTGGATTCCAAATCCATCCCATGGAAGGATGGAAAAAATGAACAAAGTGGATAAACTAGGTTAAGGAAAAATAAATACATTAAGGACATTGGTATTAAGAATTGTTTTTAAGCATGGATGTAGGTAGGATTTGAAGGAAATCATGGGCCATAAGGTTCGGCCATGTAGCATGGCCGAACCCCATGGTAGAGGTTGATTAATTTATTAGGGTTTATAAGAATGGAAGCATGGAAAATGATTTTAGGGTTTTAAGTTTTTAAATGATTAAATGTGGGTAATTTTAAAGGGTTTTAAAATGGAAGCCATGGTAAGTGAGGTATGATTTTAGGGCTTTAAAGAATGGAATACATGGAGGGTGATTAATGATTTTAGGGTTTTAAATGAATGAATGTGAGTGATTTTTAAAGGGATTTAAATGAGGAAAAATCATGGGAAATATTGGTGATTTCAATGGCCTCAAAAATGGTGGATGAAAGTGAACCCTATGGTGATGAAATGGTGGATTTAGTGGGTGTAAAATAATGGAAAAATAAATGAGGAATATTGGTGGTGTTGATGAACCAAAGTGAACCTAATGTTGATAGTTGTAATGGGAACGTGGCTAAGTTAATGGACTTAAATATGATTAAGGAATGATGATATTATGTGATATTAAATTGCACAAGCATACTTGTATTGTGAGTGCATGTGAATATACATGAATTGAATTCTTGTTGTTGAGTGTATGAGATGATGAAATGAGGAAAGAATAATAGTTATGATCATACTAATTAAGTGAGGAAAGAGTATGTAAAAAATGTACAATTATGAACTACATGCGTCAAATGATGATAAGATGCATGAACTTTTGATGTGGGTTATATGTTGCATATGTTTATGAGTGAGATAAATGTGGATAAAAAGGGTGGGGAGTGTTTAATAATGTGATATATGGGTATACTTAGGGGATGGTACAATGGTTTTTAGAAATGGCTTTTATATTGGTGATGACTTGTGGCTTGACAATTTGTCATGACCCAAGTGAAGAGATTTGTGTTATGACATATAACGAGTGATGATAGGCCTTGGAATGGGAGTAATGGCCAGATTTAAAGTGCGGACCCCGACATGGGGGTAGTGGCTGATTTTTGATGATGTTGTGTCATGACTAAGGAGTCATTAAGGGATCCAAGTCTATGGATCAATTATGGACAAAAAAATGTATATGGTTAAGTGAATGTCTAACCATGAAGCAAAACCGTAATTAATGGCCAAATTCAAGAACCCATGGAAGATGATCATGGACTTAGGGGCTCTAAGTAATAAACTTAGGTATGGTTAAATAAAGCCTAGGGTGGCTGATTTTTAGGTTCATGTGATTTAAATATTTGATAGATTAAATGGGACCCACAAGACTGCATAGTGAGGTTCGGCCATGATGTATGACCGAACCCCACTAAGACATATGTTAGGGACATGGATATGATTTAAAATATGGGTTGATTATTCATATGTAGTAAGCTATCGGACGTCGCAAGCGGTGCACGTATCGGTGGCCGGATTATAGGACGGAAACGGAAAAGGACGCTAGTCGGTATTCGGTAGGATTCCTACCTTTTTGTAAGCCATGGATTAAGTATTATGTGATGGTTTCCCTTTAATTTATTTTGGAAATCATGTGAATGTTTTAAGAAGGGATTTGGATTAAGTATTATGTGATGTTTTCCTTTAATTTATTTTGGAAATCATGTGAATGTTTTAAGAGGGGTTTTGGATTAAGTATTATGTGATGGTTTCCCTTTGATTTATTTGGTAATCATGTGATTGTTTTAGGAGGGGTTTTATGACTATGATTTACATATATTACATAGCATATGGCATCTACATCTCATGCATGCATGGGAGGGATATGACAGGGGAAGGATGAAATGAAACCGGAGTCCATGCTCCGTCGGGGCGACCGATAAACTGACATGGGGATATTTTGATGTGTTTGATTTATCAAGGATGTTGTATGTAATTATGATACCTTGATGATGGTTCTTCCATCAAGGGGGATGATGTGTGACTGTTTATATCTTGACGAGGCATTGCCATCAAGGGGGATAATTTGTGATTGGTCATATCTTGACGAGGTTTTTGCCGTCAAGGGGGATGATTTGTGATTGTTTATATCTAAACGAGGTTTTGCCGTCCAGGGGGATGATTTGTGATTGTTTATATCTTGACGAGGTTTTGTCGTCAAGGGGGATGATTTGTGATTGTTTATATCTTGACGAGGTTTTGCCGTCAAGGGGGATATGACAGCATGATGGTATGGATGATGGGTGGGATTCATAACACAGACACCAATGGCATAGCATTCATTTTATGGTTTTTCGTTATAATATTATCTATATGCTTTGTTATCACTAATGCATGTGTTAGCCCTACTCGGAGTCCTACTAGGCGCGTTGTCTAACGCCCTACTTCTACCCTAGCTGATGACGCAGGAGATGGAGCAGCGGAAGGGCGCGACGGAAGCCAAGCTTAGGAGCTTGGGGAGGTGGCTACTTAATTTATTTAAATTTGTTTTGGAAATGTATTTGAGTAGCCTAGCTTGTCGGAAATGTAATATTTTAGATTACTTGCTATATTTTGTTTTTTATTTTTGACATTGTGATGTGGAGATATTTTGGTAATTAAATGAATGTTTTTCCCTGCTATCTAAAATTTGTAGGTTAGTCTCTATTGTCATTCCGCATTTAATTAAATATTCCTCGAGCTTACTTCTACGTGTGAATCATTCTCGTGGACTTCGTTCCATACACACGTAGGGTTGGTCAGTTAAGGGCCGGGCTTTAGAAGCTCGGGCTTAACTCGCGTCGTGACGTCCGCGCCCTTTGTCATTTTTTATTTCAAAAAAAAAAAATAGACTCTGATTTTTGGTGAAAAGGGGCGGGCGTTACAACATCATCGAGTGACATGGCCAAGGTGGGACCCGAATGCCATGTGGTGATCAAGTCACCACATGCATGGCCGGCCATGTCTGTAATGACCCGGAATTTGTGAATCAGTATATCTGTGGTTATTATTTATTTTAATGATGAAAATTGAGAATTTTAGTGGAATAAATGTTAAGTGAATCAAAATTTGGGCAAAGGCCCAAGTATGGTCCAATGGACCATGGGTTGGATGAAATTCATTTAATTGGTCAATAATGGTTGATGTAATGGCCTGGAAATTGTAAAGTAATATATATGTGTTATTATTTATTTTTTTTATGGTGGGAATTGGAAATGGATGGAATAGATAGTAAATGGATCAAAATGTGGACAAAGGCCCAACTAGGGCCCAACGGGTTATGTATTGGATTTAATTTATCTTAATGGCCTATGATGGTCAAATTGGGCCAAGGATAGTCAAATTGGGCCCAATACCCATTTGGGACTTAATGGGTCAAAATAATGCAAACTCTAAGGTAAATGGATAGGAGAGAACTTAATTGGGCCATGGGCCCAATGGTGATCCAATAAGGGAAGTGGGTTGAATTGATTTTTAATCACCTAAGTTAGTATTAATTAGGCCTAAGTGACATGGCCAATTGGGACCCACCTCCACCTCATCAAATGAGGTGGCATGTGGACCAAGGATTGGTGGGGCCGACCACCATGGTTGAATTGGTCAACCATGGGTGGATGCATGAAGGAATTTAAACAGAAGGAATTAATTAAATGGGAAATAACTTAACCTAATTATCTAATTAATTAAATATTTAAATAATCATAAAGGTGGTCAAAGGGGTCAAAGAGGTGGAAGACCCAAACCATTCAATCTTATCACAAAAACATGTAGAAAAAAACGTTGGGACTTGGTTGGGACTTGGTGATGGTGGGGTCATAAAGCTTAAAGTAAGAAAATATCTCATGGGTTGGTGGGAGGAATTGATTACTCCACCCAATTGAGATAAACTTTATCTCTTTTACTCATCTTCTTCCATCGATGCTCTTTTCTCTCATTTCCTTTTTTTTTCCCATTTTGCTCTCCACCACCGTCTCACACTCCAAGAAGGGAAGAAAAAAATTAAGAAAGGAAGAGGAGAAGAGAAGAAAGAAGAGAAGAGGTGCAAGCATGGTCCACTATTCTAAGGTCAAGATTTACCATCTTCTTCTCATCATCTCCTCCTTTCCCTCTCTCAAGTAAACCCTACCTTGGCCAATTCTAAGCTTGGAGGTTTCCACCATTGATCAAGCATCTTGACCTGCCAAAGATCAAAAGGAAGGAGAAAGGAGGCTAAGGAAGCCGACGGGAGCGGCGGAAGTCGGAGGAGACGACTGATTGTGAGTATTTCTTAAACAAGAGTTTTGGATTTTTTTTTTAGGGTCTAAGAATTGGAATTCTTTTTGGTTAAATTTAATGGTGGCTAAATAATTTTGTGCCATGGATTTTAAATCCATCAAAATGGAAGGATGGAAAGTGGAGGAAACTCTAATGGATAGGTTAGGGTAGGGAAAGAAAAATAAATGGATTAAGGGTTATATAATTAATGTATGATTTTTTTAGGGTTTTAAGGAATGGAGGATATGCAAAGTAATTTGGGCATTTTAATGATTTATTAGGGTTTATGAAGAATGGAAAACCATGGAGGATGGTTTAGGGTTTTAAATTTCTTGATTAAATGTGATTAAGTTTAAAGGGGTTTTATAAGAAAAATCATGGGGAAGAGGGTTTATGATTTCTTTTAAGGAGTTAATGATTGAATGTAGTGATTTGTAAATGGAATTTATGACCTATTTGTGGGTAAACTTATGATTAATTTTGGTGTTATGTATGTGGAAAATGAATGAGGATTAGAGTATTTAAATGGCTAAATTCTAGTGTTGTTATATTATGGTTAAGGAGACACCAATGGACCCATTTTGTGTGAACCAATTAAGGACTAAGATGAAGGTGTATGTATATGGATTAGTAAATGAGGAATATGGCATGATTAAAAGGGACATTCATGGATTCCAAAAATGTAGTTTATGATGATAAAAAACGATAAGTCAGATGTGTGATGGAACTAAGTGATGTATGTAGACCGGTTTGGCCTAAGATTAATGTGTTTATATATGATTAAAGTAATGGAGTTTAGGTTCAATTAAGTGGCTGATTTAATGATCTTGAGATATGGGTGATGGGTCATTAATGGATCTGAATCCATGAATGAATTTTTAGACAAAGAAATGTATATAATTAAGTTAATGTTTAACTATAGGGGAGGTAGTGGCAAAACCGTAAATATTGATCAAAATGAAGCAACCCACTAAGATATGATGTATGGGCTTAGAAATGGTTAAAATATGGACTAATTATGTGTATGTAATAAGGTATTGGATATCACGAGCGGTACGCGTGTCGGTAGCCGGATTATCTGACGAAGCCGAAAAAGGACGCGAGTCGGTATTCGATAGGATTCTAACCTTTTTGTAAGCCATGGATTGAGTGATGATTTCTTTGAATTATTTTGGAAATTAAATGGGTTGTTTAAGATTGGTTTTGAATTATATATTATGTAGGGGTTTTTACTTGATTTATTCTGGTAAGCATATGATTGGTTTAAAATGGGTTTTAAAGCTATGATGTGTTTATTGAGGCTTTACTTGATCTACTTTTGATAATCAAGTTATATGTTTGATTGATGGGATTTTTAAATGTCATGGTTGTTATTATATTCATTACATGGCATATGGCATCTACATCTCATGCATGGCATGGGAGGGATATGACAGGGGAAGGATGAAATGAAACCGGAGTCCATGCTCCGTCGGGGCGACCGATAAACAACCATGGGGATATTCTGATGTGTTTGATTCATCAGGGAGGTTACTATGGGCTCTATGATATGTTGATACGGTTATTCAAATAAGAATGTTACTATGTGTTATTATACCTTGATGATGGTTCTTCCATCAAGGGGGATGCCTAGTGTGGATCACATCTTGATGAGGTTTTTCCATCAAGAGGGTCACGGCACGATGATGATATGGATTATATTTTGAACATTATGTATGGATGAAAAAGGGGCATTGTACAATGATGATGAGATTGATGGGTGGGATTCATGACATAAAACACCCATTGCACTACATTGTACCAAATGGCATGATTTTGATATAATATTTTCTATATGCTTTGTTATCACTAATCCATGTGTTAGCCCTACTCAGAGTCCTACTGGGCGCGTTGTCTAACGCCTTACTTCTACCCTAACTGATGACGTAGGAAATGCTAGAGCAGAAGGGCGAGAAGGGAGCCAAGCTTAGGAGCTTGGGGAGGAAGACTGTTTGCTTTAATTAAGTTTATTTTGGGAAATGTGTATTTGTATAGTTTAGTTTGTCGGATTGTATAATTACTTGTTATATTCTAGTTTTGCTTTGGATACGGTGATGTTGAGATGTTTTATTAGTTAGATGAATGTAATCTTCCCTGCTATCTAAAATTTATAGGTTAGCCTCTATTATCATTCCGCGTTTTATGTAACATTCAGCAAGCTTACTTATACGTGTGAACTGTTCCTCGTGGACTTCGTTCCACACACACGTAGGGTTGGCTAGTTAAGGGCCGAGCTCTAGAAGCTCAGACTTAACTCGCGTCGTGACGTCCGCGCCCTTTGTCACTTCAAAAAAAAAAATAGACTCTGATTTTCGGTGAAAAGGGGCGGGTGTTACAATGTCATGGTTGACTTGGTCAACCACAAGTGAGTTCAAGGGAATTAAGTTGATGCTTGAGTTGAAGAAGGTGAAGAGTTTCCATCTCAAGGGGCATGAAACCAAAAGACTAGTTGGAAGTCAAGGGGTCTCCTTGGTTAAACCAAGGGCCTCATTGGTTAGACAAATCATTAAGAGAGGGAATGAAGAGTTTGAGCTGTTATACAAAAGGACTCAACCCAAGGGGCATACCAAACCCCTTAGCCGACTCCTCCTCTTCCACACAAGAGTTTTCTTCCTCTCCTCTCCTCTATCTCTCCCACCTACACCTCTATACATGGAGAATCTTTGAAGAGCAAAGGAAGAAAGAAAGATCAAAAAGAATAGAAGGAGACGAGAAGAAGGTATGTTTAAGGTTTAACAATAGGGGAATAAGTCTAAAGAAACCGTAGGTTTGGCCATGATGTGGCCGAACCCATGGGTTCCATAATTGGTTAGAATGGATAGACAAATTATTATAAGGCCATGGAGTTGGAAATCCATCCAAGAAAAATGGTAATGGGTTAAAACAAAAGTAAGGTGACATTCGAATCCACGATATGATACTAAGAATTGAATGAATTATGGAAAAGACCCTAGCCTTGGCTCATAAAGAAGGGCCTAGCCATGCATGCAAATAGAGAAAACTGACAAAGAAGTCTGTCCACTGAATCTCAGGATTCAGTTCACTGAAAGGGTGCTGGCCGAACATACAAAGGTAGTCTGTGTGTTTTAGTCGACTAAATGTGGACTAGCCGAGCACATAAGGGACATCTGGGTATTTCAGCGTACTGAATCCTATGATTCAGTCGCCTGAAAGTACACTGGTTAGGCAAAGATGGGGTCTACTGGTATTTCAGCCGATTGAATCTGTGATTCAGTCGACTGAACGAATACGTACAGAAACAAGTAAGTGATCTGGTGTGTTTCAGCCGATTGAATCTTATGATTCAGTCGACTGAAGGTATACTTACCAAACACATAAATAGTTTGATGATAATTCAGTCGACTGAATGTATACTGGCCGTGGCCGAACACACAAATGATCTGATCCAAAGTCAGTCAATTGAAAGTTGGCGGATAAAACACACATGGTAACTAGGCGTGATTCAGTCAACTGAATTCCAGATTCAGTTGACTGAATTGAAAAGTCGTGTTTTCACATTATTTTCTAGAACCTCTTGTTGGATGGACGGGGTGATGATTTAAATGGAAAATCAAATTAATATATATATATATATATACATATATATGATTAAATTTGATATGGTAAAGAGGTTCGCAAGAGGACTTCAATTCGTTTTTCACGCGATCGTTAGCGTCGTTCTTGTAAAACAAGAAAAGGACAGTATATCGGACATTGGTAGGATTCCTACCTTATTGAGACACTATGGATTATATATGACATTGGTTTTTATTCCGAATATGATGTTTACTTTGGTTAAACAAATGGTATATGTTTATGAACTGATTTTTAATGATATTATGTAATTTGAAATGAAATGTCATTCTTGCATACATTATCTCATGCATGGCATAGGAGGGAATACATGTGACCAGCAAGCCAAGTTATGAGCGGTCTGGACATGACTTGGGCTTAAGACTAGCTTGTATGAAGCTATGTAAACTGTTGAGATTTTTGACCTTGTCCGGGTTGCTAAAAATGGGTACTACATAATTTGGGCCAAAGAGCTACTGGGTAGACAGTCCTGAAACCCTGCTCAGAGGGAGGAGTCCACAGTCCACCGATAGTCTCGGTTAATAATTTGTGGGGAGGTATAGGGTGGCCAGGTGATGCCGTCACAAAACACTGCGGACGTAATTGGCCAAGGGAACGCCTTGATATGGCGACTTATCAAATAAACTATTTATATATGATGTGATTGGATATGGAAATTGGGTGAGAGATCATTTGGCATTGACACCCATGACATGACATATATGATAGCATTATTATGATATGGATATCATGCATTGTTTTTACTACTTATGAGATGTTTTACAAATATGATATGATGTATCTATTTTGAATAATATTACTCCTATGTGTACCATAACCCACTTGGAATACCAATTGGGCATGTTGGCTGATGCCCTACTTCTATCCTATAGATGATGGAACAGGGAATGACAAGGAAACGGACATGAGACATAAAGGGAGCCAAGCGTAGGAACTTGGAATGAATGAAGTTTAATTTACTTAGTTTTGATGTCTATGATGTATTGGGAGGACTGATATTTTGCATTGTAATAACTTAGAAACTATTTACTATGGCTTGATTGTCTTTAAGTTCTAATTGGAATTGGATGGTGATTTGTTTTCCTTGCTTAATGATGACATGATTATGGATAACATCTTATCCATATATATATATATATATATATATATATATATATATATATATATATATTTATTATTCCGCAAGTATTCAATAAAACGTGTGAAATGTTTTGCGGACTTAGTCCACGCACACGTAAAGGTGTCCAGTTAAGGGTCAGGTTTTGGAAATTCGAACTTAACTCGCGTCGTGATGTCCCGCTCTCTCTCACTCATTTAAAAAAAAAATACTCTGATTTGTAGTGAGTGAAAAATGGCGGGGCGTTACAATGTTTCCCCATTGCATTCCTGCGGCTGAGGCAGATGTTTAATCATTTGTATTTGTAGGGGGACTGGAATTGTTGGAGGACAGTTGTGAGTTTTGGAGATGATGTCTTGGACTAGTCAGTGGAACAATTGGTTAGTACTATAGTTGAGTACCCATTGACAGGGATATTCATTCATTTATGATGTTCATTACACACTATACATCTGATATATTATTATGTTGCTGACATGTGGTATGTTTTATCCCTTCGCTGGGCTGGTTTGCTCACCCATTACCTTTCAGGTACCCCGATAGCGGAGGGGCCAGGTGGGCCCCTTGAGTAAGCACTGTAATGCCCAGCCCTTTTTCACTCGCCAAAAATCAGAGTCTATTTTTTTTTAAAATAAAAGAGTGAGAGAGAGAGCGGGAGCATCACGACGCGAGCTAAGTCCAAGCTTCCGAAGCCCGACCCTTAACTGGCCAACCATGCATGTGTGTGGACCAAGTCCACTAAAACATTTCACACGCGATACTACGACTTGCGAAATACCCATTGCGGAAATAACATCGGATTACAACATTTACTTAGCAAGGAAGACAATCAATATAAATTAACTTAATCCAGATTAATCATCAATCAATCCATAGCAAATAGTCTAAGCTATTACATTCCCAAATACTAGCTACTCAAATTACATTGTCCATAAATAAACTTAAATAAAGTGAAACTAAATTATCCAAGCTCCTAAGCTTGGTTCCGATCGCGTCCTTCGTTCCGTCCATTTCCTGTGTCATCATCTAAGGTAGAAGTAGGGCGTTAGACAACGCGCCCAGTAGGTACTCCAAATAGGGTCAAACACATGGTTTAGTATAAAAATCCAGATATAATACATCATGCTGTACTTGTAAAACATCGTATCCAAAATAGTGTATGATAATAGAGATCCAATCATACAGATAAAAACCATAAACAGTGCATCATAATAGAGATCATAATCATGCTGATTCAATGCCATGCCATGGGTGTCATATGCCATGAGTCCCACCCGTCACCCATATCACAATCACATAGTATCCTCTTGATGGAAAAATCCTCATCAAGGTATCCCCACGAATGCTTTATAGACGCCCCGACGGAGCGTGGATCTCCGGTTACAAATCAATCATACATCCCTCTTGATGGATAATGCACATCAAGGTACCCCCACGAATGCCATACGGACCCCCCGACGGAGCATGGGTCTTCGGTTACAAATCCGTAGGAATCAGTGTAGATTCCTCCCCACGATTGTTTATCGGTAAAACCGAATGGAAGCGTGGACTCCCCTCATTTGATCCCTTCCATGCCATGCATGAGATGCAAATGCCAACATGCTATGTAATAATAACCATCATAGCATTTAAAATTCCATAATTGAAAGATATCATTTGATACCAAAATAACTCACCAAAACATGAATTAAAATCATCATATATACATATTCCATGGTTTCCAATAAGGTAGGAATCCTACCAATGACCAACTAATGTGTCCTTGCATTTTTGTCCGAAAACTGCTCACCGATCGCGTCAAGCCGATCGTACACCGCTTGTGAGATCCTGTTACCTTATTACATATCAATAAATCAAACCCATGTTCCATTTGATTTCCAACCATGTTTAAGTCCACAAACATGCCTTAGTGGGGTTTGGCCATACAACATAGCCGAACCTCACTCACTTGGTTTTGGGTCCCTCTTTTTAATCCTTGATCTTTTAAATAAATGAGGGTCCAAGATCATTCCCTCTTTTGATTTATTAACCAATCACACATAAGTTAATCATTTTAAAAACCCTAAGTCCACAAAAACATTCCCCATGGGGTTCAACCATACACCATGGCCGAACTCATGGTTCTTCATGTTCACCCCATTTATATCTTAGCCAATATTTCCATCATGTAATTTATTTACCCGTGCTTAGGTCCAAAACATAGATCCATAACTAAACATTTCATACATGAATCCACAAATGATCCATCAACATAGACCCATAATTAAATCCCTCCATTTCCTAGTTTAATCATTCATTTATTTAAACATGCATAGATCTCTAAATGACCCATTAAAATGGTCCATGGGGTTCAGCCATACAACATGGCCGAACCCATGATGTCTCATTTCCATCTTCTCCTTTAAATCATTTACAATCTTAGGTACATAAATCAAGTCCCTCCATGGGGGGTTTAATCATACACTTAGGTCATCAGTTTACAACCCAAAGTCCATCAACATCCCTCCATGGGGTTCATCCATACAACATGGCCGAACCCATGGTCCATAGTTCTTCACCATTACAACATTTTAGATCATGCTTTGCAACATTTAAGACCTACTTAGAATCACCAATAATCTCCCATTATCATCATCCTTTAAAACCTTTTAAAATCACTAACATACATCTATGACTTTCATCCTTTAAAACCTATTAAAATCATTAACCAACTTCCATGGTTTTCATCCTTCAAAACCCATAAAAAATTTTAACATACTTCCACGGGGTTCGGCCATACAGCATGGCCGAACCCTATGGTTCATCATCTTCTCTTAAAAATCATACATCCAAGATTTGATCCTTTGATGGGGTTCATCATACACCCATGTCCATGAAAAAGTCCTTCATGGGGTTCGGCCATACAACATGGCCGAACCCATGGTTCCTTATTTTATTAATTCCCATCTTAAATAATATATGTCCATGATTTGATCATTTGATGGGGTCGGCCATACATCATGGCCGAACCTCATCCAATCCCTTTTGAGTTCTCAATGATCTTTATACATAACAATCTAGGGTTTTGTCCATTTTTCCATCTCCTTCCATGGATGGATTTTGAATCCATGGCCCATAACATTTTGGCCAACCATTTCCAACCTATATGGAATATTCTCTTTAATCTCTTTTTACTTAATAAAATCTTGACAAGTACCACTTACCGATTCCGCGACTCCTCCGGTTTCTTTCACTCTTTCTTGGTCTTGTCTTTCCTTAGTCTTTCTTGTTTCTTCCTCCTTGATCTTCAGCCAAGAGTGGGCTTGATTAAGATAAAATCTCTAAGAGTGGTTCGACCAAAAAGTGTAGGTTTGAGAGAGGGGGAGAGGATTTGAGAATGGAAAACCTTAAGTCTTTTCCTTATGTTGTGAGGGATCAGCTCCAAGCGTGAGAGGGGAGAGAGATGAAGCAAAGAACCCTCTTTGTTGTGCAATGGAATTCAACCAAGGGTGGTGTCTCTTGGGTTATGCCCCTTTGTAACAACCAAAACCCTTCACCTCCCTCATTAATGTTTCATTTGGGGGTTTCATCCCATGAGATGAAACTCCCCAACCATGTGGCCCTTGGGTTTCCATCATGAGATGGAAACCCTCCATCTCCCCAATGGTATCCATGGGTTTCATCTCATAAGATGAAACCCTCCACCTTCCCAACTTGTACATTCAAGATGGAAACCCAACACCCACCCACCCCCCCTCCTCTCCCCCCACCCCACACATCTTAACTATTGACCAACCAAGGTGTCCTTTGGTCTTCACCATGGCATCCATTCACCTGTACACCTTGATTGTACCTTTTGGTTTTCCTCCTTTGAGATGGAAACCTTCCATCTTCCCACTCCACTCATTTCAATTCAACTCAACTCAACTTAAATGAACTCATTTTCCAACTCAAGCACTTGAACTCACATTAATAAATTCTCAACTCATGTGAATTCACTTTCCAACTCAAGTATTATTTATCCCACTTGAACTCATTCATCAACTCAACTCTATTGAACTCACCCATGGTTGACCAAGTCAACCATGGCTTTGTAACACTTCGGAATTGTAATGGCCCAGAATTTTTAAATTAATATAAATGTGAATATTATTTATTGTAATGATGAAAATTGGAAAATTGGTGGAATAAATGGTAAATGGGCCAAAATTTGGACAAAGGCCCAAGTATGGCCCAATAGACTAATGTGTGGATTTAAAGTTATTTAAATGGGTCAAGAATGGTCAAATTGGTCACATACCCATTTGGGACCCGATGGGTCAAAGTAGTTAAGCTCTAAGGTAAATGGGTAAGATAAAAATGTAATTGGGCCATGGGCCCAATGGGGATCCATTTAGAATGAATGGAATGAAATTTAATCACCTAAGCTGTTTAGAATTAACCAAGGTGATGTGGCCAAGTGGTTCCCACCTCCACCTCATCAAGTGAGGTGGCGTGTGGGCCAATGATTGGTGGGGCCGGCCACCATGGTTAATTTGATCAACCATTGGTGGAATAATGGGAATTAGGTTAAGTACAAATGAATTAACCTAAGGTAATTATCAAATTAATTAAATAATTAAATTATTAAATTGGTGGCTAAATGGGGTTAAATTGGTCAAATGGGAGACCAAGCTACCCCACCTCAAGTATGAAACACGTTGGACTTGGTGGTGGTTATCTAAACCACCACCATAAAGCAAATGAAAGATCTTTTAAATATCTTAGGGTTGGTGGGGTCTTTAATGTAAAGAAAAATGGGGATAAGTCTTGAGTTTCTTTTCCATTGTTTTATCCTCTCTTCATTTTCACTCCATTCTCATTCTCCATTGCCGTCCCATGTTCAAGTGAAGGGAGAAAGAGAACTAAGGAGAAGAGAAGAGAAGGAGAGAAGAAAGAAGTAGAATTTGGAGGGAAATCACTCCAAGATTAAGGTTATTCCCTCCCCTCTCATCATCTCTCCCTTTCCCTCTCTCAATTTAAACCCTACCTTGGCCGATCCTAAGGTTGGGGGTTGCCACCATGGATCAAGTGTCTTGGCCTATCAAAGATCAAGAGGAAGGAGAGAGGAGGCTAAGGAGACCGACGGGAGTGACGGAAATCGGAGGAGACGACGGATTGTAAGTATTTCTTAAACAAGAAATTTTGGATTTTTAGGGTTTAAGAATTGGAATTTATTTTTGTGAAATTAATGGTGGATAGATAGTTTTATGTTATGGATTTTAAATCTATCAAATGGAAGGAATGGAAGGTGGAGGAAACCCTAAATGGATGAATTAGGGTTAGGGAAAAAAAATAAGTAAATGTAGTATGTGCATTGTGTAACTTATTAAATTGAGCATGGAATTGGGTGATTGGAATAAAAAAAAAAATCATGGGCCATAGGGTTCGGCCATGTAGCATGGCCGAACCCCATGGTGGGTGATTAGGTGTTTGGTTTAATTAGTTAGGGTTTAAGGAATGGAAAGTCGGTAAAACCCTAATGGAGAAAAAATTAGGGTTAAGGAAAAATAAAATGGACTATTGTCACTTTTCCTTTTAAAAAAAAAAAATAGACTTTGATATTTTGGTGAAAAGGGGCGGGCGTTACAGGAATTCCATCTTATCAATATTTACGGAATTTGCAATTTTAATTGTGAATTAACGGATATGAACCTTAGATGGGTAAGGTGTTGGGTCAATGGCCCAATTAGGACCCAGCGAGTATGGTTTAAGGTTCAAATTAAAATAAATGGGTAAGGTACATTTAATTGGGTTAATATTGCTATTTGGATCAAAATGCTCAATTGGGACCCAATGGGTCGTGGTTAACTTGGTTGACCACCAAGTGAGTTCAAGCCTAATTAAATGGGGCTGAATTAAAATGGTAATGCAATATATCTATGAATAAGGGATATGGATTAAGTGGTATGTGCATGAGGTGTATGAGGATGACACACACACGCATATACAAAATCAAGGAGTGATATTCGCACAAGGTTTGTCCAAAAATGGGTTACACGCCTAGATGAGTTGGATTAGGCAATGACATCCGATTGCTTAAATCCAAATAAAGAAGATGTCTAAAATTAAAAAAAGATTGCATGGCCGTGTATAGGAGATATGCACATCCAAGATGATGCGCAAAAATGGGTCCTTTCCTTGGTTAAAAACGGCACTAGGAAATTTCTAAATTGAAGGGATCTTGGCAACTTCTATGCATATTATGCGGCTGAAATCATTACTTGCTATCTCAGCAAGATAGGACCGATTGGAAGTTGATAAAAGAGAGGAAGAAGGGGCGCTCGGCATACACATACAAGGCCGACCACCCTCAAGACAAGAGCTTGGAGTATTTTCTATCCCAAGCTACTCTATCTCTCTCAAACATATATCTCTTGGCCGAACTACTTCAAGGGACTTCATCAAGATCAACTTGGCTAAAGATCAAGGAGGACAGGAGGCTAAGAAGGAGAAGATTGGAAGAGCAAGAACAAGTGAAGGAAAAAACCGGAGGAGTTGCGGAACCGGTAAAGTAATGTTCGATAATTTTGTTTAAAATAAGGAACCATAGGGTTCGGCCATGGTGCATGGCCGAACCCCATGGAAGAAAATTGAGGGAATGAATATTGTGTTTTAATGGAAAGGATGAACCATAGGGTTCGGCCATGGTGCATGGCCGAACCCCATGGAAAGACATTGGGTATTTTTAATGGGATTAAATGATGTTCAAAAGGAAATAAGGAACCACCATGGCCGAACCCCATGGAAAGAAATTAAGGACTTTAAAGGGATCAAAATGAATGAATAAATATGTTGTTTTAATGATCATGGAAATGATGGCAAAGTCGTAAATATAGGCTAAAAGTGAAAGATCATGGGTTCGGCCAAGGTGAATGGCCGAACCCCATGAGGTCTTTTATGGACTTAAGTTGTTAAGGAATTATATGGATCTAATGATTTTTAAAGAGAGATTATGAACTATAGGGTTCGGCCATGGTGTATGGCTGAACCCCATGGAAGATGATTATTAATTAAGAAAGGTATTAGTGATGGACTTTTGGATAAAAAAAAGGAAGGAACCTTGATTTATGGATTCAAGGATGGTAATTGATATAATTGGAATTTAGACATCATGGGTTCGGCCATGTGTATGGCCGAACCCCATGAAGCAATCTTATAGATATTATGTCCTCGTATAATTTAAATGAATGGTTCACCAAACCAAGGGATGAAGGGAATGATTAGGTTTTATTTTATGAATTATGAATCAATCATGAATATATGTAATGGATCAATTTGGACCTAAACATGAGGTGATGGAAACAATGGCGAGGATGTAAATAAGTGTGAAAATGATAGACCATGGGTTCGGCCATGGTGTGCCGAACCCCATGGGGAATGATTTATGGTTTTAATGTATGAAGGGTTAGAATAATGGAATGATAGCCATGGATGGCAATATGGTAATTAAGTAGAATAATGGACCATGGGTTCGGCCATGGTGTATGGCCGAACCCCATGGGGATTGTTTTGTGGACTCTGGTTAAGTAATTGGTGTAGGGGTGATTGATTAATAAATCAAAGGAGGGACTAAAAATCTAGTAAGTGAGATTCGGCCATGGGGTATGGCCGAACCCCACAAATTGGGTTTATGGACTTGGACATTATTGTAAATCAAATGGGACATGGTTTTAATTGATTGATATATTATAAGTTAACGGGACCTCACAAGGTGTGTACGGTCGTGAGCGGTTACCGGACGAAAGCGTAAGGACACATTATGTAAGGTCTCGGAATTTTGGAATTAATATAAATGTGAATATTATTTATTTTAATGATGGAAATTAGAAAATTGGTGGGAGTAAATGGTAAATGGGCCAAAAATTGGATAAAGGCCCAAGTGTGGCCCAATAGACTATGTTGGATTTAAATTTATTTAAATGGGTCAAGAATGGTCAAATTGGGTCAAATACCCATTTGGGACCCAATGGGTCAAGATGGGTATGCTCCAAGGTAAATGGGCTAGATGGAAATGTAATTGGGCCATAGGCCCAATGGTGATCCATTTAGAGTGGGCTTAATGAAATTCAATCACCCTAAGTAATTTGGAATTAAACAATGGTGGTGTGGCCAAGTGGGACCCACCTCCACCTCATCAAGTGAGGTGGCATGTGGGCCAAGGGTTTGGTGGGGCCGACCACCATGGTTGAATTAGTCAACCATGGGTGGATTCATAGAAGGAAGTTAAGAAATGGAATTAAATTAGGTGGGAACTAATTAACCTAAGGTAATTAGTTAATTTATTAAAATGATTAAATAATCAAATGAGGGGTCAAATGGTCAAAAAGTGGAAAACCAAATGCCATCTTATCTTAAGGCATCAAAAAACGTTGGCTCACCATAAAGCAAAAAAAAAAAAATCCCATGAGGTTGGTGGACATTAAATGTGGAGTGTAAGTTACACCACCACATGAGATAAGCCTTATCTTGTTTTCCCATTCTCATTTTCACTAACTCCATCTCTTGCACTCTCCCATGGGCCGTTCCACTCTAAGAAAAAAAAAAGGAGAAGAGAAGAAGGAAATTAAGGAAGAAAAGAGAAGAGCTCAGGAGAGGAAGAAAAGGTTGGACCACCATCTCAAGGTAAAGATCTTGAGACATTTTTCCATCTCCATCCTCTTCCCTCTCTCAATTCAAACCTAACATGGCTGATTTTAAGGTTGGGAGTTGCCACCCTTGATCAAAGATCTTGACCTATAAAAGATCAAGAAGAAAGAGAGAGGAGGCTACGGAGACCGACGGGAGCGGCGGAAATCGGAGGAGACGTCGGATAGTGAGTATTTCTTAACTAAAAGAATTTTGGATTTTAGGGTTTAAGAAATGGAATTTATTTTTGTGAAATTAATGGTGGATAGGTGATTTTATACTATGGAAATTAGATATATTAAATGGAAGGGTGGAAGATGGAGAAAACCCTAAATGGGTGAATTAGGGTTAGGGTAAGAAATTGGAAAAAAATATATTGTGTGCATTGTGTAATTAAATTATTAAGCATGGAATTATGTGGAATTGGAAGGTAATGTGTGATTTTCTTAGGGTTTTAAGGTATGGAGGACATTGTGTAATTTAATTATGTAAAAATGGAAGCATGGAGAATGAATTAGGGTTTTAAGATTTTAATGATTAAATGTAGCTAATTTTTGAAAAAAAGTTTTATGATGGAATCCATGGATGAATGTGAATATTTTAATGGCCTCAAAAGTGGTGGATGAAGGTGAATGTTTTTATGTTTTGAATGTCACCTATGAATGATGGATCAAGTATTTTGGAACCATGAAGAATGAATGGAATAAGGGCTAAGTTAATGGACTCAATTATGGTGAAGAATGATAGTTTTAAAAGCATGATGTAAAATCCCTCATGGGAGGATTCATTTTGGGCCTAAGTAATGTAAATAGGTCCAATGAAAGATAAGGAAAAGACATCATGGGTTCGACCATGGTGTATGGCCGAACCCATGATTCATATGAGAACCATTTTATGGTCCAAGATTAGGGTTTATGTAAATGATTAAATGAATGGGGATGAAGTCAATTAAGTGGCTGATTTTAATAATTCTATTATATGGTTGATGGGTCACTAATGGATGTAGGTTATAGATCAAGTATGGACTAAATTATACATGGATTAAATGAATGATTAAACATAGGAGAGGTAGTGGCAAAACCGTAATTATTGGTTAAAATGAAGAAACTCACTAAGTTATGATTTATGGGCTTGGAATGATTAAAACTTGGATTGATTTGGTATTTAATAAGGTACCGGATAGCGCGAGCGGTACGCGAGTCGGTAGCCGGATTGTCGGACGAAAACGAAAAAGGACGCGAGTCGGTATTCGGTAGGATTCCTACCTTTTGTAAGCCATGGATTGTGTAATGGTTTCATTGATTTATTTTGGGAATTTTATGGTTTATTTTATGATGAGTTTTAAATCATGGTTTATGTATCTTATATGGCATAATGCAAGATTATGAGTTATATGCTAAGTTATGAAGGCTATATTATGACTATGGAATATACATATTACATAGCATAATGCATTACATCTCATGCATGGCATGGGCAGAAAAAAAATTAAACAAACCGGAGTCCATGCTCCGTCGGGGCGACCGAGAACAGGCATGGGGACACCTTGACGAGGCTTTGTCGTCAAGGGGGATATTTTACGATTGGACAGATCTTGACGAGGTTTTTCCGTCAAGAGGGATATGACAGTATATGGCAGGAAGGATGGGTGGGATTCATAACATTGACACCCATGGCATATCATTTACTTATATTTTAGTATATGGTGGTTTATAGTTTTCATTGTGTTATTATCTGTATATGGTATTACTAACCCATGTGCTAGCCCTACTCGGGATCCTACTGGGCGCGTTGTTCTAACGCCTACTTCTACCCTAGCTGACAATGCAGGAGATGGCGGACCGGAAGGGCGAGACGGAAGCCAAGCTTAGGAGCTTGGGGAGGCGGGTTAATTATTTTGTTGTACTTTATTTTGGAAAAGATGTATTTGTATAGTTAGCTTGTCGGAAATGTAATAATTTAGGTAGTTTGCTATGTTTAGGTATTATTTTGGATAATACAGTATAATGGCATTTTCGTAATTAATTGGGTATTTCTTCCCTGCTATCTGAAGAACTGGTAGGATAGTTCTATGATCATCCGCATTTATTTTTATGTTCCGTGAGCTTACTTGCTACGCGTGAACCGTACTCGTGGACTTATATTCCACGCACGCGTAGGGTTGGCCAGTTAAGGGCCGGGCTTTAGAAGCTCGGAACTTAACTCGCGTCGTGACGTCCGCGCCCTTTGTCACTTTTAAAAAAAAAAAATGTACTCTGATTTTACGGTGAAAAGGGGCGGGCGTTACAGTTGGTATCAGAGCGAATTCGGAAGAATGAATCTCTCGAAGTAAGATTAAGAGGGTTGCACGTCTCACTGACGGCTAAGAATCCCAACCGACCGACTCTTCGGAGACCGCTGCACGGGGGCCGGGTTAAATTACTTCGATTGACTCAAACTGAAGGGTTTAATCTGAGAACAACATTTGACAGAGAGCGATGATAGCAAGGGAAGAAAAAAAAAAAATCAATGTAAGTCAGGAATTATCAAACATAGCAAGTAGGGTTACATTTTCCGACATGAGAAAACAAGTTTAGGTCTTCCCCAAATTTGACAGGAATAATGGTAGGCTTATTGAACATAGGAGAAAATTCCCCGATTTCACAAATGGAACGAAACATAGATACTTGGGAAGTTTTCCCCAAACCAAGTGTGCTTATTTGGCAATCTTCCCCAAAAATGAGAAACAAAGTATATTGTTTAGTATTTTTTTTTTTCTTCTTTTTCCTCCATTTGAAAAAGGAACTAAGTCAGTGTTTTCGATGACTAGGAATGGCTCCGAAGAGAAGGACTCGTCGCAACCAGAAAGAGGTATCACCACCTCGCCAGGAAGAGGAGGTACCCCATCGGGAAGAGGAACAGAATAATATCAACATACAAGGTGTACCTCCCGAGCTAAAAGATGTAGTTCAAGCGGCAGTCACTGCTGCTCTTCAGCAACATTGAGTGGAAATGCGACTACTAGCGACGGAAATGCTACTACTAGTGACACTAGTAAGCGGAAGATGGTTAAAGACTTCCAGCAACAGCGTCCTCCCTACTTTAGAGGAAAAGAAGGGGCTGTAGGAGCAGATTACTGGTTAAAGAAGATCACTCAGATCTTAAATCTGCTTCAGGTTTCCAGTCCGGCTGACAGAATCTTACTGGCAACATCTCAACTGATTGAGGATGCCGGTAATTGGTGGGAAGTGGTAGAAAAACAACAATCACTGGTGCCGGAAAGGGAAAGAATTGCCATGACTTGGGAATGGTTCTCAGCCACTTTTCTAGAGCAGTTTTTCCCGAGGAAGAAAGGGAGAGTCAGACTGAAGCTTTTATATCATTAGTACAAGGCAATATGACAGTGGCAGAGTACCACCGGGAGTTCCTTCGACTATCTGTCTACGCGTTCTACATGGTGGACACTGAGCACCGGAGGGCCCGTAAGTTTGAACGGGGCCTTCGGCCGAGCATCAAAACTAGGGTGACAGTATTCAAGGAACCTACATTGGCAGGGGTGGTTGGCAGGGCCACTATAGTGGAGCGGGAATTGAATGAGGAAGCGCGGCGTGACAACCGCCGATGGCAAAGTGGGCGGGGTGCATTTCAACCCAATAAAGGTCCGCCCGAGTTTCGGCAGACCCTCATCCGCTACTGGATCTACAGGGGGCTTTCGCCCCAATCAGCCCTCCCAGTCAGCATCAGTTACCCAGGTTCCTAGAGGTGGGAACACTTGCTATCAGTGTGGCCAACAGGGTCACTTCAAGAGGGAGTGTCCGCAGCTCAGCAGACCCTCTAACTTCAAGGGTTCCTCCCGCCCTCCAGTTAGATCAGCTCCGCCGCGAGGGGGCAGAACATACAATCAGGCAGGACGGGCGCCAAACCCTACGGGATCAGGACGACTTTTGCTATACCTTCCCCAGTAGCAGTGGACCGCTCGGTGATTCAAGGTATGGCCGTAGTTGGTAGTTCTTATGCAATTACATTATTTGATTCTGGAGCTTCCCATTCATTTATATCTGCTGCATTCATATCTGCTACGGGCACATTAGTACAGAATCTGTCCACCTCACTTACTATTGTATCCCCTGTCGGAGACACATCTTTGGGGCTCATATGCACGGCACTGAACACTGAACTCGCTGGATTCAGATTCGAGTTCAATTATTTAGTAATCGATATGGCTGAGTACGATGTTATATTTGGCATGGACTGGTTGGCTACGTATCAGGCCCATATTGATTGCCATCTTCGTAGAGTGATATTTTGGTCACCCGAAGGAAGGCGGTATATAGTGCCCGCTGACCGACAGGGCATTCCTAGAAGGCTGCAGGAAGAATTGAATCATCTTGCCTTGAACACCCTCAGATTAGATAAGGCACCAATAGCTGAACTTCCGGCAGTGGTAGTAGATTATGCCGAGGTATTTCCAACAGAGCTCCCTGGTCTGCCACCTAAGAGGGAGATAGACTTTGAGATTAAATTGTACCCCGGCGCAGCTCCAGTATCGTTACCTCATTACAGGATGGCACCGGCTGAGATGACTGAGTTGAAAAAGCAGATTGATGAACTGCTCAGGCTGGGCTTTATTCGGAACAGCACATCCGCATGGGGAAGCCCCGGTATTGTTTGTTAAGAAGAAGGACGGTACCCTTCGGATGTGTGTGGATTATAGAAAATTGAACCAGTTGACTGTCAGGACTAAATATCCCCTACCCAGGATTGATGATCTGTTGATCAGCTTAGGGGTTCCTCTCACTTTTCCAAGATTGATCTGATGTCCGGATACCATCAAATCCGGGTTAGAGAGGAAGACATCGAGAAGACAGCCTTCAGGACACGGATATGGATATATGAGTATGTAGTCATGCCGTTTGGGCTTACTAATGCACCAGCGGTGTTCATGGACCTGATGAATAGGATATTCCATCCTTACTTGGATCAGTTTGTAATTGTATTTATTGATGACATCCTGATCTATTCCAAGAGTCATGAGGAACATGCTGAACACCTGCGGATAGTTCTGAACACCCTGAAGAGGAACCAATTGTATGCCAAAGCCAGCAAGTGTGAATTTTGGCTATCAGAGGTCAATTTCTTGGGGCACGTTATATCGGAGGAAGGCATAGCTGTAGACCCGACTAAGGTAGCGGCAGTGAGGGAGTGGAAAGCACCGACGAATGTGACCGAGATCCGCAGTTTTCTGGGATTGGCCGGTTACTACAGGAAATTTATTATGGATTTCTCCAAGATTGCAGCCCCACTTACCCGACTCACTCAGAAAGGAGTCAAATTTGAATGGTCAGATCTGTGCAACCGAAGATTTGAGGAGCTAAAGGAGAAGCTTACAACCGCTCCTATTTTGATATTGCCGGAAAGAGGCAGAAACTATGAGGTGTACTGTGATGCCTCAGGAGAGGGACTTGGGGTGTACGCTCAGTCAAGGTAATAGGGCGGTGGCGTACGGGTCAAGACAGTTGAAAATTCATGAGCGCAATTATCCCACACATGATCTGGAACTGGCAAGCAGTGGTCCTTCGCTCTTAAAAGCTGGAGACACTACCTTTATGGTGAGAAGTTTGAAGTATTCTCAGACCATAAGAGCCTAAAGTACCTATTTGATCAGAAGGAACTTAACATGAGACAACGTAGATGGATGGAATACTTGGCAGATTATGAGTTCGCACTCCGGTATCATCCTGGCAAGGCGAACAAGTGGCAGGATGCTCTCAGCCGCATATCACCTGCGAACAGTAGGCCAGTATGATCAGAACAGAATGGGAGGTGTTGAATACCATCAGAGAGTTTAAACTCTATCTGATAATCATGGAACCATATATAATCTGATCATACGATCCCACATGGTCTCCGAGATTGAACGGGAACAACGAACAGATCCAGAGGTGGAGGAGATATGGGCTAAGATGTCTACCGGTAAGTTGTACCGGAATGGGAATTACGACCGGGACAGGGTCTTATGTTCCGAGGTAGGACATATGTGCCTAAGAATTGCAGAAGAGAGTTGCTGATTGAAGCACACCAAACAAAACTCTCTATTCACCCGGCAGCACCAAGATGTACCATGATCTAAGAGGCACTATTGGTGGCATGGACTTAAGAAAGACGTGGCAGAGTTTGTTGCTTGTTGCTTAACCTGTCAGCAGGTTAAGGCAGAACATCGGAAGCCACCGGGCTTACTCGCACCCTTACCGGTGCCAGAATGGAAATGGGAACACATATCCATGGACTTTGTAACAGGGTTGCCAAGGTCATCCAAGGGCAACGATGCAATATGGGTCATAGTGGACCGGTTGACCAAGTCTGCACATTTCCTTCCCATCAAGATGACGGATTCATCAGAGACTTTGGGTCGACCGGTACATCCGGGAGATCATCAGGTACATGGCATTCCCCGGTCTATTGTGTCGACAGGGATGGCCGATTCACACGGCAGAGTATGGCGGGCTTTAACGTCGCTACTGGGGACCGACGTATTAACTAGCCACAGCACTTTCATCCACAGACTGATGGACAGTCGGAGAGGACAATACAGACATTGGAGGTATGCTGAGAGCATGCATGCTAGAACTTTAAGGGTGGATGGGAGGATCATTTACCACTGGTGGAGTTTTCCTACAATAACAGCTATCAGTCAAGCCTACAAATGGCTTCCGTTTGAGGCCTATATGGTAGGCCATGTAGATCACACAGTGTGTTGGATCAGAAGCCGGTTGAGCCTGCGCTGATTGGACCGGAGTTGGTTGCAGAAACTACGGCGCAGATTAAATTGATACCGGCAACATCTACTCACTGCACAAAGCCGACAGAAGAGTTACGCCGACAAAAGGAGAAGGTTCCTCGAATTTGAGGTGGGGGACTTGGTGTTTTTGAAAGTCTCACCACGGAAGGGACACATGAGATTTGGAAAGAAGGGGAAACTGTCACCTAGATTTGTGGGACCGTTTCCAATCTTGAAGAGGGTGGGGGGGGTAGCTTATCAGTTGGCGCTCCCTCCGCAGTTATCATCATTACATGATGTATTCCATGTGTCTATGTTGAGGAAGTACAACCCTGATCCTTCACATGTATTGAATATTCAAGACATCGATGTCAAAGCGATGTGACATATGTGGAAAAGCCGGTCAGAATAGTCGGGACCGAGCAAAGGGTGTTGCGGAACCGGGCCATTCAGTTCGTAAGGTGGTATGGGAACGACATGGTAATGAAGAAACCACCTGGGAACTTGAGTCGGAGATGAGAGCCTCTCATCCGGAACTCTTTGTGTAAGATGTTTTGAACCTCTACTTCGCTCGAATTTTCGGGACGAAAATTTTAAAAGAGGATTGTATTGTAAGGTCTCGGAATTTTGGAATTAATATAAATGTGAATATTATTTATTTTAATGATGGAAATTAGAAAATTGGTGGAGTAAATGGTAAATGGGCCAAAAATTGGATAAAGGCCCAAGTGTGGCCCAATAGACTATGTTTGGATTTAAATTTATTTAAATGGGTCAAGAATGGTCAAATTGGGTCAATACCCATTTGGGACCCAATGGGTCAAGATGGTTGCTCCAAGGTAAATGGGCTAGATGGAAATGTAATTGGGCCATGGCCCAATGGTGATCCATTTAGAGTGGGCTTAATGAAATTCAATCACCCTAAGTAATTTGGAATTAAACAATGGTGGTGTGGCCAAGTGGGACCCACCTCCACCTCATCAAGTGAGGTGGCATGTGGGCCAAGGTTTGGTGGGGCCGACCACCATGGTTGAATTAGTCAACCATGGGTGGATTCATAGAAGGAAGTTAAGAAATGGAATTAAATTAGGTGGGAACTAATTAACCTAAGGTAATTAGTTAATTTATTAAATGATTAAAATAATCAAATGAGGGTCAAATGGTCAAAAAGTGGAAAACCAAATGCCATCTTATCTTAAGGCATCAAAAAACGTTGGCTCACCATAAAGCAAAAAAAAAAAAATCCCATGAGGTTGGTGGATTAAATGTGGAGTGTAAGTTACACCACCACATGAGATAAGCCTTATCTTGTTTTCCCATTCTCATTTTCACTAACTCCATCTCTTGCACTCTCCATGGCCGTTCCACTCTAAGAAAAAAAAAAAAGGAGAAGAGAAGAAGGAAATTAAGGAAGAAAAGAGAAGAGCTCAAGGAGAGGAAGAAAAGGTTGGACCACCATCTCAAGGTAAAGATCTTGAGACATTTTTCCATCTCCATCCTCTTCCCTCTCTCAATTCAAACCTAACATGGCTGATTTTAAGGTTGGGAGTTGCCACCCTTGATCAAAGATCTTGACCTATAAAAGATCAAGAAGAAAGAGAGAGGAGGCTACGGAGACCGACGGGAGCGGCGGAAATCGGAGGAGACGTCGGATAGTGAGTATTTCTTAACTAAAAGAATTTTGGATTTTAGGGTTTAAGAAATGGAATTTATTTTTGTGAAATTAATGGTGGATAGGTGATTTTATACTATGGAATTTAGATATATTAAATGGAAGGGTGGAAGATGGAGAAAACCCTAAATGGGTGAATTAGGGTTAGGGTAAGAAATTGGAAAAATATATTGTGTGCATTGTGTAATTAAATTATTAAGCATGGAATTATGTGGAATTGGAAGGTAATGTGTGATTTCTTAGGGTTTTAAGGTATGGAGGACATTGTGTAATTTAATTATGTAAAAATGGAAGCATGGAGAATTAGGGTTTTAAGATTTTAATGATTAAATGTAGCTAATTTTTGAAAAAAGTTTTATGATGGAATCCATGGATGAATGTAATATTTTAATGGCCTCAAAAGTGGTGGATGAAGGTGAATGTTTTTATGTTTGAATGTCACCTATGAATGATGATCAAGTATTTTGGAACCATGAAGAATGAATGGAATAAGGGCTAAGTTAATGGACTCAATTATGGTGAAGAATGATAGTTTTAAAAGCATGATGTAAAATCCCTCATGGGAGGATTCATTTTGGGCCTAAGTAATGTAAATAGGTCCAATGAAAGATAAGGAAAAGACATCATGGGTTCGACCATGGTGTATGGCCGAACCCATGATTCATATGAGAACCATTTTATGGTCCAAGATTAGGGTTTATGTAAATGATTAAATGAATGGGGATGAAGTCAATTAAGTGGCTGATTTTAATAATTCTATGATATGGTTGATGGGTCACTAATGGATGTAGGTTATAGATCAAGTATGGACTTAATTATACATGGATTAAATGAATGATTAAACATAGGAGAGGTAGTGGCAAAACCGTAATTATTGGCTAAAATGAAGAAACTCACTAAGTTATGATTTATGGGCTTGGAAATGATTAAAACTTGGATTGATTTGGTAATTTAATAAGGTACCGATAACGCGAGTCGGTAGCCGGATTGTCGGACGAAAACGAAAAAGGACGCGAGTCGGTATTCGGTAGGATTCCTACCTTTTTGTAAGCCATGGATTGTGTAATGGTTTCATTGATTTATTTTGGAATTTTATGGTTTATTTTATGATGAGTTTTAAATCATGGTTTATGTATCTTATATGGCATAATGCAAGATTATGAGTTATGCTAAGTTATGAAGGCTATATTATGACTATGGAATATAATATTACATAGCATAATGCATTACATCTCATGCATGGCATGGGCAGAAAAAATTAAACAAACCGGAGTCCATGCTCCGTCGGGCGACCGAGAACAGG